>CM043700.1:27270000-27410000 GCA_023935145.1 Bretschneidera sinensis | reverse complement strand
ACTTCAAATCAAACAATTGAAATGAGACATCTTCATCAATCAATCAAAATACACCAAGGACCTATTAAAGAGGTTCGGGATGGAAAGCTCAAAGTCACTTGGCACTCCTATGAGCACTTCTACAAAACTTGACCTTGATGAAGGAGGTAAATGTGTAGACACTAAAACTTATAGAAGCATGATATAACTACAAGTAGACCTGATATAATGTTCAGTGTATACATGTGTGCTAGATTTCAAGCTAATCCTAAGGAATCACATGTGATTGCAGTAAAAAGAATACTTAGATATATACAAGGGACTCAAAGCCTCGGATTATGGTACTCTAGAGATTCATCTTTTGAGCTTGTAGGATATTCAGATGCTGATTTTGCGGGGTGTAGGCTAGATAGAAAAAGCATTAATGAAACATGCCAATTCTTAGATGCAATGCTAACCTCTTGGTTTTCCAAGAAACAAAACTCTATTGCGCTATCAACCGCCGAGGCAGAATACATAGCAGTCAAAAGTTGTTATGCGCAAGTGTTGTGGATGAAATAATAACTAGAAGACTATGGCATGAACTTTAAAGAAATTCAAATTCATTGTGATAACACCAGTGCTATCAACTTAACCAAAAACCCTATTCAGCATTCTAGAACTAAACACATAAAAATTAGACATCATTTTATAAGAGATCATGCTCAAAAGGGTGATATAAAACTAGAATTCATTCCTTCAGAAAATTAAATAGTTGATATTCTTACAAAACCCTTAAGTAAAGTTAGTTTTTGTAAGATTAGACTGTTAATGAGCTTAATAGACTATGGTAAACTGTATGTTTGATTGCATCAACATTCATCATATGCATATTTGACATCTAATGAATGAATATTAAACCTTATTTAATATTTATCTCACTCAAGATGGCATAAATAAACAAAATTTGTCCTAAAACTCTAAGCTAGAACTTTTTTCTAAGTCTTTTAGAGGGTCTAGTCGACTGGTAATATGACTCCAGTCGACAGGTAATACACTGCCAAATCAACCAGTCGACTGGTAGCACAAGACTTTGTTTGGAGCCAATTTTTTATTTTTTAGTAAACTACCCAGTCGACTGGTATAGATGACCTAGTCGACTGGTATATCTTTGCTAGTTTACCCAGTCGACAGGTGTCCCGACCCAGTCGACTGGTATCATGATTCTATAAATAGTCACTTCAGTTTTTCAAAAATTTCACGCCATTTTCAAAACCCTTAAGCTTTCTCTCTCTAAAAAAATCTCTGATTTCTGTCCACAATCTCACAAAAACACTCCATAGAAGCCTTAATCTTCTCTCTCATCACCTTCATTTCAACTTTTCCCGGTTAAAAATTTTGTTTTTCCCTAAAATCTCTCAAATCTCCCTAAAAACACATTTTTTCAAAATGTCTGAGAATCCAGATCAAAACCACCATTGGAGGACCTCACGCACCCACAAGGCCACGTTTCAAGAAATCGAAATCACTGGATGCCAAAGGAAAAGGCTTGGCGGGTTCTTCGAGCAAAAAAGCAAGGACTGAGCTCGGCGACTCACTCTTTTAGAGTCTAACCGCCAAAGAAATGAATAATTTCGTTATTCGACACAAAAAAATCATAACAGGTAGATTCTTTGACTTCGATTCTATTTGTCATGCAAATTTTGACATTTTACCTTCTTTCGAGCCAGCGCACTTGACACCACTTGTCAAAATTCACCAAAAGTAATACCCATGCCTCATTCACCAGTTCTATATAAACTTGGTGAAACCTAGTCCGCTGACTCTTCGTTTCAGAACTAGTGTGATGGGAGTAGAGTTTGAGGTGAACACTGACCTCCTAGTAAGCATTTTGAGGATCCCAATGGGAAGGATCTAATAGAGTCTGGACAGATGGCCAAAAAATTTTGACTATGAGGAGGCATGCTAGATTGTTAGAGGAGACCCTAATTACATCTTTCGGCCCACTACATTTCACACATGTAGTGACATGCCCCTCGATTTGAACCTGTTCAACCTCATCGTGAGTTAGACCATCCATCCACGACTTGGGAGTCGGGACTATCTCTCGAAAATAGACGTAGTATTGATTTAGTGTCTCAAAACTAGACACTACTTCAATATCTACCCCCTACTACTCACCAACATGACAAACAACGAAGCTAGTGACTCCGGGTGCCATCCCTATAGGATGCTCATCACCCTTATCCTCTAGCATTTTTGGGTTTCCCTTCCCTCCTCTGAGGCTCATGACATCGGCCCCAAGGACATCATCAAGGTCTCTTCTCTGAAAAAAAAAAATGGGGTGCACTATCCACGATGGATTGATCTACTCCAAGGCCGAGAAGAACATAAAGATTGGAGAGGGTGATAACAGCGAGGAGGACGACGAGGTTCCTGGTGATGCAGCTCCTCCCACTGCTATGGATACTGATGATAGAGCACCATCGCATAGTGGTTCTAGTACTGGTCAGGCTGGGTACAATGATCTACTATAAGCTATTTCGAGCCTCTAGCTGTCCATGCAATCCGAATTCCAGAGCTTGAGCTCTTCTGTTGATTCCATACACCGTGACCTCTGCACACTCCGTGACGATTTCGAGCTGCACTGAGAGCACATAGAGGGCTCTTTGGCTTAGCTTTGGGATCTTATTCGTGATGGCTCTGATTCCCCCGCTCGCTAAACTTTTGTTTTTTTTCCTTGTATATATAGCCCTTAGATAGTTATAGCACGAACATTCTGTCTTTCTTTCATATCTTGTACTCAGACAAGCTTTTTATAACCTCACATTAGATGGATGTATATACATGGTTGCTTTGATTTACGCTTTTAGCATTTATCTCATATATATCTCTCACTTTTATGTTATATGGTTGCTTGACTTATCATGTTCATGCTTACCTATATGCCTTAACCGCTACTATGAGTGTAAAAACTTCTGATTTTTCCCAAGAGGTCTTCCCAATTCTGAAACATGCCTAGTTTTTGCCTTATCTTCATAGCTGTAGTGTTTATCTTGCTTATTTTTTAGGTTTACACCCCCTTATCTACTGTTTTTGAAACGGGGGAGAAAAATGAGAAAAAGAGAAAAATCAATGTAAACTTATAATGAAGCATAGATTTAGGGGGAGCATTGCTCCAAAAACATTGATGAATATAACTCTGTCTTATTTTGCTTGGTTGGGTTGATTATAAATTGCGTTTGAACCGCTTAATAGGTTGGTTTTATCCGAAAACAGAGGAAACTCTGTCTAATTTTTCCTAAAAACCCAACATTTAGTTTTTAAAACTGTTTTCTCTCATTAGTTTTGTCATCATAAAAAAAAGGGAGATTGTTGACCCTTATTTGATTTTAATAATGACAAAACACTACTCTAATTTTACTAAATTTCTATCTAAGTGTTTAAGCAGTAAAAGCTTTCAGCAAAGAAACAAGATGCAAGAACTCAACCATTTTCAGACGCTAAGACAAGACAGAAGATATAGAATATGCATTAAGGTATTGAAAACAATTGTAAATCTCTCATGTTCAAATACTTAACTTGTTCTATGGCTTGTTTAAGAAAATTATTTTCACAAAACTACTAATACAAATGTTTCCAAGTCAAAAACAGTTTTGAAACTTGAAAAACTGGGTTGAAGGGTAACTCAGTCGACTGGCTCAATATACCAATCGATTGGGGCATGGGACAAAAGGTCCCTAGTCGACTGGTGTAAAGCACCTAGTTGATTAGCAACTGGGATAATGAGATCCTAGTCGACTGGTGCTTAGGACCCAGTCGACTGGTACTCTCTCACAGCCTAAAAGTGAGATTTATCACTTGACCCAGTCGACTGGTAATTCGAAAATATGACCGTTTGAGACGCAGAACTTGAGCATTTAATGCACCAAACCTACCAAGTCAGTGTCTAACGGCCATATTGATTCAAGAATATATAAACCCACTTCAATGAGCATTTAAAACAAGAAGAGAACACATTCAATTCACAAGTTTGTTCATTAATTCTCAAAAGTTTTGAAAAATTTATTAAAGAGAGAATTGTTCATTTGTACAAGCATTAATTGATATCTCTTTACTATTTACTTTACAGCAAATCTCGTTTATTGTAAAAAGGAAAGAGTTTTAATAACTTTTAGAGTGTTTAGGCTTAAACACTTCTTTGTAAGCTTTCGAAATGAAGGGATTAGCTTCCGTAATGAAGGGATTAGCTTTAGTGGGAAAGGGATTGGTTGTAAGGTTGTAAAACACCCATGTAGTTATATGACTAAAACTTTTAGTGGATTACTTCAAAGAGGTTCCTTGAAGAGAGTGGACGTAGGGTCAGAAGGAATCCGATATTGCCGAACCACTATAAACTGAGTTTACACTTTCTCTTCCTTAAACTCTTTTACTTAAAGCACATTACTTGTTTTTATGCTTTGTATATTTAACAGTTTTTTTATAAACTTGCAAGTGATTAGCAAAAGTTTTTAAAAACCTAATTCACCCCCTCTTGAGTTTGAACCCCGATTTACAGTAAAAAAAAGGTAGCAGAGTAATAAAAATATCAAAAGAAGTATATAAGGAAAGAGAATAGCTGTTTTTTATTAACTGAAAAACAAGTACTCATATGAATGCAAATCAATGACATATCTTTAACCATTTAAAGGAAAAAAATTGAACTACATAATCTAAAGTTGTGGAAGTAGTTTCCACTTTTTGTCTTCTTATAGAATTAAAAACCTATAACAACTCAACCAATAGACTTCTTTCACAAACAGTACTTAACTCATTCAATAAATAACTGAAATAAGGAGATTACACACATGCATCACACTTCAAAAAAAAATTCTTTAAACCTGAATGAGAATGAGCAAAGAAGGCCAAAAGGTTTGCCGGCTTATTAGCTTCTCTAAATACATATTGAATCTGACATTGATCTGAAACAAGAAGTCTGCATAAATGTAATGCAATTTTTAAGAGTCTGAAGAAGAAGAAATACAATCATCAAGGGCTTTAGAATCACAGTCAATGGTCATACTAGAGAAACCTTTTTCTTTACAAAGCTCTAACTATGTTAGTAAGGCTCTGACTTCGCCTTTCATGTTGGTACCATAATGGTTAGTCTTATACATAACTATCTCTTTTTCCCTTCTCTATGTGTGTGTATTTTTTTATATTAAATCCTCAAAAAATAAGAAAGGTACATGTAAATGCTCTTGGACTTCTTTGGTTCATGGATAAGAGTAATGTTGGACTAATGCAGGACTAGACAGTGATAAGATTGAGACTGGACTAAAGTAGTAATACTTGTGTCTTTTGTTTGATTTAATGAGTGACTAAGTTTATCCCACCCGAATCTCATGTTTAGTTGGCAAAACTAGCATTGGTACTAAAGTAAAATAATGTGTGAGATGACAAATTATTCTTTAATCTTAATCGTTCAAATAAGTTTTTATATTACATTTGACCATTGATCTGTGACTGAATATCACAGTTGTTGATCGGATCTTCTTGAAAAAAAACTAGACCGTTGATTAAGATCGACGGTTCAAATTTGCGAAGATCAACGGTTCCAATATATAAAGACATATTTGACATATTAATAACAACACTAATAATAACGAAAATGGAAAAGGTATAATAGTCCCCCGAAAAAATTAATCACACTTTTTTCTGGGTGGAAATGGACGATGTGGTAGTGATGTTAAAGGGTGAGGTATCCTACGTGGCTCTTAGGTGTCAGCAACGAAAAAGAGCAGCCTATTTTGGAGCTGGAGAATGGGTAAGGAACATGCGTCCTAGGAGAGAGATGGCATATTAGAGATTCTTTGAGTAGATGCTTAAAGAGTACTGTTTTAGTGAGAGGTTGACTATTCTATTCTAGATCACACACTTTCCTAATGAATCGATAGAGGTATTTATAGGTCATAGGCATGTGTGTCCACGCTGCTTTCCTGCGTGTTATTTTCATAGTCAGGCCCACATATATGTCATGGCTCTGACATGTGGAGTCCAAGAAGCTAGATGGTAGCTCTCAGTCATCGAAGAGTTAGAGAGAGAAACTCTCAAGCAAAATCGTAATTGCTTCTCTTCCATGTCTCCCCCCTTTCAATTCGTCCCCATTCCATCCGTTTCTGCAACATAATTCTTGCAATGGGCAAGAAGAAATCAAATCGAAAAACAATTGTCTTAGCTCAAGATCAGAAAGATGTCGAATTTGTGCAGAAATGTTTCAAAGAGAAAAATACTAAAGTAAAATTGATGGAAATTAATGCTAATGTAGATGATGAACAGTTTTATGCAAATGTAGAACAAATGGAGTCTAAAAACATCTCATGCACCTTGGGTAAGGAGGATTCAAGTTCTATTGGACATGAGGATGATGAAACTAGCTCAGAAAGTCATGGCTGTGAACAGATAAGAACAGTAAGCCCAACCCATGCTGGTTCTCCAACTAGAACTGGTAAGGATGTAAACAGTAATGGGATTCGAAATGAGGAGGTCAAGAAGGCCTTGTGGGTCAGCCTCTTTGCTGACAATAGGAAACCCAGCAATGGGAAACAGCTGTCTACCATGGAATCCGATCAGGAAGAGGTTTGTAAAACAGAAGACGATATAGATAATGCGTTCGATGATATGCCTCACTGCGTAGTTGGGAATTTTGCTGGAAAATTCCCAGGAAAAATGGCTTTGAAACAAATTATGGACTCCTAGAGGGTTACTGTTCTAACTCAATTCCATGAAAGTGGATGGATCATATTCAAGTTCGAGAGCTCTGAGAGCATGATGAAGGTAATGCAAGAAGGTCCATACATCATATATGGAAGACCACTGCTCCTCAAAACCATGCTAAGGTTTTTTCGGTTTGATAATGAGGAGATTAGCTCCATGCTTGTATGGGTTCAGCTGAAGAATTTTCCCCTAGAATTGTGGTCAGCTAAAGTACTCATTATGATAGGGTCGAGACTAGGGAAACCTATGTATGCAGACAAGCTCACTTCTAAGAAAGAGAGAATTTCTTATGCAAGGATCTTGATAGAGGTTAATGTTGCAAAGGAGGTTAAACACTCAGTTTCCATCAAACTCCCAGAAGGCAGAACAATTTATCAAAGAATTACATATGAAAACCTGCCAAAGTTTTGCAAGAGATGTAAAGTGATTGGGCGCTCTGATGAGAGTTACAAGTTTAAAGCTAGCTCTGCTTCAATCGAGAAGATAACAGGTGTCCAAGAAAGGGTTGCTGAGCCAGTAAAAGGCACACAAGTAGTGGCAGAAACTCCAGAAGAAGGTTTTCTATCTGGATCAGGGTCTCAACGTGAAGAGACTTCTAAAGATCAACAGGACCATCATCAGGTTATATCTAAAGCTTCTGGCTCTAAGCAGGCTAATCATGGGAACCATCCAGCAAGTACTAAAGGGGTAAAAGATACCATGCCTCCTAAGTCAGCTGGACACCAAACAATCACAAAGAAGAAAAAGACTAAAGGTCCTGTAATTGAATCTCAAAAGGAAGGGAAGGGGGGGTGCCCCTCTTGGTGATACATGAAAATAGCAAGCTGGAATATCATGAGCTTCCATAAGCCCCTGAAGCACAATGGGGTTTTGTACCTCATGAACAAAAATAATACAGATATTTTGAGTATTCTGGAGACAAAGTTATGTGAAGAGAAACTCAGCAAGATTATGAAAAACAAGTTCAGAATGTGGAACTAAGTTAACAACTTCCACACTCATTATGCTGGTAGAGTTCTTGTCATCTGGAATCCTTCAAAGGTCAGCTTGTCTGTTATTGACTCTACTCCTCAAGTAGTTCATTGTGATATAAAATGCTTAATTTCTTCTATACAATTTACTACTAGTTTTGTATATGGCTTCCAAACGATTGTATCTCGCAGACCACTCTGGGATAACCTTTGTGAATTCAGTTACAGCTCTTCCTCCCCATGGCTGGTTATGGATGATTTCAATAATGTGTTTTCTATGGAAGAAAAAGGGAATGGGATGCTTGGTTCAGCCTATGAATTAAAGGACCCATTTTCCTATTGTAAGGAAACGGGTCTAACAGATGTAAACTTCACTGGGTGTTTGTTCACATGGTTAAATAACCATACTTGGTGCAAGCTTGACAGAGATATGGAGAACAGTATATGGATTCAGAGAGGATTTCATGCTCATGCCAAGTTTATTCTTCCAGGCTGCCTCTCTGATCACTCTCACTGCATAGTATCCCTGTTTGAAGATGAGAGGGGTAGGAAAAGACCTTTCAAGTTCTTTAACATGTGGGCTTCTCATAATAATTTCTAGGGGATAGTTAGTGTGTCTTAGATAATAATTTTGTAGGTTACAAGATGTTCAAGCTGTGCAAGAACCTGAAAGCGCTTAAAGGCCCTCTCAAGCATCTAAATGATAGGCATTTTAGTCATATTTCTACTAGAGTTGCTAAGGTGTCTAGTGAATTATTATGAATGCAACAGGAACTGCATTATAACATCTCAGATACTGAGCTACAAGTGAGGGTGGCAGAACAGAGACTTAAAACTTTCAATCTAGCTGAAGCAGAAAGGAGTTTCTACTCACAGCAGGCTAAAAGAAAATTCTTAATGAATAGCGACAGGGGTACTAAATTCTTCCATGCCATAATGAAGAGGAAAATGAACAGGAATCATATAGCTGCAGTGGAAACACATGATGGTCAACAGACTACCTTTGAGGCTCAAGTGGCAATTGAATTTATTCGTTTTTATAAGAATCTGTTGGGCTCGACAGAAGTTTATTGCCCCATTGACACAGAGGTAATTGATGAGGGTCCCAAAGTGAACGAGGAGCAAGCAGGCCTTCTGCTTAGAGAAGTCACTGAAGCAGAGATCAAAGAAGCATTGTTTAGCATTGGAGATGATAAATCCCCTGGACCTGATGGGTACACTTCTACTTTCTTCAAGAAAGCTTGGGAGACTATCAAATTGGATTTTGTGGGGGCTATACAAGAGTTTTTAAGAAATGGCAAACTTCTTAAACAGATCAACCATATTGCACTGATCCCAAAATCTAAGCAAGCTGCAAGAGTGGAAGAGTTTAAACTTATCACTTGCTGCAATGTGGTATATAAAGTCATCTCTAAGATTATTGCCTCTCGTTTATCTTCCATTCTGGAAAGCATTATAAATCCTACCCAGGCTGCCTTTATTAAGAACAGAAGTATGATAGAGAGTATTTACTTAGTGCAAGAACTGCTCCGAAAATATAGCAGCAAAAGAATCTCTCCTAGATGTATGCGGAAGATTGACCTTAGGAAAGCCTATGACTTAGTTAATTGGGAATTCCTAGAAAATATTCTCAAGGGTTTAGGCTTTCTAGCAAAGTTCACAGGCTGGATTATAGAGTGTGTATCTATAACAACATACTCAATTACACTTAATGGGAGTCTCTATGGGTTCTTTGAAGGCAAGAAAGGTCTCAGACAATGAGATCCCTTATCCCCATTCCTACTTGTTCTTTGCTTGGAATACCTCTCAAGACTACTGTTAAGGCTGAATGGATATCTTGAATTTAATTTCCATCCAAAGTGTGGGCAACTCAAGATTACCCACCTTGCATTTGCAGATGATCTCATCCTGTTTGCTAGAGGGGATGTTAGGTCAGTCAGTATGATTATGGAATGTGTTAAAAGATTCAGTGACTGCTCTGACCTGCAGGCAAGTCTTCCCAAATCAAGTGTGCACACTGTAGGGATCTGTAGTCATGATCTTAAAGAAATCAGAAGGGTCACAGGCCTTGAAGAAGGCTTGATCCCCTTCAGATATTTAGGGGTTCCCTTGGCCTCAACAAGACTCATGATTCTATAAATAGTCACTTCAGTTTTACAGAAATTTCACGCTATTTTCAAAACCCTTAAGCTTTCTCTCTCTAAAAAATCTATGATTTCTGTCCACAATCTCACAAAAACACTCCTTAGAAGCCTTAATCTTCTTCCCCATCACCTTCATTTCAACTTTTCCCGGTTAAAAATTTTGTTTTTCCCTAAAATCTCTCAAATCTCCCTAAAAACACATTTTTTCAAAATGTCTGAGAGAATCCAGATCAAAACCACCATTGGAGGACCTCATGCACCCACAAGGCCATGTTTCAAGAAATCGAAATCATTGGATGCCAAAAGAAAAGGCTTGGCGGGTTCTTCGAGCAAAAAAGCAAGGACTAAGCTCGGCAACTCACTCTTTTAGAGTCTAACCGCTAAAGAAAGGAATAATTTCGTTATTCGACACAAAAAAATCATAATGGGTAGATTCTTTGACTTCGATTCTATTTGTCATGCAAATTTTGACATTTTACCTTCATTCGAGGCAGTGCACTTGACACCACTTGTCAAGATTCACCAAAAGTAATACCCATGCCTCATTCACCAGTTCTACGTAAAATTGGTGAAACCTAGTCCACTGACTCTTCGTTTCAGAACTAGTGTGATGGGAGTAGAGTTTGAGGTGAACACTGACCTCCTAGTAAGCATTTTGATGATCCCAATGGGAAAGATCTAATAGAGTCTGGATGGATGGCCGAAAAATTTTGACTATGAGGAGGCATGCTAGATTGTTAGAGGAGACCCTAATTACATCTTTCGGCCCACTACATTTCACACATATAGTGACATGCCCCTCGATTTGAACCTGTTCAACCTCATCGTGAGTTAGACCATCCATCCACGACTTGGGAGTCGGGACTATCTCTCGAAAATAGACGTAATATTGATTTAGTGTCTCAAAACTAGACACTACTTCAATATCTACCCCCTACTACTCACCAACATGATAAACAACGAAGCTAGTGACTCCGGGTGCCATCCCTATAGGATGCTCATCACCCTTATCCTCCAGTATTTTTTGGTTTCCCTACCCGCCTCTGAGGCTCAGGACATCGGCCCCAAGGACATCGTTAAGGTCTCTTCTCTGAAAAAAAAAAATGGGGTGCACTATCCACGATGGATTGATCTACTCCAAGGCCGAGAAGAACATAAAGATTGGAGAGGGTGATAACAGCGAGGAGGACGACGAGGTTCCTGGTGATGCAGCTCCTCCCACTGCTATGGATACTGATGATCGAGCACTATCGCATAGTGGTTCTAGTACTGGTCAGACTGGGTACAATGATCTACTATAGGCTATTTTGAGCCTCCGGCTATCCATGCAATCCGAATTCCAGAGCTTGAGCTCTTCTGTTGATTCCATACACCGTGACCTCTACACACTCCGTGACGATTTCGAGCTGCACTGAGAGCACATAGAGGGCTCTTTGGCTTAGCTTTGGGATCTTATTCGTGATGGCTCTGATTCCCCCACTCGCTAAGCTTTTTTTTTTTTTCCTTGTATATATAGCCCTTAGATAGTTGTAGCATGAACATTCTGTCTTTCTTTCATATCTTGTACTCAGACAAGCTTTTTATAACCTCACATTAGATGGATGTATATACATGGTCTTTGATTTACGCTTTTAGCATTTATCTCATATATATCTCTCACTTTTATGTTATATGGTTGCTTGACTTATCATGTTCATGCTTACCTATATGCCTTAACCGCTGTTATAAGTGTAAAAACTTCTGATTCTTCCCGGGAGGTCTTCCCAATTCTGAAACATGCCTAGTTTTTGCCTTATCTTCATAGTTGTAGTGTTTATCTTGCTTATTTTTTAGGTTTACACCCCCTTTTCTACTGTTGTTAAAACGGGGGAGAAAAATCAATGTAAACTTATAATGAAGCATAGATTTAGGGGGAGCATTGCTCCAAAAACATTGATGAATATAACTCTGTCTTATTTTGCTTGGTTGGGTTGATTATAAATTGCGTTTGAACTGCTTAATAGGTTGGTTTTATCCGAAAACAGAGGAAACTCTGTCTAATTTTTTCTAAAATCCCAACATTTAGTTTTTAAAGCTGTTTTCTCTCATTAGTTTTATCATCATAAAAAAAAGGGAGATTGTTGACCCTTATTTTATTTTAATAATGACAAAACACAACTCTAATTTTACTAAAGTTTTATCTAAGTGTTTAAGCAGTAAAAGCTTTCAGCAAAGAAACAAGATGCAAGAACTCAACCATTTTCAGACGCTAAGACAAGATAGAAGATATAGAATATGCATTAAGGTATTGAAAACAATTGTAAATCTCTCATGTTCAAATACTTAACTTGTTCTATGGCTTGTTTAAGAAAATTATTTTCACAAAACTACTAATACAAATGTTTCCAAGTCAAAAACAGTTTTGAAACTTGAAAAACTGGGTTGAAGGGTAACTCAGTCGACTGGCTCAATATACCAATCGATTGGGGCAGGGGACAAAAGGTCCCTAGTCGACTGGTGTAAAGTACATAGTTGATTAGCAACTGGGATAATGAGATCCTAGTCGACTGGTGCTTAGGACCCAGTCAACTGGTACTCTCTCACAGCCTAAAAGTGAGATTTCTCACTTGACCCAGTCGACTGGTAATTCGAAAATATGACCGTTTGAAACGCAGAACTTGAGCATTTAATGCACCAAACCTACCAAGTCAGTGTCTAACGGCCATATTGATTCAAGACTATATAAACCCACTTCATTGAGCATTTAAAACAAGAAGAAAACACATTCAATTCACAAGTTTGGTCATTAATTCTCAAAAGTTTTGAAAATTTTATTAAAGAGAGAATTGTTCATTTGTACAAGCATTAATTGATATCTCTCTACTATTTACTTTACAGCAAATCTCGTTTATTGTAAAAAAGAAAGAGTTTTAATAACTTTTAGAGTGTTTAGGTTTAAACACTTCTTTGTAAGCTTCCGAAATGAAGGGATTAGCTTCCGTAAGGAAGGGATTGCTTGTAAGGTTGTAAAACACCCGTGAAGTTATATGACTAAAACTTTTAGTGGATTACTTCAAAGAGGTTCCTTGAAGAGAGTGGACGTAGGGTCAGAAGGAATCCGATATTGCCGAACCACTATAAACTGAGTTTACACTTTCTCTTCCTTAAACTCTTTTACTTAAAGCACATTACTTGTTTGTATGCTTTGTATATTTAACAGTTTTTTATAAATTTGTAAGTGATTAGAAAAAGTTTTTAAAAACCCAATTCACCCCCTCTTGAGTTTAAACCCCGATTTACAGTAAAAAAAAGGTAGCAAAGTAATAAAAATATCAAAAGAAGTATATGAGGAAAGAGAATAGCTGTTTTTTATTAACTGAAAAACAAGTACTCATATGAATGCAAATCAATGACATATCTTTAACCATTTAAAGGAAAAAAATTGAACTACATAATCTAAAG
Source organism: Bretschneidera sinensis (assembly GCA_023935145.1). Lineage (NCBI taxonomy): Eukaryota > Viridiplantae > Streptophyta > Magnoliopsida > Brassicales > Akaniaceae > Bretschneidera > Bretschneidera sinensis. Next base: position 27,396,730 of record CM043700.1, on the reverse strand, counting down.
TTGTGGAAGTAGTTTCCACTTTTTGTCTTCTTATAGAATTAAAAACCTATAACAACTCAACCAATAGACTTCTTTCACAAACAGTACTTGACTCATTCAATAAATAACTGAAATAAGGAGATTACACACATGCATCACACTTCAAAAAAAATTCTTTAAACCTAAATGAGAATGAGCAAAGAAGGCCAAAAGGTTTGCCGGCTTATTAGCTTCTCTAAATACATATTGAATCTGACATTGATCTGAAACAAGAAGTCTGCATAAATGTAATGCAATTTTTAAGAGTCTGAAGAAGTAGAAATACAATCATCAAGGGCTTTAGAATCACAGTCAATGGTCATACTAGAGAAACCTTTTTCTTTACAAAGCTCTAACTATGTTAGTAAGGCTCTGACTTCGCCTTTCATGTTGGTACCATAATGGTTAGTCTTATACATAACTATCTCTTTTTCCCTTCTCTATGTGTGTGTATTTTTTTATATTAAATCCTCAAAAAATAAGAAAGGTACATGTAAATGCTCTTGGACTTCTTTGGTTCATGGATAAGAGTAATGTTGGACTAATGCAGGACTAGACAGTGATAAGATTGAGACTGGACTAAAGTAGTAATACTTGTGTCTTTTGTTTGATTTAATGAGTGACTAAGTTTATCCCACCCGAATCTCATGTTTAGTTGGCAAAACTAGCATTGGTACTAAAGTAAAATAATGTGTGAGATGAAAAATTATTCTTTGACCATTGATCTGTGACTGAATATCACAGTTGCTGATCAGATCTTCTTGAAAAAAAACTAGACTGTTGATCAAGATCGACGGTTCAAATTTACTAAGATCAACGGTTCCAATATATAAAGACATATTTGACATATTAATAACAACACTAATAATAACGAAAATGGAAAAGGTATAATAGTCCCCAGAAAAAATTAATCATACTTTTTTCTGGGTGGAAATGGACGATGTGGTAGTGATGTTAAAGGGTGAGGTATCCTACGTGGCTCTTAGGTGTCAGCAACGAAAAAGAGCAGCCTATTTTGGAGCTTGAGAATGGGTAAGGAACATGCATCCTAGGAGAGAGATGGCATATTAGAGATTCTTTGAATAGATGCTTAAAGAGTACTGTTTTAGTGAGAGGTTGACTATTCTATTCTAGATCACACACTTTCCTAATGAATCGGTAGAGGTATTTATAGGTCATAGGCATGTGTGTCCACGCTGCTTTCCTGCGTGTTATTTTCATAGTCAAGCCCACATATATGTCAAGGCTCTAACATGTGGAGACCAAGAAGCTAGATGGTAGCTCTCAGTCATCGAAGAGTTAGAGAGAGAAACTCTCAAGCAAAATCGTAATTGTTTCTCTTCCATGTCTCCCCCCTTTCAATTCGTCCCCATTCCATCCGTTTCTGCAACTTAATTCTTGCAATGGGCAAGAAGAAATCAAATCGAAAAACAATTGTCTCAGCTCAATATCAGAAAGATGTCGAATTTGTGCAAAAATGTTTCAAAGAGAAAAATGCTACAGTAAAATTGATGGAAATGAATGCTAATGTAGATGATGAACAGTTTTATGCAAATGTAGAACAAATGGAGTCTGAAAACATCTCATGCACCTTGGGTAAGGAGGATTCAAGTTCTATTGGATAGGAGGATGATGAAACTAGCTCAGAAAGTCATGGCTGTGAACAGACAAGAACAGTAAGCCCAACCCATGCTGGTTCTCAAACTAGAATTGGTAAGGATGTAAACAATAAGGGGATTCGAAATGAGGAGGTCAAGAAGGCCTCGTGGGTCAGCCTCTTTGCTGACAATAGGAAACCCAGCAATGGGAAACAGCTGTCTGCCATGGAATTCAATCAGGAAGAGGTTTGTAAAACAGAAGATGATATAGATAATGTGTCCGATGATATACCTCACTGCGTAGTTGGGAATTTTGCTAGAAAATTCCCAGGCAAAATGGCTTTGAAACAAATTACGGACTCCTAGAGAGTTGCTGTTCTAACTCAATTCCATGAAAGTGGATGGATCATATTCAAGTTCGAGAGCTCTGAGAGCATGATGAAGGTAATGCAAGAAGGTCCATACATCATATATGGAAGACTACTGCTCCTCAAAACCATGCTAAGGTTTTTCCAGTTTGATAATGAGGAGATTAGCTCCATGCCTGCATGGGTTCAGCTGAAGAATTTGCCCTTAGAATTGTGGTCAGCTAAAGTACTCATTATGATAGGGTCGAGACTAGGGAAACCTATGTATGCAGACAAGCTCACTTCTAAGAAAGAGAGAATTTCCTATGCAAGGATCTTGATAGAGGTTAATGTTGCAAAGGAGGTTAAACACTCGGTTTCCATCAAACTCCCAGAAGGCAGAACAATTTATCAAAGAATTACATATGAAAACCTGCCAAAGTTTTGCAGGAGATGTAAAGTAATTGGGCGCTCTGATGAGAGTTACAAGTTTAAAGCTAGCTCTGCTTCAATCAAGAAGATAACAGGTGTCCAAGAAAGGGTTGCTGAGCCAGTAAAAGGCACACAAGTAGTGGCAGAAACTCCAGAAGAAGGTTTTCTATCTGGATCAGGGTCTCAACGTGAAGAGTCTTCTAAAGATCAGCAGGACCATCATCAGGTTATATCTAAAGCTTCTGGCTCTAAGCAGGCTAATCATGGGAACCATCCAGCAAGTACTAAAGGGGTAAAAGATAGCATGCCTCCTAAGTCAGCTGGACACCAAACAATCACAAAGAAGAAAAAGACTAAAGGTCCTGTAATTGAATCTCAAAAGGAAGGGAAAGGGGGGATGCCCCTCTTGGTGATACATGAAAATAGCAAGCTGGAATATCATGAGCTTCCACAAGTCCCTGAAGCACAATGGGGTTTTGTACCTCATGAACAAAAATAATACAGATATTATGAGTATTCTGGAGACAAAGTTATGTGAAGAGAAACTCAGCAAGATTATGAAAAACAAGTTCAGAATGTGAAACTAAGTTAACAACTTCCACACTCATGATGCTGGTAGAGTTCTTGTCATCTGGAATCCTTCAAAGGTCAGCTTGTCTGTTATTGACTCTACTCCTCAAGTAGTTCATTGTGATATAAAATGCTTAATTTCTTCTATACAATTTACTGCTAGTTTTGTATATGGCTCCCAAACGATTGTATCTCGCAGACCACTCTGGGATAACCTTTGTGAATTCAGTTACAGCTCTTCCTCCCCATGGCTGGTTATGGATGATTTCAATAATGTGTTTTCTATGGAAGAAAAAGGGAATGGGTTGCTTGTTTCAGCCTATGAATTAAAGGACCCATTTTCCTGTTGTAGGGAAACGGGTCTAACAGATGTAAACTTCACTGGGTGTTTGTTCACATGGTTAAATAACCATACTTGGTGCAAGCTTGACAGAGATATGGAGAACAGTATATGGATTCAGAGAGGATTTCATGCTCATGCCAAGTTTATTCTTCCAGGCTGCCTCTCTGATCACTCTCACTGCATAGTATCCCTGTTTGAAGATGAGAGGGGTAGGAAAAGACCTTTCAAGTTCTTTAACATGTGGGCTTCTCATAATAATTTCTAGGGGATAGTTAGTGTGTCTTAGATAATAATTTTGTAGGTTACAAGATGTTCAAGCTGTGCAAGAACCTGAAAGCGCTTAAAGGCCCTCTCAAGCATCTAAATGATAGGCATTTTAGTCATATTTCTACTAGAGTTGCTAAGGTGTCTAGTGAATTATTATGAATGCAACAGGAACTGCATTATAACATCTCAGATACTGAGCTACAAGTGAGGGTGGCAGAACAGAGACTTAAAACTTTCAATCTAGCTGAAGCAGAAAGGAGTTTCTACTCACAGCAAGCTAAAAGAAAATTCTTAATGAATAGCGACAGGGGTACTAAATTCTTCCATGCCATAATGAAGAGGAAAATGAACAGGAATCATATAGCTGCAGTGGAAACACATGATGGTCAACAGACTACCTTTGAGGCTCAAGTGGCAATTGAATTTATTCGTTTTTATAAGAATCTGTTGGGCTCGACAGAAGTTTATTGCCCCTTTGACACAGAGGTAATTGATGAGGGTCCCAAAGTGAATGAGGAGCAAGTAGGCCTTCTGCTTAGAGAAGTCACTGAAGCAGAGATCAAAGAAGCATTGTTTAGTATTGGAGATGATAAATCCCCTGGACCTGATGGGTACACTTCTACTTTCTTCAAGAAAGCTTGGGAGACTATCAAATTGGATTTTGTGGGGGCTATGCAAGAGTTTTTAAGAAATGGAAAACTTCTTAAACAGATCAACCATATTGCACTGATCCCAAAATCTAAGCAAGCTGCAAGAGTGGAAGAGTTTAAACTTATCACTTGCTGCAATGTGGTATATAAAGTCATCTCTAAGATTATTGCCTCTCGTTTATCTTCCATTCTGGAAAGCATTATAAATCCTGCCCAGGCTGCCTTTATTAAGAACAGAAGTATGATAGAGAGTATTTACTTAGTGCAAGAACTGCTCCGAAAATATGGCAGGAAGAGAATCTCTCCTAGATGTATGCTGAAGATTGACCTTAGGAAAGCCTATGACTCAGTTAATTGGGAATTCCTGGAAAATATGCTCAAGGGTTTAGGCTCTCCAGCAAAGTTCACAGGCTGGATTATAGAGTGTGTATCTATAACAACATACTCAATTACACTTAATAGGAGTCTCTATGGGTTCTTTGAAGGCAAGAGAGGTCTCAGACAATGAGATCCCTTATCCCCATTCCTACTTGTTCTTTGCTTGGAATACCTCTCAAGACTACTGTTAAGGCTGAATGAATATCTTGAATTTAATTTCCATCCAAAGTGTGAGCAACTCAAGATTACCCACCTTGCATTTGCAGATGATCTCATCCTGTTTGCTAGAGGGGATGTTAGGTCAGTCAGTATGATTATGGAATGTGTTAAAAGATTCAGTGACTACTCTAGCCTGCAGGCAAGTCTTCCCAAATCAAGTGTGTTCACTGCAGGGATCTGTAGTCATGATCTTCAAGAAATCAGAAGGGTCACAGGCCTTGAAGAAGGCTTGATCCCCTTCAGATATTTAGGGGTTCCCTTGGCCTCAACAAGACTCAACACAGCGCACTACCTCCCTCTTATTGAGAAAATCTCAATATACATCAATGCATGGGTTGGGACATCTCTCTCTTTTGCTGGAAGAGTAGAGTTAATTAAATCTGTCTTGCAGGGTGTGGAATGTTTTTGGTTATCTATCTTCCTCATACCAGCAAATATCATGGATAGTATAATCAGAATATGCAGATCTTTTCTATGGAATGGTAAGAACTCAAGCACTAAAAAGGCTCTAGTTGCATAGAAGGAAGTCTGTTTACTTAAAGTTGTGGGTGGGCTGGGTTTCATTGACCTCAAAAGCTGGAACTCAGCGCTGCTTTCCAAAGCTTTGCGGAACATCCATCATAAGAAAGATTCGATGTGGGTCAGATGGGTAAATCATTTCTTTATGCAAAGGGCTTCTATATGGACTCTATGCCCAAAGCATGAGGACTCTCCCTTATGGAAAAAAAATACTTGAAATCAAGAATGGCCTTATCTCTTCTGAGGTTTCCATTCAACAAGCAGTGGCCAGGATGCAGCAATGGGAAGAGCAGAACTCAATAAGTATCAAGAAGGCTTATGACTTCTTTAGGCCCAAAGGATCAAAAGTTAAGTGGGCACCAGTGGTGTGGAGCAGCAGCTGTACACCCAAGCATGCCTTCATTTTATGGCTAGGCATAAAGATAAATTGCTCACAAAGGACAAACTCCTTTTCACTGATATGGACAAAACTTGCTCCCTGTGCAGGGCCTCAGAAGAATCAGTTAAGCACCTCTTCTTCTCCTGCAGAATCAGTGAGTCTATATGGAAAGATATTAAAGACTGGTTAGGCAGCAGAAGGGGTATGAACACCATCAAAAGTGCAGCAAAATGGATCCGCAAGGAAGTTAGGGGGACTAGCCCATCTGCTAAGGCTAAGCGAGCTGCTTTGGCCAGTACGGTCCACCATATTTGGCTAGCTAGAAATGCTAAACAATTTGAAGGAATTGTTATATCCCCAAGCAGCATTATCAAGAAAATTAAAATACATGTCTATAGAGTTGTATATGCTAATTTTTCTGAATTCATATTATGCTTGTAATTGGTCTTAATGTTCTTATCTCCTGGGTATGTCCAGTGTATTTTTGTATATAATTTTTTGATCTATAAAATTAACTTTACCGATAAAAAAAAAAGAAGCTAAATGCTTGAGCTTGTGGCGACGCCATATTCTAGGCGAGGGCATTTGCGGACTTCAGGCAGTAGAATTGACAGACGGGGTGATAATACCATGCTCGTACTTTGTGTTTTCTCTCTAATTGACTAAGAAGTTGGGGTGAGATGTCTCACCAACAATGCATTGTTCAATCCATCAATCAAACATTTCCAAATGATCCCTGGAGTGAGTGGGAGGTAGGCGAAGGGCTCTCCATGATCCTAAGTGTCAAGACCTTGTCAAGATCCCTCAAATCGCTAAAGATAACATGGTCCCTTCACATGTCTCCCTACAGGTGATGATGCCAATGGCACCCTTTAGGTTCTGGCTATGCGACAACTCATGGGAGGTGCCTCCTTAGTTCGATCTAAAATGTCCTTCAGTCTTTAGGTGCTACGTTACCCAAGGCTTTAGGCCTAGGCCTTGGCACCGTGGCACCATACTTTTACCTTATACAACACTGAATCTCTACTCTCACCAAATTTTTCTTAGTTTGATGAGATTAGGAGTTAGGTAAGATTAACTTAATCTCATTCTAATTGATAACCTAATATAAAATTAGAGATTAAAGTAAAATTAAATTGATACAATCCTATCTAATATCAATAAAATATCATGAACCAAATGTACCTTTAATATCTTTATAAAAATAAAAATAAAAGATAATAATATATTGGCAAGGCAAGGAGATAATGCTTCTTTGAGGTCTTAAATTCCTTCAATATATGGAATTAAATTTGTCAGGTGTATGTCATGTTTTCTTGAAGTGAATAATAGAAAAATACAAAACACTAGTGATCACATGATTGGACATATTTAGTAAACTTATCTATGAAATGCACTTACCAAAGTTGTATATTATAGTATATGTCATTTATATCAATTGAGCAAAGCATATGAAATCCACTCACCAAAGTTGTATATTGTAGTACATGCTCATTTATATCATTTGAGTAAAGCATATTCTTCAATGGAGCCAAACGTACGATAAAGTAAGTGGTCGTCAACTCAAGCAAATATGTCATTTCATTTCACATCTTGATTTTTCATCTAAGATGACAATAATAATTCAAATAATTCCACTGGTGATGGCCACACCATCCCTTCAATCGTAAGTCGGGTCAAGCCTGCCTCAATTTGGATTAGTATAAAATTTAAAAGGTCGCTGTCAAATCTTGAGAAATATTGTAGGTATTCGTGATTTTCAATCCTAATTATCTGTTTAAATTACAAGTGTGGAGAGGGAAAAAATAGCTTAGAAGCAAAACAAAATTGATAATCTTTAAGTCGAAGTATTTACAAAATTATATTATAGGCACAAATTTTTGTTAGATTGTAAATAAATTGAAACTATTTTTACAACAAATTTAACCTCATGAAATTTATTGAATCGAACATGATGTAAAATAATATTGAAGTATTTGATTATAAAAAATAATTAAGTATTGTTTCATTAATTTAAAATTTTCAAATAATTAATCACTAATTATCTTTTAAACATAGTTTTTTTATTAAGATATAAACCAAAGTCAGCCCCCTAGCCCCCTTGCTGTGTTGAACATAATGGGTATGAAGACTACGGGTGGCAATAACTTCAGCCCAACGAAGACATGACATCCTTCAATCTGATTAAACGAGTTTAAAAGATATTTAATCTCTGTGAAGACAAGATAAAGATTTTTAAAAATCTCCTGTATATATGAATGGAGATGGGGACGAAATAGACACTTTTCAACTCGATTGATGTTCATACCGACTCAAATCTCGATTAATGTTTATTCGAATTAAATATTATTTTATATTATGATAATGTCTAACGATATTGTAAATTATTTTATATCTAGATCTTAAGACTTCATGCTTTATTACTACAATGAAATTTATTTCTGTTTTTGGTTAATGGTAATTATCATAGTAAAATAAAATAATGAAGTGTAATATTTGAATCCATATGATTTTCAGTATTAATACTCCATGTAATTGAATCATGATAACTAGTAGAACACCACAACGTTAAATGGAGGCCCACGGTAACAGTAAAGATGAAAATGGAATTGACAAAGCAAAATGATGGTGAAATGGAGAGGGTCTGCCACCGTTGAATGTCACGTTCAAATACTTAGCTTTAAGTTCGATTTTCCGAGGGTAGGCAGCAGGTCTCTATATAAGGAGGGCATGAGCATGTTACCCAAAGGGAGACATGACAAAACGCCATCCCCACTTCAAACTCTTACACTTTATTCGGGGGAGTTTAGAGGATAAGGATGGAAGAGGATACTTAAAAGAGAATGGATGAAATAGAAAGGTAAGGACCGTGGCTATCCTTCTCTTATTTGTATGTTAAAATTAAGAGTAAATATTGTAGGATATACATTCGCACCGGATATCTGGACATATTCGGCTAAAATTTGAATAGTTATTATTTCAAATCTTGAATGATAATTACTATTAAAGTTTTCAGAATGTATAAAATAAATATTCTAACGAAATGTATTAGTAACATAGCTCTAAAATAAAATATGAGTTGAGAGAGTAAAAAAAGATAAAGCATTTTATTTTTGTATAGTTAGAAAGTAAAAAAGAAATGAATAGTTAAATTAATAACTTTCGATTTCATTTTTTTTTTATTACTTGACATCTCAAATAAATGAATATTAAAGACTATCATCAATAAAAATAAAAAAAAGAAAATTTTCAATTTTAAAAGTTAAAATAATATTATATGTTTTATTTTTTTTAAAAAACTTAAATTCAAATAATTTAAAAAAATAATATTATAAATAATTTTAAAGTAAATAATTGATAAATATAATTGTTTATCTTAGGGACAAACTATTTGGTATTGTAAGCTATACAAATGAATTCTTTCTATATGTTAGTCACTACCGTACTAAGAAATTTTGGCGTGACTTTTCAGATTTCAAATGTTCTTACTAGCAAGAAGTACAAAATAAAATCCTACACCAGTAATGAGATAATTTACCAAAAGTTGTGGCTTTTGAAAGTATGGCACTCTGACTCAGCCATTTATCAGTTATTCTCCTCTCTAGCTCTATTTTCCCCCCTTACATTTGGATAGTTTTATATTAAAATTTATGCTTCATTTTGAAAAATAAAAGAGAAAATAGAGGAAATGATATGGCAGGAAAAGAATAAAGAGGAAATTGAAACTACTTATATGTACTCTTTGTTTAGATGTTTAAAATTATATATATATATAACACATTTATTATTTTATCATTCATTAATATAAAAAAATGTTATTGGAAAGTTAAGAGGTATAATAATAAATACATTAAAAATTATATAAAGGAGATTCATTTCCTTTTCAAATCTTCTCATAATTTTGAAAGAATTTAAAATAAAGATTTGAAAAGAAATAAAGGGATCCTCTCCATTTTTTTAAGTTATTCTCGTTAAAAAAGCTTCACAAATAAAGAATATATGCACCATCTTCTTTCTTTTCTCTCCATTCAAATACATTGTAAGTGTTTCTTTTTCATTAATTACTAGATTTGCTTTTAAAAAAAAAAAAACTAGATTTATCTTTCTCTCATTTTTACTAGCTTACCGACGCATGTGTATGGATGACTTTTTTTTTCTATTGGAATGATACTATATAAGCAAGATGATAGATTTGATCACAAATAATCTGACATAACCCATAATATAATTGCATCATATAAAGTGAGAAAAATAGTCAAATATATTAAAATGATAACCACATGCTGATGGAGTCTAACTTAAAATTTTGTGATCCCATAGTCTTAATTTAGGATTTGTTGAATAATTATTTTTTTATTGGAAATTAATTTGAAATAAAAAGTAGTAGGCAAATTTGATAAGAAAGATAAAAGAAAGTAGTCTAAAATTAAAATAAATTTGAAAATAAAAAACATTTTTTATTGATAAAATATATACAATTTTTAATCAGACAAATAACCGCATTATTTGCTCCGGTTGTTTCCAAGTATTCTATGTGCTCGATTGTGTATCAATAAAACTTTTATTTTACCCTTAGAAAAATAAACATTTCATTAAAAAAAACGTAAACAATTTTTATCCAAACATGAAAAAATAATAAAATATCTATATATAAAAAAACCTCACGATGAGGTGCATTCGAAGGCTAACATTTAGTATAGCTATTAATTAATTTATAGGTGCCGGAGAAAAGATCTTATATTCAATGCACAAGTTTGTGGCTATAAATTATACTTTAGTGGGCGTTCATATATTATTTAATGTTGAAAATTTTATGTTTGAAAATTTTATGTCTGATTGCCTTAGTTATAAAAAATAATGTTTTGGTTTTGATTTATTTTGGTATGTTGTTTTAAATTTAACGATATTTTTAAATATATTTTTATTAAAATCACATATCTTTCAATAAATGTATAAAATTATATATATAAATAATAATACAATCATCATCATTTAAACATAGCATGATAAAATTTGTGTATTAACCAACAACAAATTATAATTATAATTCAAAATTTAAATATTAACACAAAATAATACTAATTAAAAAACAATATTAACTAAAAAAAATTTAGCAATTGCGTTACCAAATTTTCTAAATTTAACTAAAAGAGTCATTGTAAAAAAAAAAAATCAAGTATGTAAAAACAAATTTAAATCAATAGATGAAAATAAAAATAATAAAAAAATTATATAATATTATATTTCAATCTAAATAAAATGATTCGACTAAATCAATTAAAACAAACACTAAGACGAAATATAAGGTAATTCAGATTACTACTACGAAACCCAAAACAAAAACTTATTACCTTGAGATTTACCCCCTCACTTCACTAACCTTACATTAATATTCTCATAAATTATAATATTTTTCTCCCCTAAGACACTTGTTTGTTTCGACCGAGACAAAAAAATTTTACTTTGATATTACCCATTACCCTACTAATCATGGCATTAATATTCTCATAAATTATAACATTTTTCTCCACTAACACACTGCTTTTTCAAGTTTAGTACACTCAATAATTTGGTATTTAACATCGTGTGAAGCGGGTTATGTAATTTTCATTTTTATTAAGTACTATGCATGGGATAATAAAGCCTGTGTCTCATGTGCGGGACTTATTATACATACTGAGCAAATTTGAATGAAATAAAATAACTATTCATGATAATAAACTTATACTGATTTAATATCTTAACTATAGGAAATTTAATATTTAATCATTATTTATTATAATGATAATACAGATGACCCAATATTGAATACTACATCTGTTTCAATAGTCACACTTTACTTATTCTTTTTAAAGATTAGTCACATTTCATTGTTGATTGTATAATAATAATATAAATAACTACACCAAATATAATAAATTGATAATTCCTTATTCAATATTGAGAAAAAAAATTCACATGACAATGTAAATTAATGATAAAAATATATATGCAAGAAATATATAAACAACAACGTAAGTTTGAAAATCCACCCAAGAATCCATGAATTGTTTGTCAAACTTGTTTATATAACTATATAGTAATGAATTTGTAAATAAATTGCTTATATAAAATCTTCAAAATTTATATATTAGAAAATATTATTAGAGGCATGATAAATTGTTGTCTTTATCTGACGCCAGGCAGAATAGTGATTATTCTGCAGGCTAGTCGAACAGATAGAAACAGGGAGTAACACAAGAAAAAAACCTTAAACAATACATAGAAACAGCTCTGATGTTTTATTTAAAATTATGCAAATACAATAAATAATCTTTCCGTTCGTGGCCTCCTTATTTATAAGGCCAAAGGAAAAAGGAAAAAATCCCCGAAAACATAATTATGGAGAAAACTAAGGAAATTACTAAAATTAAGCGATTGTATTAAGGCAGAATCAACGGCAGTCAATTCTGACTTGAATACAAAAAGAAATTGCAAATGGAAAGTTTCATAAAACTGAAAACTGCAAATTTGAAGGCCTAAAACAGAATCAATGGCAGTCAACCGTTCAAGGTAGTCCACCTACCATTTTTGCGTTGATCTGCCAACTCAAGGTATCTCAGTGCCAATAACATGTTATCTGACAACTCAGCATCATCTGACTCGAATCCTCCTGCATCAATCGCCTCAGGTTGGAAAGAACTTGTCCTCGAGTTCACAATCGCTTTATCGGAATCCACAAAAGAATGACTCAGGTGTTTCACATTAAAGACATTAGGCGACAACCCATGAGGAAGATCCTCTGGCATCAAGTCAAAAGACTCTACTAGCAGCTGTTGTACCTGTGCTGGTAAATCTGGATTCATGTTTGTTGCACTATTCCCACAAGGCACCACGTCTCCACTCAACCTTAGCTAAAAACCTGGACATCGAAAGCAGATTGGTATTATTAGCTACCGGGGTAGGAGTGGTTTCTTCCCGACGAGGTGCCAACACAATCTTTTTCTCTTTGATGCTAAGGGAATATGTATGTTTTCGCCCATTATGAATAACACTGCGATCATACTGCCAAGGTCTGCCTAACAATACATGACAAGCATCCATAGACACAACATCACACCAAGCATTATCAAAATATTTCCTACCAATCAAAAAAGACACTAGGCATCGCCTATCTACTGTTGCCTCACTGCCTTTATTCAGCCACGACAATTTATACAGCTTAGGATGATGATCTGTCTTCAACTGCAGTTTCTGGACAGTCTCTTCAGACACTACATTCTCACAACTACCATTGTCAATGATCATCTTGCAGACTTTATCGGCAACTGTGCAGGTCGTGTGGAAAATATTGGTTCTCAACCAATCGTCCCCCTGAATCGCCCTTGGGGGTCAGTAGACTCTTACAAACAACCAGAGTCTCATGGCCATCTCCATACAACAAATCTCCATCTTCATCATCGTCATACATAAGCTCTCCAATCTCCTTAGTTTCGTCTACCCCCGTCGTCCTCAATCAAGAGATTTTTGCCCTTATGACTAGCAGGCTTCCTACACTCAGTCGATTTATGCCCATGTTCACCATATCTGAAACATCTAATATTTGGGTTAGAGTTACCTTGGGGTGGCTGCTGGGCAAGACAGGATTCTTGAGGGTGAACTGGCCGACTGCTTTGATCGCTTCTGATCACTGGCCCCCTATTCTGCTGTTTTTCCATCGCAAGTGCACGCTGGTTTGTTTCAGAAATGGTCCACAGTGAGTGAAGGCTGAGGACATCCTGCAGGGGCTACCGTAATACCCCCAAATACCGTGCCACCATCTGCTCTTTTGTCTCGGATAAATCATTTCGGGCTATCAATTGATAGAACTCCTCCGTGTAATCATCCACCAATCTTGTGCCTTGCCTCAACGAATGAAGTCGCTGAAACAAGGTTTGAGTGTAGCCGAAAGGAAGGAAGTGACTCTTCATCTTCTTCTTCATCTTCTCCCAATCTGTGATCTTGGCCCTGCCCTGTCGGTCGCGTGAGCACCTCAACTGCTCCCACCACGCAGATGCTCTGCCTTTGAGTTTGATGGCGACCAGTTTCACTTTAATACGATCTGAGACTTCCTTATACTCGAAAATACGCTCTACTTCATTCAACCAATCGACGAATCCTTCGGCCTGTAACATACCAGAAAACTCAGGTAGATCCACTCTGAAACCGAGGTCTCCATAACGATTCTTCCCAACCACAGTGCTCCCAGAATCGAGCAGGATTGGGATGCAGGTTTTCGAAACTGGAATCAGAATCGTGATCTTCAATCTCACGATCACCGAAATTCTGCGCCGCTAGACGCTGGGTTAACTCTGCAACTTGCCGCTGTAAATCCTCAATCATCGCATCATGAACGTTACGATCACGGTGTGGGGCTTCCTCGTTCAGAACCTGCCCGTGACGACCATGACCACGACCACCAGCCATGGAACTGATGAAATCTTGCCCTAGGAAAACGCTGAAGCTCTGATACCAATTGACGCCGGACAGAATAGCGATTATTTTGCAGGCTAGTCGAACAGATAGTTCACAGGGAGTAACACAAGAAAAAACCCTAAACAATATAGAGAAACAACTCTGATGTTTTATTTAAAATTATGCAAATACCCGTTCGTGGCCTCCTTATTTATAAGGCCAAAAGAAAAAAGGAAAAAATCCCCGAAAACATAATCTTAGGGAAAACTAAGGAAATTACTAAAATTAAGCGATTGTATTAAGGCAGAATCAACGGCAGTTAATGCTGACTTGAATACAAAAGGAAATTGCAAATGGAAAGTTTCCTAAAACTGAAAACTGCAAATTTGAATGCCTAAAACAGAATCAATGGCAGTCAACCGTTCTAGGTAGTCCACCTGCCATTTTTGCACTGATCTGCCAACTCAAGGTATCTCAGTGCCAACAACGAATTATCTGACAACTCAGCATCATCTGACTCGGATCCTCCTGCATCATTATCACTCTTGTTGCATGCTCTTAATTATCACTCACATTGTCATTTCCTAAAAATCCGATATTGAATTCAAAATTTCACTTCTTCTAATTTTTTTTTTTCTTGCAAATTCTCGCTTACCATACAAGATAACAATCGAAAAGAAAAACAAAGTGATGCTCAAAACCCAACAAAAAATGCAGATCAACACGTAATTTGGTTAAAACACCAAACATAAAGTCTTTTTTTTTCTTTATAATACACCAAACATATAACCAAAAGCTAAAACAAAAAGAAAGATGATATTGGCACTATGTAAGGATATCTTAATCTCTGTTGATATTTTGTTTCAAAATCACGACCATATGATAATAGTAGACTACACACTTGATGGTTTGAGTTAAAAATAAAGTGATAGAAGCTCTTGGTAGCTGATTACGACAAATAGTAATCGATTACGCACTTGATGATATAAATTATAAAAGAGAAAAAACTTTTTGTAGTCGACTACAATATAGGGTAGTTGACTACATAACCGATTTTATACATGAAATTCAAACAAACTCTTGCTAGTTGATTAAACTAATGGGTAGTCAACTACATGTTAGTTGATTAAACCAATGGGTAGTCAACTACAAGCCCGTTAATTTTCAATAGTCATTTTTTAAGTAGTTGTATTCTTTCATTTATACCCTTTTACTTTATGACTGTTAGGAGATGCAAAACCATACATGTAAATCAAAAGTTAACTTTCATTTTAATTTATTTCAACTTTTACAGCTTATTCACTTATTATGCTTCACATCTTTTCTCTCAATAAGTTGCAGTCATTTTCTTCATTCTTTTATATAGAACTCAAAAGAGAATTCTTGAATTTGCTCTTAGAGATTCTCAATGATTTTATTGTATGTTGATAGATTATTTATCAAAACGTACCCAGAACATTCAAGTGGGGATAAATAAAACCTTAAAGATGCGCTTCAAAGTCTTTGTTCTATGCATTTGCATTCTCCTTGAATCTTTACTTACATTTTTTCAGGAATTTAAGTGTATACTTTAAGCTAGAAAGATTCAAGTGTATTTGCGTTAAAATGTTCTGTAATTATCCCCGTTAACTCCATGGCCCGAATATACATAGACGGACCCTAAAGAAACTTGGGCCCAAGATCGAGACCAATGTAGCCCATGCACGACCCTTAATGAAGTCAGGGGGCCAGAAAATATCACACGTGCCGCTTCTTTCCGTCTGTACCGTTTCTCTCCTCTCTGCTATCTCCTTCTCCCCCTCTCACCATTGTCCTTTCTTACCTTATAAGAAAGATTCCCAAACGGCCAAAAAATCACCCATTACTGTTGTTTTCACCCGTTCTCTAATAAAAATTTCTCGTTTACACCCCACTTTCTAGTCAAATTCTTCCTCCAAATCAACAAAGCTGATTCGATAATTCAGAATACCCATCTCCACTAAACCCTTTACATTTATTTTTCTTGGGCTAATTTGTGTCAAAACCCAATTAGTTTCACATTTTGGGTTCTTCTCTGTAATGAGTCTCTCATTTAATGGCTCAATCTTCTTCACATGCTCTCCTTCTCTTGATTCTCTACAATATCTTGACGCTTTTTCCCATTGGGCCTTGTTTATCCATTGATCCAAACAACTACGAGTTCTCGATTATCGGCTTGGACGCCTATGCGTTAAACGGAGACTTCACGCCTCCGTCGCCACCGCCACCTTCATTGCCACCTCACTCTCCATCCCTCTCTTGAGAGGACGTTAACGGCATAGGGTCCCTTGACACCTCTTGCAAGCTCAATACCAGCTTGATCATCGAAAACGACGTGTATGTAGAAGGAAAAGGTAGTTTACACATTCTCCTCGATATTCTCTTGAGCTGCCCAGTATTGGGTTGCTTAGTTCTGTTTAATGTAAGTGGTGAATTCAGTTTAGGCCAAAACGGGACGATAATTGTCGCTCACTCGCTTAGCGGGTGAGCCCCCGACTCAAACCAGCGGCAGCTCCTCCGGGGTGCAGGGAGCGGGAGGCGGCCATGGGGGCAGAGGCGCTAGCTGCGTGACGGATAATACCAAATTGCCGGATGATGTGTGGGGAGGGGACGCGTATTCGTGGTCATCATTGGATGACTCCTTGAGTTATGGTAGTAAAGGCAGAACGACGAGTAAAGGGGAGGATTATGGAGGGGAAGGAGGTGGCAGGATAAAGTCGATTGAGTGTTGTGTCTAAACGAATGAAACTTCTTGCAAGCACAACGCAATTAAATTTAGAGTCAATTTGATTTTTTGTCCCTCAAGTTTGCTCTCTGTCCAATTTAGGTCTCAAATTCATTTTAATTGAGGCTTTAATATTATATTCTCAACTCAATTAGGTCATTTCATTAAGTTTATGTTAATTTTAATATTTTTAATTATATTAAAAGTGTAAATTGTTAAAGAGAGTGTTAGGACAAAATGAAGATGAAAAATGTTTAAACGCAACCTAATGTTCCCTTTAATCTTGTTTTACTATCTCTATTGTTTACTTCCAAATCACTCAAAACTCCCATGGATGCTTCTATCGTTATTATTTATTTGATTTTTTCTTTTAGAAATATGGTTCTTGCTAGATTTATTTATAATAGAACCTAAAAAAATTTTAATACTCACCAAGAAAATTGAAAAATCTTACCAAATACTATTTTTTATGGGACTTTAGAATTTAATGTAAACAAATTTTATATCTTTTATGGGACTTTTTCATATGAAAAAAATCCACAATTGTATCTTGTGTTATGACCTTATTATTTATATGGGTAAATTATACTGCACTACTCTGAAATAATACTAACATTTCAAATCTTTTTAAAATTCATTATTCATCCCAAAAAATAAATTTTCACTTTTAAACCATCACAAAATAAATTTATTTAAAACATCAAAATTTTACCCAAATATCACTTTTCGTAATGTTAATATATATTTGAAATCACATAACACTAATGTTTACCGGATTGAATTACTAATGACACGTGGAACCATTACATTTTATTGTGCCACTAACTACAACAAATAATAAAATATTTATTATTATTTGCAGTCCTAATCAACCTTGGACGTTTTATCTTATGCATATAACATAAAATACAAATTCTTCCAACCTATACTATATATATCTACTTTACAGTACATTGATGTGGTATAATGTTGACGTGAAATATTATTTAATTAATTTATCTTTGAATTTTAAATGAACTTATATATCTTCAATTTTTTTTTAAAAAGGAAATTTGCCAATTTTCATGTCTAAAAATTTGTACTTCACTATCTTTTTATTGAATGAGTACTTCCCTTAAAAAAAGAAAATTATAAATCAACCTATGTTATTTATCTTTTTGGTAAAAAAAATAAATAAATCGTGAATCTCAAAAGTTATCATTTTGGTAAAAATAAATAATTCCTGAAGTGAAAGAAAAGAACAATGCTTCAAAAGTATTGGGAAGAGCAATACGTATTGAATAATTTCTCGCATCATAAGAAGTATGCGCTTCTCTTTTTTAGTGAGTACTTTCCTTAAAAAGAAGCAAATAAAAAATTTATTTAGGCATTCGCATAATCATTACAATTAACTGCTGAAATTTTCATTCATCAGAGAAATTTAAGACTTATTCTCTTTTTAGCTTATTGTACAAAAGTGAACAACAAGAGAGGAACAACTCACACAATGGAAGGGGAAAAAAAGAAGCAAGCTCACCACAAATATAAGAAAATCCTCGTACCTAGCTCCAAATATCTTCATGAGGCTTTGTCCATCAGCTGTATTGGGGCCAGAATGTTAGACTTGCTCGTCTCAATGATACACCCATTCATGACCATTTCTTCCAGCATGAAATGTGCTTTCTCTAAATGGAACATGATGTCTAGCTCACACTACATAATAAAATAGAAAAGAAAACCACATAACTACTCGCAATTGTAATGACATGGATCATAAGAAAAACATATAGTGGTTTTAGTAAAAGAAAAGAAAATTGAGAGGATGAAAAACAAAAATAATAGAAAAATAAGAAAAATTACTTTCATGTGTTTAGTAGAGATGATAGAAAACCAAGAGGAAAAAAAATAGTTTTCTTATATCTTTGTTTAGTAGAATGGAAAAGTAAAGAAATAATATGTAAATAGTATTATTTTTACCAATATACCATTTATAATGTTAATGATATTAATGTGAGATTAGAATGAGATTAATTGTTAAATTGATGATATCATCTATTTTTCTTCCATTTTTCACTCTCTAATTCTCTCAATTTTGGAGGATTTTGATTTTTAAATGCAAGAGAAAAACATTAATCCTCTTTATTTTCTTTCCTCTCACTTCTAGTAAACACAAAATACACAAGTAGAGTTAATTGAAAAGATGGGTAAAAAAATTATTTCATTATTTTCAAAAGATGGCTTACCACATTGCCAAAATGCCGATCCATGGTTTCAACCAACAGATGTATGAACTCCAAAATGGCAAGTTCATTCTGCAACATGACGAGAAAAATAAAAGTGAGGTGGTGACCAATGAACAATTTTCGACATGAGCAAACTTAAAATAACGTACATGGTTTACAATAAACATTGCACATATTAGAAGGGAATTTAAGTGGGGTCCACCATACAATCCTCTATTAAGTCTATTAATGTGTGGCTTAAACTTTGATGGTGGCTTGATTGTTACTGATCGAACATTCTGCTACGCCATCGAGTTTCACAATAAAACCAGTAGAATTTGTAGAAAATTGATTTGGATGGGAAAAGAGTGATCAACATTGTCATTTGCCAATCAATTTTGGTCCTTGGAATTGTCTGCCTGTCACTTTTTTTTTTCTTATATTCTTTTTCCTCTTCCTTTTCACAAGCCCCTCAACCCCCGACCTGGTGATTAAGTTAGCACTCAACCAACCAGGTGCCAGGTAAAGATTGGTAACTGTCTGCCTGTCACTTGTTTTCTTCCATTATTTTTCCTCTTCCGTTTCACCAGCCCCTCCTCAACCCCCGACCTGGTGATTAAGTTAGCAGTTAATCAACCAGACGCCAGGTAAGGATTGGTAACTGTCTGTCTGCCACTTGTTTCGATATTTCGTCAAAAAGACCAAGTTATTTTGGCTTCTGGACTCATACACATCTTGGACAGATTCTAAATTCCCATTTAGTTTTGTATTAATCGACTATTATATATAGGGGTTTAAGCTTATTTTGTGTAGTCAAGAGAGTGAGGGGGAGAATCTGAAAACAAGAATGTCTTCGAGATAGATTTGGGTGTTTTAGGTTTCAAGTGGATTCAAGCATTTTTTTATTTGCTTGTTTCTTTCCAATTATCTACTTAATTGATCACGATCCTATTGCTCATTGACTTAATAAATTGGGACTTAATTCACAACAAAGTCATCTACATTTTTTTCATGCACATCAGAAATGTTCAAGTCTATGCTCATTCAACAAATGTCAAGGACAGTCTCATAGCATAGAAAGTTAAAATCTTTCTAGGTTACTGGTTCCTCAACTAAGTAATTTAATACTCTGCAATACGGAGACATGTAGGTACATGGACTGCGAATCCTAATGAAAATAATTATTTTTGTCAAAATTTATGAATGCAGGATATAACTGAGTGGAATCAACTTCTCTCTTCTTTTTTTTTCCTTATCTTGATGCGTGATTCATTTCAACTTCATGATCTATCCTATGGTAGCACAGTAATCTTGAAAAGTGGTAGCACCATTCTACTATAATGAAGAGCATCAACTTACTTCATCATTATCGACTCCAACCAAGAAAAATAGCGATGCATAACGCCTGTACACAATTTTGTAGTTACGATGCTCCACAAATGAACACTGTTATCAAGTACAAAAGATTTCAGTGACATGAAGGTCAGCCATCATATAACATTGATAATATACATCCACAAACTTCCCAAAAAAAACATAGAATTTATCAAAATTAAAGAAAAGTACATATGATTAACAGCATGAGAGACGATAAAATGGTCAAGAAACACATTTTCAGGGTAAAGCCCAGTTAACACTAATGGAATATATAAGCAAGAAAAAGTAACCAGCACAAACAAGTTCTGTGTGCATCTAGGTGATCACCCACATAACTATGCAGTCTAGGAACAGACACAGCAGCTGGGTCCCAGACCTTCTCTTCTTTGGCATCATTGTTTATTACATAAACAAAGCTACATTGTCAAGAATAATCTGAACTTCATAGAAGAATCACAAACAAATTCGTTACTATAGCGTTTCCAATATGCACAATTCCTTGCATATTTTAGATGGAGACATAGCAAGTCATGATCCGGAGAACGTTAACACATAAAATGGAAACATATTTTTAGGTTAAAGCCCAGTCAACACTAAGGTTCCGTTTGGTTCACAGGCATTATAGTGGAATAGGATTAGGATTATAGTAGGATAGGATTAGGAGGGGTTAAAGTGGGACTATTTTAATTCTATGTTTGGTACACAAAATTTCAGGATTAGGATTAAAGTGAGATAACAAATATAAAGAGTAAAATACATTTTTTTATATTTTATTATAAATCCTTTATATATATATATATATATTTGGAACATATCTATATGTATTATACTTTAAATTAGCCAGAGTTTTTTTTTTCCTTTTTGGTCTTCTTCATCTTATATAAAGAGTTTTTTTTTCCTTCTCCCTCCTTCACCTTCCTTCTCTTCCTTTTCCATCTTCCTTCAAAAGTTATGGTCTCGCCGGTTCAAACTTCCCAAAAAAAACATAGAATTTATCAAAATTAAAGAAAAGTACATATGATTAACAGCATGAGAGACGATAAAATGGTCAAGAAACACATTTTCAGGGTAAAGCCCAGTGAACACTAATGGAATATATAAGCAGGAAAAAGTAACCAGCACAAACAAGTTCTGTGTGCATCTAGGTGATCACCCACATAACTATGCAGTCTAGGAACAGACACAGCAGCTGGGTCCCAGACCTTCTCTTCTTTGGCATCATTGTTTATTACATAAACAAAGCTACATTGTCAAGAATAATCTGAACTTCATAGAAGAATCACAAACAAATTCGTTACTATAGCGTTTCCAATAAGCACAATTCCTAGCATATTTTAGATGGAGACATAGCAAGTCATGATCCGGAGAACGTTAACACATAAAATGGAAACATATTTTTAGGGTAAAGCCCAGTCAACACTAAGGGTCCGTTTGGTTCACAGGCAGGATTATAGTGGAATAGGATTAAGATTATAGTATGATAGGATTAGGAGGGGTTAAAGTGGGACTATTTTAATTCTATGTTTGGTACACAAAATTTCAGGATTAGGATTAAAGTGAGATAACAAATATAAAGAGTAAAATACATTTTTTTATATTTTATTATAAATCCTTTATATACATATATATATATATATTTGGAACATATCTATATGTATTATACTTTAAATTAGCCAGAGTTTTTTTTTCCTTTTTGGTCTTCTTCATCTTATATAAAGAGTTTTTTTTTCCTTCTCCCTCCTTCACCTTCCTTCTCTTCCTTTTCTGTCTTCCTTCAAAGGTTATGGTCTCGCCGGTTCAAGGCAAATTCAATAATGACAACGGCTCAACCTAAAAGTCACCGAAAAAGTAGATCGACGATGGTGAAAAATTGAAAGTCGCGATGGTTTAATTGTTTTCGATCGTTTTTCAACGGAATCTTGGTGAACGAACACCAAATCCGAATAGATCAAGGAATTCCAAACTGGATGGTCCGGTCGGATTCTGGTGGTGTAACTTTTCGATGGCAGTAGTGGCGGATCTTGACAAAACTTTGTGGGTTTCGATCGTGAGGTCCTCCTGATGCTGATGGTGTGGGTGGTAACGCCTGAAATTCGTTGGAAAATGAGGGAAATGAGGAGAGAAGGGTATGAAATTTCACTAGAATTTCGCCGGATAAAGAGGAGAGGAAGAAGAAGCATGAACTAAATAGGGTATAAAAGGAAGAAAAAAAAATTGGTGTGATAAAGGAAGAAGTTATCGTGGGAGTTTGGGAGAAGGGAATAAAAAAAAGCAAGGGCAAAAACAGAATGAAAAAAAAAAATTAGTCCAAAGACTTCGAATTGTTTCTATCCTAGAGCTGGGACAGATTTCATGGGATTAGGACTAAGTTAGTCCCACCCTAATTCCATGTGAACAATCAATCCCTCTAACCAAACATGGGATTAACTGTTCATGTAGGACTAATTTAGTTTTATCCCACCTTTGTAACCCCATACCAAACAGACCCTAAATATAATATATAAGCAAGAAAATGACCAGAACAAAACATAACCAACCAACAAGTTATGTGGGCATCTAGGTGGTCACCCACGTACCTATGCAGTCTAGGAACCGACACATTGCCAACGTCCCAGACCTCCTCGAACTAGCTATCAGCTCTTTGGAATGATTGTTTATTAATATACAAAGCTATATTGTCAAGAATAATCTGAACTTTATAGAATACAAAATAAAGTATCACAAACAAAATTCGTTACTATAGGGTTTCCAATAAGCACAATTCCTTGCATGTTTTAAACAGTCACATAGCAAGTTATGATCTGGATCACGTTACCACATAAAACAAACATATTTGTTCATATCGTTCTTGTATGAAACTTGAACATGATCAAATTTGTTGGATGTTCCCATTTCTACCTAATATGGTTTTGCTTCGCAAATACGGCTATTTTTTACCATCAAATTCAAGAAAAAGATGCTATAGTATGACCCATAGTCACTAATCCTGATTTCTACTCTTAATATTTTAGTAAGCAATGGATTAAATTGCTAATTTCTTTTATTGAACGGTTAATTTATCTACTTAATCCTCTAAGTTGGAAGATAAAATGAGCAGCAAATAAAATCAATTCCGTTTATATTGATTTTGCAAAATATAGAAGGAATGCATGGTCTTCTACGTATAATTTGACCTCAAAAATAAAGATAATTACCAAATCAGAAATAATCAACAGAAATAGAGGTTGTTCATTGATCCTACAATACAAGATTATATGAGAACAATTTAAATAAAAAAAGAGATGTTTTGTCAGGCTACCTGTTGCTCTGTGCGGGTGAGGCATTTGCGGACAATTTCTCCCTCAAGGGCGCGGCGTTCCTCGAGAGTGAGCCACTCGTAGTATTGGGCAAGACGGGTCTGCCCTTGCTTGTTCACCATCAATATGAATCTTATCCCCATCTCTCTCACTCTATGTGATCTTCACAACTCTTCTTTTTTTTCTCTCACACAAACATAAAGAAGCAGCTTGAATGCTTGATGCCTTTGTAGGGCTCGTTCTCAGACAGTAATCCCTTCAAGCATGTATGGATCTAAATCAGTTGACTATACAATAATGACTAAAATCAAATGAATTTCCCAGCAACAAAATACAATAACCTCAAAAATCATATACCTTAATTTCAATCCAGGCAAAGAATTAAAAACTTTAAAATTAAATGCATCTCTACTTTTCTAGGTAAGAACAATTAATTCTAATGATTTATCTCCAAACACACTTTAATTATCAACACATTCAGGCTAATTGTTCTTTTTTTAATAAGTAAATAAAATGTATTAAAAACGCACCAAGGGAATGCAACCCATGTACAAGGCTATCTATATGACAGAAACTCACAAAATCTACTAGATCTAAGCCATTTACAAAAGAATGCCCTTTGACCGGGCTAAATGTTCTTAATGAAAAGAAGAAAAATACCAATTAATTAAATCACGCTCTCAATGAACTGTTAGTCTGATCTTTACTCAATACTGGAAATAATCATGATTAAAACCAGATTCACATCTAGGTTCATAATGAACGAAGCAGTATGCCAATCAGTTCTGGGAATCATTATTAGGATCGATAAATTACACGTAACAAAATTAATCTCACGGAAATTAGCAATGAGCTCGTCTGATGATCTGATTTATTCCATATTTACAGAAAATCATATCAACGAAATCACACTGATCTTCTATTAACCATCAGATTTCTGCATTATATCACAGAGCAACAATCATCAAATTCCCATCCAAACAGCTTATCAAAACAAACCAGATTCGTCTAATGATGAGGAGACTACAAGTTACTGGAAAATTGATGTAGAAAATAAGAATCAAACACTGTTGAAGAGGTTAATCAATCATAGACTCTCGAATCAACCATTATATTAACTGATATTCATATCATTTCGGAGATCACAGAGGACATCAAGAGTAAAACTAACAGAACGAGAAAACTTAGAAAAGGAAACAGGAATGCCTCCACAGGAATCAATCAATCAGATAAACTAAAGAACAAACACAAATTCATTTATCTTGCTTCTATTCTTGAATGAAATCGTAAGATACGGGTTGAATCAACGAATGAATCACGCTCGTTTCACTTCAATCTTGTTTACAGCCTTGCTTTGAAGTCTTTAACAGAGAATTATCTTCCGGAAATTTGTCTTCCTTTCACGAAGGTGTTTGCACTGGTCGCGGAATTGTTGCCGAGAGAAACAGAAGAGAGATTGAGAGAGAGTGGCAGGCCGAGAGCCCGAAGAAATTGCTGCTCAGGGTGAAAAAAAAAAAATAGGGTTTTTCCTGATCTTGATCAAACGGCTCGTTCTCGATTTGACAACATTTGATTTTACCATTTTTCTTATAAATTAGCTCGATCGATTATTAATTTTTATAGCAAATCAAACTAGATAAAAACCCAGACTTGAGCAAAATAAATAAATAAAAAACTTAAGTTGAGCGTTATATACCTTAGGATCTGGAAGACTGGAACCAAGTTAGACGGAGAGGCAGCGGCGGTGTCGTTCTCGGCGAGAAAGAAGAAGATATGTGAAAGAGAGAAGAAAGTGAGAAAAAGCTAAAGTATAATGGGATCGAGCTAGGGGTGGCCTCTAGCCGAAGGTATTCGGGTTCGGTTCTGCTCCACTTAAATTAACACTAGCTTCGAGTGGGAGTTGGAATCAAGGTTGAAATTGAATTGGAGGTGAAATTTGATTAGATTTTTTTTTTTTTTTTTTTTTTATAGTTAGAGTTCGGCTAGATAATAAATTGTTTATTCAAGTTCAAGTTTTAAATTGTTTATTCAAATTCAAATGTAATTTATATTTTAATTTAATATATAAAAATATTAATATTAATATAAATATTAGTTATAGTTTAATTCGATTTGAATTTGATAATATTTTTATTGAACTGAGAACCTTTCGAATCGAATTTTAAAGTATTTGAGGTCGGTTTGATAAGCTAATCAAGTCTAATTTTCGAGTTCGAATTCGATCGAATCGAACTTTAATCAAATTTGAACTCGAATAACTTAATAAAAGCTCGGTTTGAATCTACCCGAAATCAAGCAGCATTTTTTAACCGAAATATTAAAAATTCTCTGAATTTTACTAATAATTACCATTTATTTCGTTAAATTTAAAAAAAAAAAAAAAAAAAAAACAATCCACTCTGAAAATCAATAGGTAGATTTTATTTTTATTCTCGAAGTATATCTTCTACTTCTTTTTTTTAAAATTTTGGTCTCTCAAAAAATTCTCAATTATGATCCCAATTAACTCAATGTGGTCTTTCTGATGACATTCATATCAAAATAGCCGGGAATTACTATAACAATATGTTAACATTTGTAGACCCGCTAAAATCTCATTTCTTTGCTTTCCTTTTTGCAGGATATATTTTATTTTTGGTCTTCTAATAATACCTTATCATCTACTTTGGTCCTCTAAAAATACATCATATTTGTTTGGTTTTGGAGGTTAGGTTGGGATTGACTTTGCCTTACCTTTCAAACAGACATCATAAGATAATTACATTAAAATCAATAAAAATTACACTTGTCTTTAATAAGACAAGCGGAATAAAATCAAATTGGTCTAATTGGGTGTGTATAGTTGACAAACTAGTTTAAAAAATACGAATATTAATTTTTAATATATGACGGATACAGATAGGATGCAAGTAGTATCCCTTGAGTATCTGTTAAACTCAATTATATATATTTTATATTTCTTTCTATATATTTCTTATGTTTAAACTTATTTTTAATATAATTTTCAAAAGAAAATATGATTTTACGAATGTTTGATACTAAGACCAAAATGTTAGGGGTATGGTATTTTGATTATTGATTATAAATTATTATTGATGATTTATGAATTAGATTGTATTATCACTATAAACTTTTCTTTGGAATAAGAAAAAAATTATTGGACCGAAAATCGAGTAAGACACCCGCTTCAATTTGTATCTAAAACCGTGTATTCTGACAAGTACGAGTAATAACAGATAGTGAAAAATCTAACATAAATAGGTTATAATAGTGAAAATAAAAAATAAACAGGTAATGGATAAAACGATCAATGATTTATTAAACAGATATGGGCATAGATAGGACATGATTTACCCGTACCCTACCTATTGTTATCCCTATAAACATATGCATCAAATTACAACAAATTTTGAAAACTCGTGGTTTAATGTGTCAAAATTAAAAATCTATGTATCAGAGTGCAAGACCCTAAAGTATTAAAACGAATTTAAGCCAAACAAAAATAAAAACAAAAGGAAAATGGGACATTTTCACAAGGCGATGAACTTAGTAAAGTTCAGTAATTATGGTCCCATAAGATCTACAGCTTTACTAATTCGTTTAATAAAAATACTCTTTGCTACCATCTATTATACCTTCTGGCTTCCTTTTTTTTTTTTTTTTAATTTGACTGTATAACTAAGATGATTTATACGTACACATAGTATTTGTAAATTCGATCGATCTACTTAAAAAGCCAATAATGTAAATAGAATGCACTATATACTTCAATAACGAAAAATGTATTTTACCAAAGTAAAATGAGAAGAAAAGAACATATTGATGATATATATAAAAGATAACAACATGGATATGATGTAAATTTACCATGAACAAAGTTGGACAGTACAAGTAGGATCCTTAAACCGCTTTTATATAATATAGATATAGATAAACTCACGAGTACAGAGTACTCGCTCCCTAGTGGTTTGTTTATTTTATACCAAAATCTTAGAGGAATCCGTACATTAAGGGTCTATAACAACAGATTCCACAACAACGGAGCAAAAGATAACTACTGTAATACTGTCGTAACAACCACAAATCGTATCTCAACACAAAGATCTAAGTGAGCTAATTTATTCACATGACCTTCACTGAAGCTAGAGGCAGAAATAGACAACCAGAATCAATCAGGGAACTTAGGAAAATTATGAAGAAAGCAGGGTACTCTTTAATTGTAGACTAACCAATGACAAGAACACTTATCTACCAATCTCATTCAAAGGGTGATCTCTTTTTTCACCAAACTGTCATCGTTGGAAGTCGCATCTGCCAGCAAGTGGCTTGGAGATTCATTGCAAGTCGCATCGTCCAGCAACTGGTTTACAGGTTCTTCCTCTTTCTTGTCTACGATGACATCTTTAGCACTCAAAAAACTTGGCTGATTTGTCGAAGACAGAAGCCTTGCCCACATCCTATCAGTAATCACAACCTTGTTCTGTTTTTCAGTGATACGCTGCAAAGCAACCATCCAACAATCATGTCAATGTAAAACATGAATTTCAGATACCGAGAGAGACACACACACTCTCTCTCTCGCACACAGAATTTGAAGACAAAAAAGTTATCGAACGCATATAGCTCAATGGACAGAAATGGATGTTGTTCACAATTGCAGAGAATGCAGCAACATTAGCCACAAAGCTCTTTCAAACGATTTTCCATCCTAATAAATGTTAGATGCTGACTGACTTATTGAAAAAATAAAATAAGAAAGGAGAAGCAGAAGAAACACAGCAGCAAGAAAAGTAAAAGGTTCAAGTTAAAAAGCTAACTACAAAAGCTGTTCCAGAAAATCTTCACGCAGACTATAGTGCATGAGCAAGAATCTTAAGACCAAAAGACGTGAGACAACTTTGAGCATTTGGAAAATTAAAACCAAAACTCATTATATGTACACGAAGAACTCACATAGAAGGGAATGTAAGTATGTCTGCCATTGACAAGACCAACTGTAAAGCCTGTGTAGCCCGCCATTGCTCCATGCACAGCACTTTGAGCAAGAAGTGTGCAGTACACATTATCAGATGCATTGCTAGGAATAGCGCGAATCATGTATGTAGGATCTGCCAGACAAAAAAAATTGCTTATTCATATCAGCAAACGACAAGCTTCTGATCACAACCTCTTGGCTTAGTGGTTACCTCCGGATCCTCCATTTAGGAGACCCGGTTCGATCCCCCTCCCCGCTAATATACCAAAAAAACGACAAGCTTCTGCAATTCAAATATATCAGTGAAAATGTGTACCAACCTATGAATTTGAGGTTTATGACCATCTTGTTTTGTTTTGAAAAATAATCCTGCAGAAGACGGGGATAGAACAAATGAATTTATCTGAATATTTCAAGCCCTAAACGACGTGTATGTGTGTGTGTTTATATACAAATTTCGGGATGAAGGAAAATGATTTGCTATGGAGGCTTTAAAGTTGGAATCTGCTATCAAGATTACATAGAACCCACATGCTATGTCCTTCCAATCACTAAAAAAGAGATGGGCTTTTAAAAAACTAAATCATTTAATTAACGATATTTCAGTATTAATGGGGGATACCTTCATCTCTGTCATCCAAATACCCCAAAACATACACTAACATTACATGGATTGCCATATTGCTTCCTCAATTGTAAAGAATCATTCCTGAGTTGATACTAGAAAAGAAAAAGAAATACTAAGAAATACCTTGATCTTCTGTGATATCCACAGCCCAACATCTTGAAGAAGCTTATTTCCTGAAGCATCCTTAAGATTCATTGACTGAAAGCTCTCAGATACCAATTCCTGTCCTGCACCTTCGGCAATCACGATAACCATGTGTCCATTTTCCTTCAGTCGTTTTTCAATGAATTCAAAAAGTCCACCCTCCCCTTCAAGATAAAAAGGTGACTCTGGAATCAAGCAACAGTCGACATCTCGGCTTGCAAGAGTAGCATACATCGCAATGAACCCTGCACCACTAATTCAGCTTAGATCCTAGAATTCGAGATTATCATAACCTAGTTCCAACTGGCAAATGAAGAAAAGGGAATGCAGTACAATACTCTTGTTAACCAGGGAAGAGAAGTTTACGAGCCACGATCAAAATGTCAGAAAGTATTTGGCCTTCTAGCTTAGAATCTTAATCAAACTCTTGTATCAAATGAAACAAATCCATCAATAATATGTGTTAGGGATATTAGGGTTAGGAGTGTTAAGGGTACTTATGTATTTTCTCACTATTATATTCTTTGTATATATGACTGCTAACCTTAGGGTTAGTAGACTATTCATTCTTATAAACATCAACATGGTATAAGAGCATCTTGGGAACTAGTGGTCGGAGTAAACTCTAAAAATAAATAAAAACACATAAACAAAAGAAAAAAAATAGAAACCCTAGTTTTAGAATAGCTACAGGTCTATTGTCAATCACCCCACCAAACACTTTCTGTCGTCACCTCTTTTTTTCTTCAGCGTGATTCTGGAGCGCCCCTGTCTTCTCCGGTGCGTTCGTCTGTTCATTTTCCCTAGCGTCATGCACAACAACTCCGTACACAGGTCTTCACTGACGCGATCTGTCTGCATCTCCGACGCAATTTGGTTCCCATCTCAACACTCCCCCTAAAGAAGAGAAAATAGGAATTCCTGAAGTTCCTGAGGAAGAGTTCTTAACCGTTCCTAAAGAAGAGTTCCTCACCTTTGTGTTGATGTTGTTGACCCGACGTTGATGTTGTCAACCTGTTCCAACCTATGTTGATATTGTTATCCTACTGACTCATTGATTATAGCATCAAAGTCAAAGTCTTGTTCATCCGGTGTCCCTGGATATTGTCCATGGATCATGTTGATCCAATGTTATTAAGTCTTGGTGGCCTAAATAGGTTTTTTTTTTTTTTTTGGGTTTGGATTTATTCGTATCAGATTGGATGGGTTATTGTTATGATATGGGTCTATTTGTAACAAGTTGATGCATGTATATGTTCCAACTTGAGGGGAAGTGTTAGGAATATTAGGGTTAGGAGTGTTAAAAGTGTTTATATATTTTCTCATTATTATGTTCTCTATATATATGACTACTAACCTTAGAGTTAGTATGCTATTCACTCTTATAAACATCAACAATATGTATCGACGGTCACCTCTAAAAGTCAAATATGAATGATGGTAAGCCAACATTTTCGCTTAAACACTATAACTTATCAGACAAGTATGTTTTCTTGATTTGATAAGAGAAAGAGCTTCGTCAAACTTAACAAAACCTTTTTTAAAAAATTTAAGAAAAGGTTATGAGCAGAAAATACTTTTTGTTAGGACAAATCAACTAATACTAACACAAATACCCGATGTCAATCGAATGTTGACAAGATATTGTAGGAATAACACTACTTCAAGTCCTTGCTATGTATATTAAGACATGATGAACTTGAATAAAAGCAAGAGTTTACCACTGTAGCGACCCATTAACTTCACAACACCAATTCCATTCTCAATACTTTCAGCTTCTACATGTGCTGCATTGATAGCACGTTGAGCCTCCTCAACAGCAGAATCAAAACCAAAGGACTTGTCGATAACCTATCATGTAAGAAACAATCTTGAGAACGTGTAATCGCCGTGTGATATAAGTATTAATATGTAACAGCCTTGTAAAAGTTGTAATATTTAACTCAGTAACAGTCCAAAAGTGGACCAAGGAGAGACATTACAGGAATGTCATTATCAATGGTTTTGGGGATTCCAGCAACTGCAACTTTGAGGCTGCGTCTTCTAATTTCCTGCACAATCAATGATTTAAATCTATATATTGACTATAACTAATTTAAGGTTTTAAAAAAAGAAGGGGGCAAAAGCAGAGCCCATATCCCAGTCTGCAAGATGAAGGAGCACAAGTAACCAATCACTACTAATATTATACTGAAGGAAATTACCTCAAATATAAGTGATGCCCCTCTCTGAGTTCCATCTCCACCAATTATGTAAACCTGAGTTTTCCCAAAAACTAAATCAATGTCGTGTCCAAATAATGATATATGCTTATAACTCTAAACTTGCAAACAATTTGGTAATAGAATATATCTTTCGAAAACCTGATTAATTCCCCTATCCTGGATGCTGTCAACTATCTTTGTAGTATCCTGGCCACCTCGTGATGTCCCAATGATGGTCCCACCACGTTTATGGATATCATTCACAACCTTAGCGTTCAAGGGGATTGTATTTTTAGCATAAAAGCCCTTGTATCCTCCCTGCAGAATTCATTAATTATGCCCAAAAAATCACTTGATACACTCAATTCAATGGTGTTAGACTAAGGAAAGTCTCTAAAACTTAAAAACTAGCAGTTGACTCATCTAGTGCTTGGAAAATTACTTATTAATTAGCATATATGAAACTTCTTTTACACGTGTAAAAGTGACAAGAAAATATTTATTAAATATAGCATGCCTTTTAAAAAGGAAAAAGATGATTATTATAACTCTCTCCTTAGGTTAAAAAAATTAGAGAGTTAAAATGTGAAAAGTAAAATTCAATATTTCTAATGCAAAAGGGTATTCAAATTTTCTCAGATTGCTAAGAGCCAGAAAGCCCCAGAAACAGCAACCAAAATACTCATGGAAAAGAGAAAATGTATGCACAGCATGTAAAACACAACATTTACTTTCCACTGGAAGATCTCACTTTTTTTATGGAAGAAAGCTTTCTTCCCCCTGCTGGGGACTGGGGAGTGATGCGGAAGTAAACTTCACGAAGAGTATTAAAGTAAGGGTTGTAATAATAACTTACATCTATCCCGAGGATTCTCTTCACACCATACATGCCGGCCAAGCCGCACACTATTTCTCTAATCACAGTGTTGAGTCCAGGGCATAGACCACCGCATGTAACAATACAAGCATGAACATCATCTGACTCAAAATACACCTGCAAAACATTAAACATCCAGCATGATTCACTAAAAATAATCACACTACATCTTACCATTTCCAATATCATGCATAAGGCACATAAAGGACATACCTTTTGGCGGGGTCCAGCACGTCGGAAATGCATCCCTCTCGGACGATCCTTGTGAACAACAACCTATAGAAGAAGAAAAGAGAAAAGTAACATAAGGCTAGATAAAAGTTTCAGTTTTCTATATCATATGTCATGCCTACACTGCTACACAACCCACATGGCTACTACCTGTAACTCAAGAAATATGCCTAGAGGGTGTACACAATAACCATCTGCAATTTTCCATTCCAGGTATAGTCATCAGAGGAAAACCATTCCTGTCGCCAGACTTTGAAAATATGCATGAACTTATTCAAGAAAAAATAACCATTAAGACTACTAATTTGCTACCACCTCTCAATACACAAATTACACTAGCACATATGTCAAGGCACACCCTTTAAAGGCACTTTTTCCGTCAATAAAGAAGGCAATTAGTTAAGATATGATTTGCATCCAGACAAACTGAAATTTCGAACATGCATGGAATTTTTAACCATGAAAAAAAAGGTGAAGACACAAGGAAAGTCCAAGTGTGGCTGACCTTTCGTGGAACAGTGTCATCTACATCGACAAAGTACTGCCTGAGAAAACAGAAAATTCCAATGAACACTAATATAATGTCAACATGAACAGAAAGCAGCAAACGAAAGGGTTAGAAACAAAAGTAGAACAATTTCAGAAGAAAAATCCCTTTTTTTGGGCAAATGAAGTGAAGACACTTACTTAACAACTGAGTATGCAGCATTGTCTTGCAGTGGATTGGGATACGTCTGCAACACCAAAAGAGATGAAATTTAAGAACCAATACGCATCAAACAAGTTTCCTTCCCATGAGACAGTATTAGCAAAGAACAAATCTGAGCCTTGATTCAATTAAAGAGCAGAAATTAATAATAACCCGCCAATTTTTCTTCTTTTGGCTAAGCACCAATTAATTAGACAGAAGAACCAACATGATGAACCTTAAAACATCCATAATATAATCTCCAGCATACGATCAGGAAAGATAGGATAAAATCACAAGTTAAACAAAATTAAGTATTAAATACTTCCGCCCCTACTTGGCGCAATTAGGAACTTCATATGTAACACATTGAGGGAACACGACTCTACAAGCAAAGTATTACAGAATCCCATTTACCGAAAGTGTGAGCTTGACACAGTTTAACGGTCCACATAAAAGGAAATTAGAGGGAAAAAAATGCATGGATGATTTAAAAACAGAATCTCTCACATGAATTTTTTTCTCTTAAAAGAGGGGAAATCTAGAATAGTGATAAGAACCGAAACAGGACATTGCATAGACTTACTCTGATTGGTTGCTGAAAAAAAATATAAATAAAACGTTAAATGGGTTGGTCAAAATGAAGAAGTTGATTAAGTTAATTTTCTCCTTTCTTTTGTGAATCCAGAACAAAAAAACATACGGCCAAATTTGGGTCAGCTTAAACTTAATCAAACATTAAATGTTATTAAACAATAACTAAAAATCAATTAATAAGTGATTTGATTTGATTAAATCTTTAATAAATTTTAAAAAATAAACTCGAGCTATAAAATTCAAAACAATCGTTATTTTCTTTTCCTTTACCCTCGTTTTCTTACGAAGACAATCAATGAATGATTAATGCACAATCAATCCACAAACAAACACACATATATAAATACATAGATACATGTAAGTACGTAGATATAAACATATAGTATATACGTATAGAGTAAAAAAAACGTACAGGAAGATCAGGAATGTAATCGGTCAAGTGAGGAACATCTTCGAGGACATAACCAGCAGGACCAGTCACGATCTTTGGGCTAGAATTTCCTAAGGAACCCATCATTCCTCTTGGGGACCCGATTCGCTTATCTGAACTCGAACCGAAACTCAAAGAACAGAACTTCCTCAAACCAAGAATGGGGATCCTAAAACTCGACTGCAAAGAAAAGTTCGATTTCAGACAAGAGGTTGGTGACGAAGCATAAATTGATTCCATTCAATGGCAGACAAAAACGAATTTGGAGCGAAAGAAACATGGATGTCCATATTTGTAGGAGACAATTTGACTAAAAATGAAAACAAAAACACAAAATTAGCTTTTTGTAAAATTACTAGAAAAACAGGTTTTTATTTTGTGCATTTGGGTTTCTGAAATCGGTTTTTATAAGAGTGAAACAGGTGGCGAGGCCAGACGTTGTTTTCGTCTCTTTTCGTGGTTTTTGACAACACAGGTCATTCAAAAAGTGACGAATAAGAAAATAAGCTTTTCGGAATTGTGCTCGATCGGTTAATAAATGTAAAATTTATTTACAAATAAATTGTTTAGGTATTTGATTTATTAATAAGTTGTAAAATTTATTTTTAACATATAAATTTTTATAAAATTAGAAGAATAAAATTACTCTTTTCTTTACTACTCTTTTCTTTTTTTTATTTTCTTTTCATTATTTATCTCTGTCTTTCATGTTTGCTTAATCTATATTTAGTTAGAAACATCAAACTTTTGATTTTTTTTATTGTTTTAGAATAAAATAAAAAAAATAAAAAAATATGTTATAAAAATAAAATGAATATATTACTATATTTAAATTTATGTAAAACTAACATTTTTTTATACAAAAAAGGTTAAATTAACATTTAATTTTCATATTTAATCTAGCAAAAAAAATTAAATTTTATTTTTTATTATAAATTCATCTTGTGAATTGAAAAGGTAAATAGTATTAATTTTTTAAATAATATCAATAAAATTAAAATCTATATGATAAATGAATTAAAACGTGATATAATTGATGGTATTAAGTCAAATTTAAAAAAAAATGAATTGAATTATTGGTTGATCCCAAACACAAAGTTCATTTTAATTCTATATAAACCAAACACGAAAATTCATTTGAGTTCATTTGTATATGAATTTAAACTAGTTTCAATTCATTTGAAAATGAAATATAAGTTTATTTACAAATGAATTCTAATTTCATTTCATTTGAAAATGAACTATGAATTCATTTACGAATGAATTCTAATTTCAATTCATTTGAAAATGAATGAATTTTATACTTAAGTTTATATTAAACGAAGTGTTATTACGTGATTTTAACAAGTATGGGAGAATAAATACATGTTCTAGATAGATTGTTTAGTGGTATTGGGAAAATTCATTAATATTTATAAAAAAATTAAGTAGTAATTATTTTTAAAAAATTAAATACCAAATTATTATTCAATGTTTTCATAATTATGAATGAATTTTTTCAATTTCATAATAATTTCTACAGAACTAAATATGTGGGATCACCAATATTTAGATGGGCTACGTAAGTTGGTGCACACTTATATTTTGGAATTTAGTATAAAAAATTTATCACCAAAAAAGAATTGGAATTTAGACACAAAATCGTTTCCCAAACATGTACCGAATTCGATGAATTTACTTTGAAAACATGATTGCTTTACTTTCTAAATTTTTATTTGATTCAATTTAATATTTAATATAATTTTTTTTAAAGTTTGTCAAAATAAAACTATTTCAACGAAAAGCCAATCACAAAACAAAAAATTATTTAGACACCATATGAAATGGAGTAAATTTTTTTTTTCATATAATCAAATCATTCCGATAAAGATTTTATCAATCACTTAACGAAAGTTTACTTAAACACTACAATTCTGATGAAAAATAAAATAAAAAATTTATATATCTACTATCTTACGTGATTTTTTATGAATTTTATTCATTGAATAATTGAGAGAATATCTACCGAATTGTTTACTTTTGATGATCTTAAAAATTTATATATTAAACTGAAATAATTAAAAGTTTATGAAGTAAAATATTGATCCCAATAATTGTTTTAGAAGAGATTGAACGAAGACAAAAAATGTCTTTTTCCATCTTTTTACAACGATGAGGTTTCGTTGGTCTGATTACACATCAAAATGATATATGGTAACATGAGTGTTATTTTACTATTTTGGGACTAAATAAGTTGGAGTTCATGTGGGCACTGACCTTCATAGTCAAAAGAAATAATTTTAAATCTCCAGAAATGTCCAAACTAAATAATTAATTTTAAATTGGAGTTCACTTGTTAATTAAAAACCAGATTAGGATCAAGATGTGGTTGTTTATTCCTATTGGCTACCACAAGATCATTAGTAGCCAAGGATTGTATGTTTAATTGTTTATAGATGTTGTTTGGGATTTGATTAAAGTAAATAATTTAAAATAATTAAAAGTAAAATTGATTTTAGTCAATGCCTTAAGTTTAATCTTAAACACACCCTAATACTGATCAATTCAAGTTATAAAGTTTGTGGTCAACCGGAAAGAAAACATTTTTCTTTAGAGGTGAGGAGAAATTTTAACTTGAGACACAAGTGTGTAAGTTTTACAAAATTTTATAGTTTATACATAATTAATGAGAGAGAAAAAAAATAATTTTAATAAATTAGAAGATTTTTTTTCTTTTGCAGCAAGAAATAATCTTGTAGAGGAAGTAGCAGAATTAACGAGTTACCAAAATATGCTCTTCCTCCTCCTTCCTTTGGGATTTTTTTGACAAATTAATTAGTTTGGAAAAATTATTGTTTGATTTAATCCATTTGTTATTGTGCCTCAGTTTTTACCTTCATTAACAGGAGGCAGCTTAATGTGACCCAATAAGGCAATAAATAACAGTAGCACCTTTTTCTTTTTTGGTCATGCATCACCGTCTCCCAATTCATGCTCTAATATGGTAGTAACATTCGATATATTTTATTTTTGGTTTAATTGTACTTTTTTTAGTTTAGGGTTTTTGCTAAATTATAACTAAATTTCAATTAGATAAAGAGATGCGTTTTTTTTTTGTTATATGTACAGTCAGATAATTAATCATCTAAGGTGTTAAGTTAGTAAATATATTGAATTGTCTGATAATTTGTTGATCAAAATTTGATTGAAATTAAATCAATAATTTAAATTGTTTCAAATTAACAAAGTCAAAACCTCAATCACATTTTTTGAAAAAAAGAAAAACATTAAGGGTTTTTTTTTTGTTTTTTTTATTCTTGTGACATGGGCATGATTGATAGAGCACAATTAAGGGTATATTTGTGTCATTTTCTTCAATTTTTTCTATAGCATTAACCGATTAAAAGTAATATTATATTCGTCATTAGTACCTTATAATAATTTTTAAGAATAAAACAATAATTTACTAATTAAATTTTTAAATATATCACTTATTTATTAGCCTATTTTGGGTGTTTTATTTAGATAACAATTTTGAGAGCTCTACTGAGTTAACTTAACAAATTTCGTGATTGGTGGATTACACGTGGCTAAAGTTATTTTTCAAAGTGGCAATCACAAGTCACAAGGCTTATGTGACGTGTAAATTTGAAAGAAAAATTTTATGTAAAAGAAAGAAACACGAGTTTCATGGAAGGTGCGGTTTGGGTCGTCTCTAGAATAGTAAGAATTTATGCCATATGAGTTGTTATGATCCCTTTTTCTTTTCTTTGAGGAGCCATGTGACCTCTTTTTCATTTGTGTTTTCATGTGGGTAATAATATTTTAATGATTTTTCTTCATAAATGATACCTCCCTTCAGAAAATTAATTAATAACGCCTACCTAGTTTGATTTTGTTTTGCATCCGAAGTCCCAAATTCTAACACCTAAAAACCATTAGCGCATTCGAGAGAGGTGGAAAACCACAACCGCATGGTTTGACTCATTTTTAATTGGACCGATATTTCTATTTGATTGATTAGTCCTTGACGTTAAAGCTTTTATTATATTAATTAATTTTGAAATATATTTATTTTGAGAGAAATTTGAAAGAAAAAAAATAAGATTTAATTCACGAAACAAAAAGTTAAATCGATAAACCCAATCTGTAACAAGACCGAGACAAGTAAAA
Source organism: Bretschneidera sinensis (assembly GCA_023935145.1). Lineage (NCBI taxonomy): Eukaryota > Viridiplantae > Streptophyta > Magnoliopsida > Brassicales > Akaniaceae > Bretschneidera > Bretschneidera sinensis. Next base: position 27,358,034 of record CM043700.1, on the reverse strand, counting down.
TTTTATAATTCGTTTTGTAACATAATATATAAACGGCATTTCGGTTTAAAAAACATATTGTTGTATTTTTTTATTTTTAATAATGAATTTTTCTTTTCTTTCTCGTAGATGAATGTTTAATTGGTCGAACAATTTATACTTTGTGTGCAATTGTTTTAAATTTATTTTTGTTATTATATTTATTTTTATCGTTCATGTTTCAACAATTAATAATACCAAATCTCATATTTCTTTTATTATATAATACAAATTGATCAGTGCTCTAATTAAAATTTGTTAAAACCATCACAATACAAATATGAAAGGTTTCCATCAAGTTTTGAGGTCAGCTGATGCGCAATGAACCCATTGTAACGATTTTCATGTGCTGCAATACAAATATGGATCATCTGTTTTGTCATGTGGTCTTCTTCATAAAAGGGTTGCTCGATGAATTCATCAAGACCCATCCACTGATGAATCACAATTCACAACAGAAACAGCTTAATCAGCTAAAAAAAATTAATTACTAAATTAAAAAAAAAACATTTTTTTCACATAAGAATTAATTAATTACCTTAGCAGCTTGAATCTCCTTCTCATCAATTGTGATTTCATAGGACAATGGCTTAAGCATGCACACAAAAAGCAAATCCGACTTCTCAAAAGCTACAAGGTGGGCATGTCTATCAAATTGCACATACGCATGCAAAAAGGAAAGTAACCACTGATCAGGATATTATGTACCTCCAATAAGTCATTTTTTTTCCTCTTGCACTACATTAGATGGGAAACTAATACTTGTTAAATGAAAGGAGATTATTTTTTATTACCTGAAAGCAACCATTTGTATGAAAATTGTGTCAATCTACAAAGAGAAAATACAACTTATAATTAGCAATCCAAGTAGGATAGTACTTAATTATAAGTTATGGCTTAAATTCTTTAAACTCAATCAACTATCAAAAGTGTTTTTTCGGAGCGGAGTGATAGAAAAAGTTCACCAGAAACTTATTGTTTAGGCTCGTTGTTTGTGCGGATTCGATTAGTTAGTAAGGAAGTGCGGAGACGAAGATCTCGCAATATGGGTATATAATAGAGTTTTGTTATTTTTTCTATTCAGTTTTGTAAAGTCGAAATTTGGATGTATATGAGTTAGAACTTGAGAGTTCTATCTCTCGAAATCTTGATACAGTGAAACATCTGTCATCATTGTCCATGGATATAAGAGTTTTATATCCGAGTCACATGTCTATTTTCTTTACTTTTTTGTGCTATTCTAAACACCAATAGAAAAGATAAATTAACAATGATATAGCAGTAGACTAAAAGATCATGTACTTACACCAGTTTCTTCTTTCACTTCTCTTATTGCTCCAGAGAAGATATCTTCACTCTGAGATGACTATAGCTTGTTATTTCCTTTGAAGAAGTACCTTTTTTTTTTAACAAAACAAAAAAGAAGAAAAAAAAAACTTATGGTATTGAAATAAATGTAGTAATTTAAAAGAAGCACCTTATTGATATAACCAGTAGGCAACTTCCATACGCCAGAGCAACTGCAGGGACATTTTTCTTTTACCACGAGGACCTAAATTAATGTTTGTCAAATTTGCCATATCGAGAAGTTATAACATCAAAGAAAGTTTACAGAAATATACTGATTCAGTGCAAACACCCCCTAAGCAGGAGAAAATATATAGAAAAAAGGGTATTAATTGTAATACAAATAAAAATGACACCTCTCTTTTTTCATTGATAACAAATGCTCCTACACCAATCTGATGCGAAGGGCTGGCAGGGAGCGTGCAAGGTTCCTTAGAAATCCAGTACGTTAACATGACATATCCTGGTTCTGCTTGGTGGTAATTAAAACCCTCCTGAAACCCAAGAAGCAAAAAAGTTTATAAAAAAGAAAAAGACGACAGAAAAACAAATAGACTTGTTCTGTTGAGTGTTGAGAGTCAATAAAAATTTGGAATTTCTTTCTACCTGGATTGCAATTGGAACAAGATCTGCTTGCTCTGATAATATTTTGAGCCATATTCCCTTTTTCGCCTGCATCCCACATGAATTAATCAGTAAATATGTGAATTCGTTCATGCCCAATAATAAGGTGTTTGTGACCTGCATCAAACCTTCAACTGCCAGTTGGAAAGAGATGCACGAAGGGCAGATGCAAAAGCATTTGCGCTTAAGGGTAAGCTTTGTGGATCAATAATGACCCCATCATATTCATCATCCCATGCATCTAAAATTTCCACTGCCAAATTTGGTGATGTTCTATTTGGAGACACAACATGAGGAATTCCCTTCCTTTTCAACACATAGCTACTACTACCCCCAAGAGGTGGCATGGCACAGTAATTTAATTTAGCAGTTAAGCGAGATGACTTCTGGGAAAAACCTGGATCGATCATGTAATAAACAACACATGAAGAAATGATCAGTCGCAGTAACTTAATTATATTATTACTAAATTCTTTAGCACCACTTAGAAATGTTGTAATTAATGAAATTATAACCTCTCAACAGCTTCCCCTGGAAAATGAAATCTTTTGTCCATGAAAATCTGGGTTCCTTTATAGAACGTTGACGATGAAAACTTGTCCATTTGCAACCATCAACCATTAATGCAGCCATCGATATTGCCCTTAACAATATTGGACCCCTGAGCCAATTCCATCTCAGTATTTATAGCTCTCTCAAAAGAATCAACGCATATTGGTTTTTACGTAAAGAGGTGAATATTACAGAGAAATAATGAGGATGGAATCCCGAATCCTGTATGACAAGTTGTAGAAGGAAAGAGATGGCAGTTCAAAGATGAGATAGCAGCAAGTGCAACTCTCCTACTATGATCATTAAAGATAAGAACATTCTCTGCATTTCCTCTAATCCTGTTAAGATGGTGTCTAGTTGCATAATTTATATTTAGAAATGGAACTGTTGTTATTCTCTGTTTCCTTTTTGGATTCATTCCACATATATCTTCAGCTTGAAGCTTCAAATAGAAATGCATTTGCCTTGTGTCTGCGTGTGCATTGTTAGGCCACAAAAGCCCTACTGCCCTCAAACATTCTAACATTCTTGGGTATATGTCAGCATATATGCGTTGCTTCAAGTTCAATTTACTGGCAGCAGCTGAGATTGCCAAAGAAACTAACTTATCACTTAAATCGTATTAGATTTATAATTTGGTGTTTAAATTATTTTTAAAAAATAAGTCTTAAAGTTTTGATAGTATTTAATTAAAAAGTGTTGAAATTAATTTAGATTTATTAAAATGATTAAAAAGGGTACAAAGAATGTTATTAATTTATTAGATTAATTTTATAATCTAAATTTGCAAAAATAATTTTTCGAGCTTAATAAAATAAAAATTGATTCTTGTAAGATAAATTACAAATTCATCCAAGAGTTTTACTCATAATTAATTACAATCCATTCCTCCTCTAGTTTGAAAATCGGACAATTCAATTCTTTTGTTTAAATTTTGTTATAAAAATTTATGAAAAGAGAAAAACACCGTTTCACATGTTTGAATTTTACAAGTTCATGATGTCACTATTCTCTCATCTATTTTTCTCGTCTCCTAAGATCGTGTATTTCCGGATGTTTAAATAAACTATTTGTATCTCAACCCATTCTTATCTATTTCTTTTTCCTCTCTCACACATTAAAGTGACGAGAGTTGACACTCAACTGCCGTGCAATCATAATAAAACAAGGTTGTCGCGTGGTCGCTGATCGCCCTGCAATCGCAATAAGGTAAGGCTGTTGCTTGGTCGCAAATAGCCATTGAACAAATGAGTTTTTAGATGATTTGTGATTTTTTGAGCATTTTGATTTATTGAAAAATGGTAATAAAAAGAGGAAATTGAGTATTGTATTTTCAATTTTTAACCATATGGAAACTAAGAAGTGAGAAAGCGACTATTCCCATTTCATAGAGATCACAACTACTATTTAGATTACTTGTGGTGGGTTTTATTTTTGGGAAAATAATAAACTTGAAACGAATTTCAAATTTCATACTGTTGTTTTCTTGATTGAGGCAAGTTTTTACTTTTTTAATGTTCAAAATTCAATTTAAAGGAATTTGGTTAATGTTGTCTTCTTGTGAATGTTTTTACTTTTTAGTGTACTGGCATGCTTGTTTGTTTACCAAAGAAGTTGATAACTACAATTTTTACTATTTTAGTCCAGTTAAACAAAAAAAATTTAATCCCTATGTGGTTTTTGTGACATTTTGATAATTGAAAAGCAAATGAAAGGATTGGCCATCCTAGGGCACAAACTAACAAAGTTAAAAGTGGAGTTAATGGGAAGACTTAATTTGTTCAATGAAATTATGAAGACTTATTTGATCAAATTGAAACTTGAGACACTAATAGTGTATTTAACTGATCCCACTCATACAAAATAATGTCGCACGTGCCAAGATTCTTATGGCCTCATTGGCCAATCACACCCGGAATACACAAAAGAAAAAACAAAGTAAACGGACAAAAGCAGAGCAAAGATTTTCAATTTGGGGGATCAGACTATTTATAATAGACTATTAAATATCTAAAACATATATAATAAAGTAAGTGTTACGGTGATTCACTTAATATATATGATTATAAAAACTCATATTCAGCAGTAAAATAATATATTCGTTAGAAAAAACAAATATATCACTAAATATATTAGTTTTATAGTTGAATGTGACTTTTTTTTTACCATAAAATATATTATTGTACTAAAAAGTATAATAAAAAAGTATGTCACCTCATTTTAAGTGAGTTACCGTGATATACACCATATAAAATATAATATTTATCTTCTTGAAAAATTATTAGGTTGAGACTTACTGTAACATCATGCCTAAGGCCAAACAATAATGGGTTTTCACATAATTATTTTCTTATAAATTTGAGAGAGTAGCCCACGGTAAAATATAGATGAAATAGATTATAATCTAATATGAAAAATCATTATTAATTGATCCTACAACCATGTGGTATAAAGAATCTTAACATAATAGTTTCCTTTGTTCATTACAAGAAAAGTACATATGTATAACATAACTAAAGGACTTATCAATCAACTTACCAACTTATGATCTAAACTAACAAATAATAAAAGTACAAAACTTGAAAAATAGTGTGAATTTTCTTTTTGGAGATAGTTTTTAAAATGATAAGTTTTAAAACAAAAGAAGAAAGATAATTAAGTTAAAGTAATAGTTCGATTATAAGATTTTACAAAATGATTAGCTTTTTAGAAAATTTAAGTGAAAGTCTAATTACATTTTGACAATTAAATTTTAGAATGATAAAATTGAATGTAAAAATATTTGATTATGTTGAATTTTGTTTTATTATTTTGTTGTTTTAAAAAATTGTCACTAGATCATAAGATTTTAATTTGTACGTAATATATTTTATATAATTTAATTTAATTGAAATATTTGTATATTTTTTTTTGGAGGGAGATATAATTTGTAAGAATATATTTTTGAAAAGAAAAATACATGATATAACAAAAAACAAAACAAAATAATTAGAGGGACCATGGACCACATTGCAAATAGTTGCTCTGCCCTTGTTAACTAATTAAAACAAATCAACTAAATATAAAAGGAAAGTTTACAATTATAACTTGCTGCATATGCAGGCTTTCTCAATTATAACTTGCAAGCGTTTCAAGTGCTCTTCAATTAAAAATTATCCAATTTGGGGAGCGTGACAAAGATAATTACCCAATTTGTTGGTTCCCACAACTGCGCTCTGAATTAAGCTTTTGTTTGATAAATGATTAAAGTAATTTAATTAATCTCCGCTTTAATCACTTTACCAAACAAAACCGCCTAATCCTTATGTACAGAAGCGATAACCATGTACAAAACCACAATAGGGTTTCCAAGTGACCATCGATAGCCATGTACAGAAGCGGAGCTTCTCGCCTCAGGGCTCTAAAGGTCAGTATCAACTTCTCTATACTCAGAAGCCCTAACTTCAACCCCTTTTAATACGATATCTTTGTTACATTTGGAGAATACGTATCTGAATTACAAACTCCTTTTGATTTGCTTTGTTTATGTTATAACTGATCATTGAATCTATTGTTGCGTGTATTTTAGTCAAAATATCTGTTTATTAATTTTAATTCTCTTGTATGATTAGTATTGTCCTTTTATTTTGGTTTGTTGATAGTTTTATGTTTGGGTGCCGAGAAAATGTTATTACTATATATATATATATATATATATATATATATATCTCAGAATTTCGAATTTTCATTTTTTGCTGAAGTGTATGCAAAAAGCGAACAATGCTGAAGTGTACTGAAGTGAGCTGCTCTAGCAAGAAACGAAAACTAAATGTCAAAATGCTTCATGCCTTCATGTGGTTGCGGAAATTGGTTTCATTTTGAATCCCATTTACGTTTGGTCAGAAACAGCTGCGGTTCTAATTGAGGCATTGTTTTTGTGGGCTTTGGGTTATGTGGAATCTGTATTCAGTTGAATTATTTTATTATGCAAACAGACAATGGAAAGATTCGGATGTTTATCTTGTCCAAGTCTGGTTACATGAACGGATTTTTGTGATAAAGTGCATTGCTGCCTATAATCTATACGGGTTTCTTCCACCTGCATTACACTGATGTAGGAATCTAGGCTTGTTTAAAGTAAGAGAAAATCAAGAGTTGCTGCTTTATCTGATTGTTGGGGGAAAAGAGCTGTACCAGAAGTTTTGTAATCTACTAAAAGGGATAATGCTTTGAAGAAGGTAGCCATTTTGGCTAGAAAACGTCTTAATGGTGTTCAGTTACGTAATTCATATAAATTTTCTATTTCAGCTGTAGTTTTGCCGAAGAAACTACTGTTTTTTGTTACCATGTTATCATCTACGGCTAGTCCTATTGAATGGAAGTGTTTGATGTTATAATTTAATATGGAATTGTGAGAGTAGGGCCGTACAAGCAGTAGGGCTCCTGCAAGATTTGCAAGTTCGAGCACGGTTACCATCAAACCATCCTTTGCAGGTGGTCTCTTCAGTTGGCTGACTGGGAAGCGTTCCAAATCTTTACCTCCTCTGGACTTCCCACCTCCAGGTGTCACCCTCCCACCTGCATTTTCAGATTATGTTGAACCAGGGGAAACCAAGATTACGAATCTCCCAAATGGTTTCAAAATTGCCTCAGAACATCAGCGGTATGTATGCATCATGCTTGTACTTTTTGTAGAGAACCTGTTTCCTATTTCAAATTCTTTTCTTGGCAGGGGATTATTTTTCTATTTCTTAAGATAGTTTCTCTTTGATTTTGTTTGAACGCAGACTCCTGGAGCCTCGATTGGCTTATATGTTGATTGTGGTTCAGTGTCTGTGTCACCAGTCTCTTTTGGAGCCTCACACCTGCTTGAGTGTATGGCTTTCAAGTCCACAAGAAACCGGAGTAATTTGCGTATTGTGCAGGAAATGGAGGCAATTGGTGGCAATGTGCAAGCCTCAACTTCTCGGGAGCAGATGGTGTACACCTTTGATGCCCTGAAGACTCATGTTCATGAGATGGTGCAGCTGCTTATTGACGGTGTGAGGAATCCTGTTTTCCTGGATTGGGAGGTTAATGAACAGGTAAGTTTCTTACTTTCATATTCATATTCTAATGAAATTTATTTGGTGTCATATTAATTTCTCTAATAGAATCGGCATTTTACCTTCCGCAGCTTCAGAAAGTGAAAGCTGAGATTAATGAAGCTTCCAAGAACCCTTAAGGGTTGGTACTGGTTTTTTCTGGTGCACTGGAAAATCCGCTTTTAGCCCCAGAATCTGGGATAAATGTATTGAATAGTACAGTTGGAGGAATTTGTTGCTGTAAGTCTACTGAAACTTTATCATTTTAGTGTTTTTTTTGTTTCTTTTGCGGATTGTAAGCTTTAACATAATTGCATATTTGTATGGATTTTTCACGATCTTAAACTGGGTTTCACTTAGCAAATTTCAGGAAAATTATAGTGCTCCTAGGATGGTACTCGCAGCTTCTGGTGTTGAACATGAGTAACTGTTTTCCATTGCTAAACCTCTTCTGGCTGATCTACCCAACTTCCATCATCGTGAAGAGCCAAAATCTGTGTACACAGGAGGTGATTATCGTTACCAAACTTATTCAGGGGTATGTATCATAAATGTAGGACCACCAAACCCATTTTGCTGTTGCATTTGAACTTCCTGATGGCTGGCACCAAGAGCAGGATGCTATGACTCTGACAGTTCTTCAGGTTTTTTATGCTTGATTTCAGTGTCTACTTCATGTTCTCTAAATTCCCTATTTAACTTTTTATTTTTTTCATTTTTATGGAAAAGCGGCTAGCATTGTTTGTCTTGCTGTTTCTTTTTGCTTTGTTTTGTTGTTATTTGTATCCAACTTTTTGGGACATAAAGAAGCTATAATATATCTAATAATCTAATATCACTGTAGATGCTACTGAGAGGAGCTACTTTGTGTTCAATCGGTGGTACTGGAAAAGGAATGCACTCAAGGCTAAGTAAGTTGCTATGAGTGTACTTGATCCTGATGGGTCTATCATTCTTTCTTTTTCCTTTCGCCCCCAACAGAAAAAATTATTTACATACCTGCATTTTGCTGCATGCTTTTGAAGTTCAATCCTTGCTATACCAATGTTTGTTCATTTTGGTTATATATTAGGATATTCATTATTTTTTATGTGATGGTTCTTCTGACAGCAGTTCTTTTTTTTTGGTAAGTCTTCTGACAGCAATTCTATCTTAGATTTCCTTTTTAATTATTTCTTAAATTTGATACATAAACGTTTGTGCTGATCCAATGAGCAGATCTTCGTGTCTTAAATGACTATGGCCATTTTTGGTGACTCAATTTAGCCAGCTTAAAGCAAGTCGGCTTAAATGGGTGCCTTGAACCCATTTAAGCCAACTTGCTTTAAGTTGGCTAAATTGGGTCACCAAACATGGCCTATATGACTTTGGCAACTTCATTGATTCGTTTTCTGGTGGAACTTCGAAAAACTGTCCAGGAAATGGGTTTGTAACAACTTTATATCACATCTTGCTTTTAAGTGTTCATTAAACTAAATAAATTTGATTATCTTCCTTAAGTTGAGTTTAATGATTTCCAAGAATTTTGTAGTCTTGAGGTGCCTAGAAGTCTGGAACCCTTTAAAAATTGAAGGATCCCTGCTGGGAAGAAAGGATACAATGGTCATCTTGTGGGGAGAGAGGGATGTATGGGCAGGCTGATAGAAGCTGGTATATGGACATTTTTGAATTACTGATTTGGATCCATGAAGGTGGGAACATTATGTGATGCTAACTGATTGGGGTAAGGACTTGGGGATTCAACCAGGCTCTAGGAAATAGAGTGTGATGTAAACTCCCCTTCTTTTTTGTTCATTTAAGAGGTCACTAGGGTGCTGTTAATTGCGGCCTGGTGCCTGAGATAAATGTTCCCTTGATTGAAGTTCTGAATAGTGGGGCAGGTGCATTTCCTGTGGTTATGCTAGAGAGCTTTTATGCTACATAGCCTAGCCTAGGTTACCTGCCTGCTCTCTCTCTCTCTCGCTCTCTCACACACACAAATAGACACTACTGGGTTACCCTTATATAGTTATATCATTGATGCTCAGTTACCTATTGTTGTAATTGTCACTACCACTTAAAATGTAACTGTCACAAAACTATGTTCGTTCTAGCTTGCAAGACATAATTACTGCCTACCTCCTTTTATGCCACATAGCCTAGCCTAAATGACCTGCCTGCTCTCTCTTTCTCACACACATACATACAAGTGGAAACTGCTTAGTTACCCTTATACATGTATCCTCAGTTACCTATTGTTTTGGTTTCAAAGGCATGAGTGCCAAAACATATCTTCATTCTAACTTGTCAAGACATAATTACTGCCTACAACCTGTTTCCTGGAAAGCACGCATTAAGCTTGGGTCTTAGCATAGTTTGGAGCTCTTGAATTGCTTGACATCATTATTTTAGACATGGTAGTAATTACTAGGCTAAGTTTGTTCTCACTTCTCAGTTTATTGATCATAATATCTTATGTCAGTTATATCTGCATCATAATGCCTCTATTTGAAGATGCTTATATTTCTAAATTTAGAGTTCTGATTTTGTATCGAGAGCTATCAATTAGCAGCCTATGAGCTTGATGCAGTTGCATCAAATGTTACTGGACCTGGTTTGCTACCAGACCCTTATCTTGGCTAGTTTTTTTGTTTTGATAGCAGCATTCGACTTAGGAGCCTTTTACTGACATTCTCTTGGCTTGCTGCTTCCACAGTTGATCAAAATGAACTATGGCGTGCTAAAGCTTCAACAAAGTCTGCCATTTTGAAGAATTTGGAGTCCAGAGTAAGTAAAATTCTTATTTGTTTCTTGATTTGAAATATACATTTAATCACACTGGTTAGGAATTGTTACTGTTAAGCATGAAGTTCAGCCTGAGTCTGATTTTCTTTCTGATGAATTGCTTCCGAAGATATTGGTAGGCAAGTTTTGACATATGGCCAGAGGTATGACTTTGATCGTGCCTTTTTATTCCAGTGAACTAGTAAGTATCGGTTGAAAAAACTATTAAATGCACAAGTATCTTTTCCTATATACGTGTGCTGCATGTATCTGGTATTTCACTGTGCTTGTATTTCGGAGGCCTGCAACTTGTCAGGTGTGGACGAGATCTACTGTTATCCTTGCTTCTTGTTTGTTTCTTAACTATCAGAATAGCATTTTGGGTATTGGGATATTGGGCTCAAAATCAGTAAGGGCAACAAGATTCCATTTGACTATGAGTATTGGGATATATTACATGCTATTTGAACTGCAGCTTTAACTACTGGGAGGATGAGAATTCATTTAAGTTGCTCTATAGGGATTCTGAAAGAAACTTCTCTGTTACAATTCGGGGTCTAGCTGCAGACCTAATATTAAAGCTTTTGATGGGGTGGAATGGATGGTTAACACTCTTAATTTTTTGTGTAGTGGTAGTTGTTTTTTTTTGGGTAAATGAAGAAGAGCCATAGACTTCATAGAATTCTTACTTTGTAAATAACTTTGTTTATGGGCTGGCACACCCTTGGTGCTTTTCGATTTATATATATATATATATATATATATATATATATATATATATATAAAATCAGGTTTAGATATGCTCTTCACTTCCCATGCTGACTGAATGAAAATTCTGGATATATCTGCATAACTAAATTTCAGTACATGGCAGCTATATTACAGATTCTATCTTTAATAGAGCCTAGCCCGTAGTGTTTTGACATTAGATTGGATGGTTTTGTCACCTCTCAGGTGAAACACACAAGTTTCATAATTTGCAATCTCTATATTTAACCCTCGATTATGTTGTTGGGCTTCAAATTATTGCACTGGAGCGCACGCGTTTTGCGCTTAATTAGTTCTTGCATATATCAGAACATCATTTTATAGTTCCATCTTCAGTTTGTGGTAAGTCTGAGACCTAATATGTCAAGACGGTTCTGCCGTCTGCTGATAGTCATCAACAGCAGAAAGTAAGTTTATTTCACTGCTGTGGGTAAACAGATTGATTCACAGTACTGCTTGTTTAATTGCTACTATTGACATCAATGCTTGTTGTTGCTTGGAATTCGTGTTTTCTATAAATTATAATTTGTATGATATTTTTCCTTCTCATAATAGAAATATTGTTATTTCTCAGGAAACCTGTGGGCCATTTCTTGGAGCTTGTGGACCATGTTACATGGGAGGATTTTTCTTCAATTGCTTGAAAGCTTATGTCTTCGCCTCCCACAATGGCAATATATGGAAATGGTATTTCACAACTTTAGTGAAAGTACTTTTCCTTCTGTTTAATTGGCTTGTTTTGATAATTATCTTTATCTATTCACTCGTGTTCTGCAGTTACCAATGTCCCAAGCTAACATTATGTCAACAGAAAGTTCAGGTGGCAATGAAATTGCTTTCTTGTATCAAACTGGACAGGCACCTGACTTGTCTATATTGTTGTGGATCTTCAAATGTTGAAGCGTTTTATACAGCGAACCACAGTAGAAAATAAGTAAGAATTTTGAACGTTGCCAATTGTTTGAAAAACTTGGTTATCCCAGGCTGACAGCATCTTGACATACCAGAAAATTCGAATGGAAGTTTGTAAAGACAATGGTTTCACTTGTCTGCTGATGTATTTTGTAATTCCAATCGATCACTGCAAAAAAAAAATTTATATACTTTGTCCTTTGGACTAACTAGCTATAAAGCAAAATCAAGCTCAATTATTAGTCATTCTATTTATATATTTTAGTAAGCTATTGATGTTTGCCTATGATTATTTTGCTGGCGAATAAAACAGTGGTATAAACGCCAGCCTTGATAGTTGTTTCTGCTTTGCGGTTTTTGTGGTGAATCTGCGACTTGTAAGATTATTGATGTGAAGAAATCAAGATTACTAGAAGAAGTCGAGTAGCCCATATCTAATAGTGAGGAAATAGCCATGAACAGGAGAGAAAGATAGGAAGGTCAAAATACCAAAATTGATGGAGTGAAGCAGAAGGGCCAACATTAGATAAACCTAACAGTATACTTCCTCCTAGCAGTTCAAGTCAAACCCAACTGGTAAGACAAATACAAATATATATATATATATATATATATATATATATATATATATATATATATATATGCATGTCCGTAAATCTCTTTCCCACCCCCGGAAAACAAATGAAGTTGGTCAGCAACTAAAATATCCATTTTTCCTTTGTTCTTCGGGTGGCTTGTTCTTCTTAATTTCTTCTGCATTTTCATTTCTCCTCCTGTCACCATTCTCACTTGCTATATCTTCTATTCGCATGCTCCTGTTAGACATTTATTTTTAACATTTAAGAATGAATGATAATCATCATTCAAGTTTTAAAACAACTACAATTCAATAATGTAAAAAAAAAAAACAAAAAGTGTTTGATCATCTTGAATCTTTTCATAGTGAATAGGTGATGGACATCAATATAAAATTCATTGAATTGCTTTATGGAATTAAATTTTTTAATTAATGCTTGATTTCTAGACATTTATGTAAGTCGTGACAACTGACAACATTGTCATTTCACGCTTGGCAAAAAAACATTTCAAGCTTGCTTGTATTTATATGGTGGCTTGTTTTTCACATTAAAGTAGAAGTAGCATGATGCCCATGTCTTATGAACCACAAGTCACATGGGAAATAACAGGTGCTGTCTAATCCACAAACTAAGGCATCTTACAATTCTCCTTTTCCACTTCCTTTGTAATAGAACCCACTGTTATCTCTACAGACATGGCCGGCATTGATTTCTCTTAACTGTTAAAATCTTAAAGTAAGCTAGAGTGAGACATGTTAATATAATAATAATAATAATAATAATATCATTATTATTATTATTGTATTTTGATACTGTTTAAAAAGTGAGGTTGTTATTCATAAATTTTCTTTTTAGTATATTGTTGTTATTTACGTTAGACCTCTAACATGTGTATACACGTGTTGATTTACTTTTTATGAATTAAGATTTTAAAGACAAGTAACTATAGGTTTATATATATTGATACCGATGATGTCTTAGCTTAATGGTTAATATTGAAATTACAAGGTTTAAAGTTCGATTCTAACGATGTGTGAGTTATTTTGGATGGATTGTGGTGATACTGTGAGTTTATGTATAATTAATATGATAATACAGAGTTATATTGATATCAAATTTATTATTGTACTACTAATTAATAGATATATTTCTCTTCTAAAATCGATGTTACATGTTCGAATCTCCATTCTAGTTTTTATAATGATTAGTCTATTCTAAAAGAAGGTTTTCCAACATAGAAATTTCACATTTTTTATAGATATTTATTTCTCTAAAATTTTAATTTTTAAATTTTTTTTATTAAATTATCACATATAAATAACAATAATTAAAAAATTACACCATTTTCTTTGATTTGAATAAACGATGAAATCAAATCAATAAAAATAATTAAGAAATTGCAATATTTTCTTCAAAATGGAAATGAATAACAATAATTTAACATAAGTTAAGCGCTTCCAATGGAAAAGGAAATTGCACAATCTTCTTTGATTTGAATAAAAAAAAGAAAGCATATCAATATAGATAATTAGAAAATTGCTTCATTTTCTTAAAAAATGAAAATAACATAAATAACAATAATATTTTAACATAGAGTAAGCGATTTAAATGAAAAAAGAAATTGCTACATCAATAATTTATCTAAATTCCTTTAAAAAAACAATTTATCTAAATTATAGTAAATTTTGAAAACGAAGTAGTTGTACTCTCCTTGTAAGAGATATTATCTTACATGGATTATTTAACATATACAAGTCTTTGTACCACAAAGATGCTCCCAAGTACACCTAGCTAGAAAGTTTTTGGATATTTCATGTTCAGTGCAGAATTTTACTAGCTTCTTGCTATTCCTTTGCACATTTTATCCCCTAGGAAAAGGAAATAACCATTAATAAATTAAAAGAAAAGAAAAGAAAAGAAAAAAAGCACACAAATTTCATAAATTTATATTTATGGCACATTAGGAGAGAATCAAGAACATAAAAACAGTGCCATAAGATATGGTTGGTTCCTTTGCCTGATTAGTCAAAAGTCAACTTATTGGATAATCTGAGCAATCTGATTCTCTCATTCATTTAGACAAAAAGAAAAACCTAATCAAAGGAATTGGTCACAAGTTGAATGATTTTGGCCCACTAACAATATTCATATTTCACTTAAATATCCTCCTATTCTATTTATTAATTAATATTCCTCTCTGTCAATAATATTTACACACTTTTTTTTTTAATTTGTTCTCATTTTAAAAAATAAATAAATAAATGAAAGAAAAAGAAAATGATACGAGGACAAAGGAACAGTCATGGCCATCTATCTGTTCTGCAAACATTTCCCTGGTCCCTTCATCATTTGCTGTTGACTACCCAAAAGAATGTTATAAACGTGAATGCTAACCATCATCTGATCAAGATAATTTAGTAGCAAAAGATTTGCAATTTGGGCCCACCCAATTGTGGGTCTACAGCTAGCGTCTTTCCTGTGCACTACATAATTTGTATGAATGCGATGTACTTTAAGACTTTCCCCGAGTAGAAACAACACAAGGCCAAAAAGAAAGTGAAAAAAACAGTATGCCCATAAAATACAAAAAACATTATTGTATAATTGTTTTTAAGTCCTTATTTTATTTCCAAATCAATTAAATTATATTGGGTGCTTCTCCATCAAGTTTCATAGATTTTTCTATATGATTTTTATATAGTCCTAATTAGAAGGGGTGGTGGTGGTCCATCAAATACACTGCTCATTTTCCTTGCTTATCAAGCAACCCCTAATTCCTCTCTCTCTCTCTCTCTCTCTCTCTCTCTGCAACATTCAATAGCAAAAGAATCATGAGTAGCACTCCAGCTCAAAACCCATGTGAGTTCCTATCATATGTTTTTATTTCTTTTTTTTTCTTCTTACACTCTCCCTGTTTCCCTTACAAGGAAAAAGAAGAAAAATTTGCCATTATTATGATTCTAATTAACCCTAATATGTTATGCAAAATAATCTAACTAATTAACTGTAATTTTTTCGATTTCGTTTTTATTACTCAAAAGTAATTTGTTGCTACAGATTGCTCAAAGTTTTAATTTCCTCCTTAATTAACAAATTTTATTGATATCATCTTTTTACCATCAAATTTTGTTAATTTATTTTCAATTAAATAAGAGTATATTATAAGGAAGCTAATATACATAAAAAATGGGGTTTCTATGCTTTTGAATGTGTGCCTTAAGTAACAGCTGTGAAGGCCGTTTCTTCCCTTTTGCTTTAGTAGTCAAGGCTCAAAACAAAGGTAAGGGAGGTCTCAAGCTTTTACAAAAACAAAAAATAACCAACTGGGTTTTTTTTTTCTTTTTTGTTTTCTCTCTTTCTCTCACATAAATCGCCTAGCTACATGCGCTACTTGAATTAGCAAAGGCTTAAAGGTGGTCAGTGTTATAGATTTGAGGGGGCAACTTTTCCTTTTTTCTCACTTGCTTCGGTTAAAGTTAGCTAAGAGAGAGAGAGAGAGAGAGAGAGAAAGAGAGGGAATTCTGGTGTTTTCCAATGGTTAAAGCAGGTTTATAGCTCAATCCCACTGTGACAGTTTCCTCTTTTCCTCCCCCTTGTTGTTCTTGCTTCTCTCTTACCTTATCTTCTCTTCTTCTCCTCCTCCTTCTCCTTAGCCATTCTACTTCCTTGTGTCGGAATGTATTTTCATATTTTTTGGCCTCATCTTGGTTTTGCAAAAGTAAGCTTGATTTTTAGATTTGAGTTTTTAATAGCCACCTACTGTTTGTAAAAACTTGTCCTCGTAATCATATATAGGTATCTATGCATCTTGTTTGTTTATAATCAAACTTTTTGTCTTGATTTCTTGTCTCCTAAATTTTCATGAGATTGAAGTTGGGTTTCTTGTTTTTCTCTTTTTCTTTTTTTTCTTTATACAAATTAATAAGTTTTCTGCAGCAGGCTGATCTTGCTTGAAAATAGAATATTTCATTCATCTTTTGATTTTTCAAGTCACGAGAATCCTATTCTAACATACCCATCAATCTATTTTCTTTTGTTTTTTCTCTCTACTTTGCAGAACATCAGATCTCTCTTAAAAAAGCTTGTATCATGGTTTCTGTTGTATAGAGAGGTAACTGGGATATGAATAGTAGGTTGTTATACAGAGTTGATAATTTGATACAAGATTTTAAGAGTTTGAGAGAAAGAAGATAGCATCATCAGCTTGATTAGCATCCAGAAAGAGAAATGAGTAAAAGCAATTTGGGATCCATCAGTAGCTCTGATCTCATCGATGCCAAGCTTGAAGAGCATCAGCTTTGTGGATCCAAGCAGTGCCCCGGTTGCGGACACAAGCTTGAAGGAAAGCCGGTACGGATACCAATCTCTCTCCTAATATTCTTAGCTTCAACAGAAAGATTTTTGACAAAAGAAGAATCAAGAGAAAAAAAAATATAGGAATTATGCTTGTTCTTTTATTCTTTGAACTTAGCTAGTTTTATTTTGAATTTTGATAGTCATACCTTTTTTTTGGTACAACAAACTTCAAATTGAATTAAACTATTAAAGGGTTCCTTTCTTTTCCATTTTTGGGTTGTTTTTTTTTTTTTTGTTCTTTTTGCTTTAACATTTTTCAATTGAATTTGAATGGAACTTGCAGGACTGGTTAGGTCTACCAGCTGGAGTAAAATTTGATCCAACAGACCAAGAACTGATAGAGCACCTTGAAGCAAAAGTAGAATCCAAAGACATGAAGTCTCACCCTCTCATAGATGAATTCATCCCCACTATTGAAGGAGAAGATGGGATTTGTTATACCCATCCTGAGAAACTTCCAGGTCTGATCAAATTTTTACAATATTCTCTCTCTCTGGATGATTGCTTCTATCATTATTCTTGATTTCTTATTGTTAGGTTCTACAAAATTGTCTTAAAGAAAAAAAAGCTGAAACTCATTCATGAATTGTATGGGTTGCTTTTTCTTTTCTTGTTTATCATGCTAAGGGCAAAGGCTCATTGTTTGTTATGACTTTTCAAGAAATACTTTTGTCTACTCTCAAGAGTTTGTTACACCTAAGTCAACCTAACTTTGATTTTTGGAAAAAAAAAATGTTTTCACATTTCTTGAAGGAGTGACAAGAGATGGGTTGAGCAGGCATTTCTTCCACAGACCCTCAAAAGCTTACACAACCGGGACAAGAAAGAGAAGGAAAATTCAAACCGAATGCGACTTGCAGGGCGGAGAAACAAGATGGCACAAAACCGGAAAGACAAGGCCAGTCATGGTTAATGGCAAGCAAAAAGGGTGCAAGAAAATCTTAGTACTTTACACAAATTTTGGGAAGAACCGAAAACCCGAAAAGACGAATTGGGTCATGCACCAATACCATCTGGGTCAGCATGAGGAAGAGAAAGAAGGAGAGCTTGTGGTTTCAAAGATATTCTATCAGACACAGCCAAGGCAATGCAACTGGTCCGATCGAAGTGCAACCACTGGTGAAGGAAGCAGTGACCCTAATGTTTATAATAGCAGAAGAGACAGTGGTAGTGGAAGCTGTTCTTCCAAAGAAATAATTCCCCATAGAGATGAAGTCTCTGGTGCTTGTGTTGCCGCTGCGATATCGAGTTATGGTGCCATGGATATCCACCAACTGAAATCTGATCATTTCAGCTTTGTTCCTTTTAGGAAAAACTTCGATGAGGTACAAAATTTGTTCATTTGTTTATACAAATGGCTTCTATATACATCCAAAATTATCATACATCTTATTTAATTTATTTCAAGGCTATTCCAATAATTAAACCTATATATGTAATTATTAATTAATATTCTAAGGGCATTAATTAATTCAAACTTGCAGCTTAACAAATTTCATCATGATGTGCTAGCTGGTGAAATTAAGTGTTTGTTTTATCAAATTTGTTACATATTTTACATGAAATAAAAGAAAAGGGAAGAGCTCAAAAAGTTCTAGGGTTGCTTTTCTCCTACTTGTTGCTTGCACACACAGCATGAAAACTCTATGGACCTCACTTGATTATCATCTTTAGCTACCTAATTAAGATTTGTTTATCCACCAAAACGGTATTTTATTGAATCTGATATTCAAACTAGTCGAGTAAAAAAAGCACTAGTAATATGAAGAGAGAAAAAGATATTTAAAGGTGTTGATTGTTGAAAATGGACTAGCTAGCAAACTGTTTCATGAGGAGGGGGTGTCCATTGCAGGTGGGGATAGGAGAGGCTTCAACAGCAAGGGAAACCCCAGCACCGGCCACTCGCGAGGAGATACAAGAGCCCCAGAGAACACATCATTTGGTCCATGATCATCATCAACAGCAACAACATCAACAACAACAACACCATGCACATCATCAGATTGCCACTACAGCCTTCCACATCAGCAGGCCTTCACATCCTATTTCTACCATCATCTCTCCACCTCCCCTCCATCATACATCCATAATTTTGGACGAGGACTCGTATCATGTCTCCAGAATAATGCTTCAAAATGAAAGTTTCCAGGTAATAAAGTAAACCATATGTGTTCCGGCCTCCTCTTTTGGAAATATTCAACTAGCCTTAGTCACAATCAATGTGGCCAAGATGTGTATATGCACACCGCATTAGATAGTGTAATTAGTTTTTACTCTTATAATGATTTTGATAATATGAAATTGAGATTTGAAAATAGAATCTGATTGTTTCAACCATAAAATTGTACGAGAAAGACTTTGTTTCCATGCAATTTCGCTTTCAATGCCTCAAACTTGGGTTTATAATTTTCAATAAATTTTCATGTCATTGATATTAGAAATCTGAGTGAGTGCAATAGGGACAAATGCACCACGTTGCACCACCGGATATAGAGATATTCATGTCAAGATATTAGAGAATTAAAGTGATAATCTAATATCCGTTACATGTGCCAAGTTGCACCCTGACGTTCATTTATTTGTCTTTTTGCTCTTCCCTTTTTGGAAGGTTTCTGATTTCTGTTAGCTAGTTGAACACTGCATGAGTATAATTAAGATGGATCTTAGTCGTGCATAAACGGTTGGTGCAAATCATTATAAAACTGAGTTTTCCCCCACCGAGTCTGAGTTGAACTGGCAAACTCAGCAACTCGGTGCCACTTTTCGTGTCAGCTAAGTTGGGAACACTAAACTGTCTTTTCACTTTTTAATCCTTGTTGAGACATGATGATTAAGATGAGTAATTAATATTTGTTTTGTCTTTTTGAATGAATAAACACAACAGCAGCAGCAACAACATCAACAGCATCATAATAAACTAGGAGGGAGGTCTGCATCTGGTTTGGAGGAACTCATTATGGGTTGCACTTCAACGTCTGATATCAAACAAGTGAGTATGAACTTTTTAACTCTGAATTCCATGACCCTGCTTATGTGTCATAAAACCAACTAAAGGAGAAAAAAAAAGGTAGGATTGAAAAGGAGGAGGAAGATCTCTATATATAGTAACAAGTTCTTTATTATAGTATTATTTTAAATTAAAGAGAGAAACCATAAACCTTTTGTTTTTCTCTTTATCTCTTTCATTTTTCTTTTTCATTTCATGTTTGAGGGTTAAGCATGGCATACAGATTATGCTATAAAGAACTCTAGGTACCGATCACGACTAGACTATAATACTTTTTTTTACCTCACTGGAAAGTGTGAATCATCTTAGAAATTTAAGAGAACATAACACTATTAAAAATAATAAAACGAAATACATATTTTTTGTAACTATTTCTCTTCAGAAACATATGGAAAGATAGTCATTATTTCTTCCAATTCAGGGTTAAAGTATATTTTATTAGTCCAACAAAAAAATAGGTACATCTAAAGGTAGAAATATTCTCGCCCAGCCTTGGTTATACATGGTACAAATGCATTTTAACCATCGGATGAGAAGAAGATTTTTCTTTTTTCTTATATCATCGGGTGGTTGAGAATTGGAATTTGCTGCTGCTTCCTAGTATAAGAGCTGATTAAGAATTGGAAAATGATTTTTCCCTAGAAGTAATAGAGTTTTTTATAAATTAATATATGTATATATATATATATATATATATATATATATATATATATATATACACGAGCACACTTTTCCTTTTCCTTTTCCTTTTTCTTTTTTTTTTCCTGGAAGAAAGTGGATGATGGCAACATAAAATCTTTTCTCATGCGTGGCCTTGTAAGATAAATACAGCATTAGACAGTTTGATTGTGAGTAGAAAAAAGGACAAAAAAGGCAGCTTCTTCATATATGTTGTTTTCAGGAGAAAAATTTCATTTTGAAACCCTAATTTTTTCACATGATTGCACTGTTCTTGCAGGAGTCATCCATACCAAGCTCACAAGAGGCAGAATGGCTGAAGTACTCCACCTTCTGGCCTGACCCTGACAACCAGGATCATCATGGGTAGGAGCAAAAATTATACAGTAGAGAATAAACGAAAAAAACCTTACAGACGACATCATTATCATCATCATTATGAAGTCTCCCTTGAAGTTCCTTTTAAGAAGAGGCCAAAGAACCATCTATAGTTTGCTCTTTTTCTTTCTTTTTCGCGTGGGGGGACCCTGGCTAAGAATTTCTCATACGGTTCTCAAGTCTCAACTGAACTAACTGTACCACAGTCCATGTTGAAAAGAAACACAGAGAGAAAGCATAAAAGGAAAAAGAAAGAAAGAAAAGAAAAGAAACCAAGAAAAGGCTGCTCTCAACTGACTGTAGATGGAGAACCAAAGACCCAAAGCAAATCCCGTCCTGCATGAAAATCATCACCAGTATGATTACAATATCATCTTTAAGGTTATTTTTATTATTTTATTATTTGAAGATGTTTGTATAATTTTCTTTCTTGTTCTTTTAAAAGAAAATACAACATAGTTTGTGCAAATTGCAACAGAAACTGTGTTAATTGTGTTGTGGTTAGTCACTTTTTTAGTAAAAAAAATATGAATAGGGGTTCATGATTTCCCTTCATAGAAATGAAATTATGTTTACACAATTGTTTATCTAGTTGGTGCCTCACTTTTTTTTTATTTCTTTTAATGTTTTGGAAAATTATAAAGGAGGAATATATATATATATATATATATATATATATATATATATATATATATATATATTAAAAATGGTTATAAATTACACTACAAGGAAAAGCGGAATCAGCGATGAATTATCACCGACGGATCTTTTACCGTGGTCCGTTGGTGATAGCATGTTTCACCGATGGATTATCAGCGACGGACAATTTCCCTTGGTGATATGTGAAAACTTATCATTGTTGGAAAAGTTTCTGTAGGTGATATATTTTTTAGACTCATTTTTTAATTTTTATTTAATTTTTTTTATAAAACATACTATCACCGATGAAAAAATCAGTCGGTGATAATAAGTACATTAAAAATATATTTTAAATTATTTTATCACTTTCAAATATCGAAAAAATTAGTTATTACCGAAAAAATTAATCCGTCGATGATAATTAATACATTTAAATACTATCACAGACGGAAAAATCCGTTGGTGATAACAAGTGTATTTAGAAATCTATTTTAAATTATTTTATTATTTTTAAAAATCGAAAAAAAATTAGTTATCACAGACGGAATGAATACATTTAACAAATACCTTTAATAGATATATTTAAAAATATCTTTTATTTTATTTACTAATTAGTATCACTTTTCCAATTATATTTATGCTAAGAAACATTTTCTAAAACCTAAACACACCCTAATATATAGATTTGTTAATTCTTTTACGTTGACTTTCATTTTTTATTATTAAACCAACCAAATAAGTTAGCTAATGACAATTACGCATGTTCATTATCCCATTTGAATATGGAGATTAGAGAGACTATCTCACATCTAAATTATTCAGAAATATTCCTAAATAAAAAAAGAAAAAAATTAAAAAGTAATATATATCACACTTACAAATAAACTATTAAAATTTATCTTTAATTTGTTGCTATGCATGAAATGACTTTAATAGGAAATAAAGGATATGTTTGCAACCATATTTGCAATGCATTTTATGGAACAAACACATGTAGAGGTGAGCAAACAGTCGAAACGATAAGTTCGATTGATACATTAAAAGTTATAATATCTTTTTTCAGTCAATTTTTATTTAATCGTTTTGACCGAATTAACCTAATTATTTCAACATTAATCAATCGAATTAATTTCAGTTGGTTAATCGGTTAAAACAGAATATTTCGTCGGTGATAATAAATGCATTTTAAAAACATTTTAAATTATTTTTTATTTTTAAAACAAAAAAGAAAAATTATTTTAAAAATCTCTTTTATATTATTGAGGAATTATTGTATATTAATAATTGATAAATAAATAAATAAATTAAATATTAATTAATTAAATATCTCTTTTTTGCTTAAATTTTATTTAACCATTTCGATCGAATTAACCTAAGTATTTTGATATTAACCGATCAAATTAATTTTGATCTGTTAAAATATTCTGTTGGTGATAATAAATGTATTTTAAAAATATTTTAAATTATTTTTTTTAAAGCAAAAAAAATTATTTTATATTATTGATGAATTATTATATATTAATAATTAATAAATTAATTAAATATCAATTTTTTTTAGTCAAATTTTATTTAACCGTTTCGACCGAATTAACCTAAGATCAAATTAATTTTGGTCCTTTAAAACAAAATATTCCGTCGGTGATAATAAATGAATTTAAAAAAATATTTTTTTTTATTTTTTAAAATAAAAAATAAAATTCTTTTAAAAATCTCTTTTATATTATTAACGAATTAGTGTATATTAATAATTGATAAATAGATAAATAAAATATAAATTAATTAAATATTAATATAATATAATAATTATTATGATTAATTTTATATTTATTTTATTCTTATACATATTTTAGTCAATTTGATTCGAATTCATTCCAGTGATATGAAGGTTAATCAAACAATATTGTTGACCCGTAATAATGACAAAACACGACTCTAATTGCACTAACAGTTTTATCTAAGTGTTTAAGCAGCAAAAGCATTCAACATAGAAACAAGATGCAAGAACTCAACTCGATTAAGATGCCAAGACAAGACAGAAGATCTAGCATAGGCATTAAGGTAATTGAAATAGTTTTAAATCTCTCATGTTCAATTACATAGCTTAATCTGTGACTCAATTTACAAAAGACTTTGACAAAACTAACCATACAAAAGTTTATAAGTCAAAAACAGTTTTGAAATATAAAAAACTGTATTGAATGACAACCCAGTCGATTGGCTCCATATACCAGTCGATTGGGATATGGGAAAGAAAGTTTCCAGTCGACTAGTATTTAGGACCCAGTCGACTGGTACTCTCCCTTAGCCTAAAAAGTGAAATTTCTCACTTGACCCAGTCGATTGGGTAGTCGACTGGTACAAGGACCCAGTTGACTGGTAATTCAAAAATATAACCGTTTGAGATGCGAGACTTAAGCATTTAATGCCCCAAACCTACCAAGTCAGTGTCAAACGACCATATTGATTCAAGGCTATATAAACCCACTTCAATGAGCATTTAAAAGAAGAAGATAATACATTCAATTCATAAGATAGCTCAATGATTCTCAAAAACTTTGAAAAATTTATTGTTGAGCCATTCTTCAAGCTTATTCTTGAAAGAGAGATATTGTTCATTTGTAAAAGAAGTTATTGCTATCTCTCAACTACTTTCTTTACAGCAAATTTCATTTATTGTAAAGGGAAATAATTGT
Organism: Bretschneidera sinensis; assembly: GCA_023935145.1. Taxonomy (NCBI): domain Eukaryota; kingdom Viridiplantae; phylum Streptophyta; class Magnoliopsida; order Brassicales; family Akaniaceae; genus Bretschneidera; species Bretschneidera sinensis. The sequence continues at coordinate 27,333,658 of CM043700.1, read as the reverse complement.
AATAACTCTTAGAGTGTTTAAGATTAAACACTTCATTGTAACTTCTGCGAGGAAGAAAGTGACTTCCGTGAGGAAGAGATTGGTTGTAAGGTTTTTGCAACACTCACTAAGTTGCACGACTAAGGTTTTAGTTGATTTCTTTAAGGAGGTTCCTTGAAGAGAGTTGATGTAAGGTCAGAGAGATTTCGATATTACCGAACCACTATAAACGGAGTTTGCATATTCTCTTCCTTAAACTCATTTACTTGCAATCATATTAATTTTATTGTATGCTTTGCGTATTTAACTGTTTAAAAACTTGCAAGTAAATTAAAAAAAGTTTTTAAAACCCAATTCACCCCCTCTTAGGTTTAAACCTCGGTTTACAAATGTAATCGGTTTTAGTTTCAATTCAAAGGTTTTTTTCCATATTCTAACAGAATAATGTAATCGGATTCCAACCTGGTTCCATAACAACCTCAATAACATTACATAGTTAATTTTATTACTTTTACTAAACAAGCCATTGTGGTGTAGGGTTCAGAATTAGGTAATTTAGTGTTGGTTAATTAATAATTTTTTGCATTTATCCTTTGCTTGGTTCGCAGTGATGTTATACATTTGCGACTCTAAAGAAGCTACTATATGCTAGAGAGGTCCACGACAAAATTGCTGGGATCCGCTATGCTGACTGGATGAATGAATTACGAGATCAATTTACAAAAGATAAGGGCATAGACAAATCAGCATGGATTGGATGAATGAGTGAAAAAGATGGGAAGCTAGGTCATGACATCCAAATAGAATATTGAGACAGTTTGGTAAAGTTGTGAGAATCAAATGGTTGGACTAAACGCTCTAAGTTGGCGTCTCAGAACAGGCAGGTAGGCAATGATTGGCGTGTCCACCATATTGGGGGGTCGATTAGTATGGATGCTCATGTGGAGTCATTGGTATATGATTTCTTTATTTATCTGTAATTATATATATGTATATATAAAGAGAGATATTTATATGTATTGTTCTCAATTAATTTTTGTTTACAAATTCCACTGTACAGTCCAAGGAATTAGGCAGACCAGTTAATCCTATTGAGGTATTTAATAAGACCCACAAGAGCCCGGTGACAAATGAATCTGTTGATCAGAGGTCATGTACGACCGTTGTATGTATATAATATATTTTTTACTCATTCGATAAATAAATCTTCTTGTTAATATTGTTTGGGAGAAAAAAAAATTATTGATTGTATGTATTAATAATTGTATGGTAGGAAACGCATGGGTGACTTATACAGGAAAGCACTGGTGAGGAATTTGACTCATCATCTCAAGTTGAGATCGCGCAGTGTGAGTGGGTTGAGGCATCTAGAAGGATAAAGACGGTTTTGCAGGTTTGGTGAGATGCTTAATGGTCGCATGTTTAGCTGTGATTCTCTGGGAAGCTGTTTCACAAATAGATCCAACGCATCATGCTTTACATCGTTCAATGATGGCAAAACGGTGCAGTAGGAACTGGAAGAAAAAAGAAAAATAAGAGAGATCCCGCAGACACATGTCAATAGCATGGAGAACCAATTTCACCAAGAAAAATTAGAAATGCAACAATAATTTGAGCAGCAACTACAACAAGTGGTGCAGTAGCAAGAACCGCAGATGATGCAACATTTTGTGACGGCACATCAACCACCCATTGTAAGTTAAATTCAATTAAATGAAAGTTCAATATTTTAAATCACTAAGCTTCCAAAAGTGTGTGTTTAAGTCTAATAAAGTTCAACATTTACCGGTTTTTATGGTAGAAATGTAAAATAGTCAAGTAATTGACGAACTAGAGGTATCGACACGCACGTGGAGTCGAATGTGACTCGTACGAACAAACAGAATCTGTTTCATCTCCAAGAGTGTGTGTTTTGGTCTAATAAAGTTCAAAAATTAGCGGTTTTAAGGGTGGAAATGTAAAATAGTCGAGTAATGGATGAACTAGAGGTAGCAGCACGTCTGTGGAATCGAACGTGACTCGTACGAACAAATAGAATTCTTTTTAGATCATTAGGCCTCTAAAAATGTGTGTTTTAGTCTATTAAATTTCAACACTTAGTGGTTTTTGGGGTGAAAATTTAAAATAATCGAGTAATGGACAAATCGGTGGTACCGGCACGTCCGTAGAGTCGAACGTGACTCATATGAATAAATGAAATCTATTTCAGATCACTAAACTTTCAAAAGTGTGTGATTTGGTCTAATAAATTTCAACACTTACTGGCTTTTAAGGTGGAAATGTAAAATAGTTGAGTAATGGATAAACTGGGGGTATCGGCACATCCGTGGAGTCGAACGTGACTATTACGAACAAACAGAATTTGTTTTAGATCACTAGGCTTCCAAAAGTGTGTGTTTTAGTCTAATACAGTTCAAAACTTATCGATTTTTAGGGTGGAAATGTAAAATAGTCGAGTAATGGACAAACCGGTGTATTGACCCGTCCGTGGAGTCGAATGTGACTCATACGAACAAAAAAAATTCATTTAAGATCACTAGGCTCTCTAAAAGTGTGTGTTTTGGTCTAATAAAGTTAAACACTTAGTGGTTTTTAGGGTGAAAATGTAAAATAGTCGACAAATGGACGAACCAGGGGCACCGACACGTCCCTGGAGTCGAACGTGAGTCGTACAAAAAAACAGAATCCATTTCAGATCACTAGGCTTCCAAAAGTGTGTGTTTTGGTCTAATAAAGTTTAACACTTACCAGTTTTTAGGGTGGAAATGTAAAATAGTCGAGTAATGGACGAACCAGGGGTACTGGCACGTCCGTGGAGTCGAACGTGACTCGTGAGAACAAATGAAATCTGTTTAGGATCACCAAGCTCTCCAAAAGTGTGTGTTTTGGTCTAATAAAGTTCAACACTTATCAGTTTTTAAGGTAAAAATGTAAAATAGTCGAGTAATGGACAAGCCGGGGGTACCGGCACATCTGTGGAGTCGAATGTGACTCGTATGGTCAAACGGAATCCGTTTAAGATCTTTAGTTCCAATTTGGGTTAAATAGTGCATGTGTAAAACTTTTAACTGCTATTAATATTCTTATTAATTAATTTATACATATATGTATTGAATATATATCTTATGCCTTTTGTTTTCTTCTATAGGTTCCTATACCTCTGGAGGAGGATGTCGAAACCCATGACAATGATGGAACCAACTTGGCAGACTCGTGATTTGTTGTTTTCTATTTATCAATATTGTATTTTTTTAGAGATAAATAGTTTTTTATCTATTTAATTTGTACTTGACGATGAAGATTATGTAAGGGGTTTTGGCTCTTTTGGCCGTGGAAATAGGATTTCACTTATATAATTACAAATGCATTTTTCTATAGGTAATACACAGGGAAATAACAAAAAAAATAATGCAAAATAAAATTTAATAAAAAATAGTATCACCGACAGATTATTCCATCGGTGATAGTGAAAACAGAAAATGGTTTCTCTCTGGAAAACTATTATCACTGACGGTTACGACTTGATTTTTTCTGGAAAACTATTATCACCGACGGATTTATTCTGTCGGTGATACGACTTGATTTTTTCCCAAAAACTAATATCACTAACGGAATAATCCATCGGTGATATGTCTTGATTTTTTTTGGAAAACTAATATCACCGATGAAAAAATCTGTCGATAATAAGTAATTTATTATTATTATTTATTAAAAACGACCAAAATTTAATTTTTAGGAAGAAACATCACCGATGGCCTATTTGTCGTTGATAACCATTAGTGATACTGGTTTTTCCAACGGATATTAAAGCCGTCGGAGAAAAGTTGTATCACCGAGGAGGTTATACTCGACGCCTAATCCCCGACAGGCGTCTATCGGAGATAACTATCACTGACGGTAGAAAGGGTGTCATCGACGGCGTCTTTCCGTCGGTGATACCCATTTTTCTTGTAGTGTTATAATTAAGAGTTTCAAAAGTGTGCAATCTGTAGAAAAACTTTAGGGTTTAGTTAGTTCATTATAGGTCTATCAAAATTAATCTCAAGATTAGATCAACTAAGAAGATTATGTTGTACTTTTCTTAAAATTTTAGTTATGAAAATTGAAAAATATTTAATTAAGAGTTTCTAATGATGCTAAATTTTGGTTAATATCCCCTTTTTTAATTTTATTTTTATATTAATAAATTGGTAGAAGTCCATGTCAAACCCCTTTTCCACCACAAAGAGGTTTTGTTATAAAAAAAATTTGATCACCTATGCATATTTGCTAGATAACTTGTAATTTAAGTACACATAATCTTCCAAGAAGAGCTTACTTTTTCCATCTTTTATTCAAATTAGAATTGAATAGTATCTTAATTATACTCTAACTTGAGACATAGAGTATACATACCTATAATATGTGTATGCTATGGAAACACGCATATGCTAGTACTACAACTACTATTATAATATTAGTATTCACCCCACATGCTCAGCAAATTCATTTTAATTTGATTGATTTATATCTAGTGAAGCATTTCTTTTTAATTTTAATTTTTCGATTGTCATTGTACCCTTTACTTTTTTTTTTTCAATAGCAAAACTAAGGTTATTTTATTGCTTATACCTTTACTTTAGTTGCCTTTAGTATAATTGATTTATGAGGAAAAATCTGCTCAAATGAGAGCTCATTTGGAGCTTGTGTTGGCATTGATTTTTTCCAATTGAAAATGAAATCTACTTTAGATGGATGCACATAAATTTTGGTTTAATGGGTCCTCACACCTCACTAAGTGACACTAATATTAGAGTTGGTGCATACTTGGGCCCATGAAGAGCTGTAGTTCTGCAGTAGAACGGAAACCTAATTAGACCCTAATTAGGACATCTTAAGTTGCATATAAATACTCTTTATGTACTCAGCATACATTGTAACAGAGAGATTTGTGAAGTTGATAATAAGAAACTTCTGGCAGGACGTAACCCTATTCTTGAGTGAACCTGGGTAAATCTTGTCTTCTTTTCTTTCTGTTTATAATTCATATGATTGATAGGTCTCGAATAATTTAATTAGTATCAGAGCCTTGTGTTCAAGGATTAACGATCAGAGATGTCGATTGGATCACGGATTGAAATCGAAAAGTTCGGAGGGAAGAGCTTCGAGTTATAAAAACTGAAGATGGATAATCTACTCATGGATAGGGATCTGTGGATGGTGATAGTCGATGAGATACTGAAGAGTACGACATCTATGATTGAGGCGTCGCCAGTGGTGGTTTTGACATCATCTTCAGTGACCATCACAAAGTGAGAAAAACTCGATCAGAAGGCACAAAGTTTGATTCAATTGTGCCTGGCCGATTCTGTCCTGATAAAGATTTATGGAGAACTACGAAAGATCTCTGGAAGAAGCTGGAAAGCCTTTATTAGAGTAAATCTCTAGTAAACAAATTGTTTCTACGGAAGAAGTTGTACAACCTTCGGATGACTGAGGACGATTCTTTCTCTATTCATCTACATGATTTTAACACTTTCATAGGTCAGTTATTATCTATTAGTATTGATGTGACAGATGACGATAAGGCTATTACGCTGTTCTGTTCATTGTCTTATTCGTGGGATAGCTTGATAGTTGTGGTATGACTGATTTGTCTTTTGAGAATGTCATGACAGCTCTATTGTCGGAGAAGATGAGGTGGCAAGGTACAGAAAACTCATCAAATGAGGTCTTATCTGTGGGAGGGTGAACCCATGATAAAGACTACAAGTGGTCTGGTGATAAACCTAAGTTCATGGGAAGATTGAAAAGTAGAATAAATCTGGGTTGAAGTGTAGGAAGCTTAGCATCTAAAAAAGGAGTGTAGAAGTAAGAGTATGAACCATGAAAAGCGAACATGCGAGATATCAGCTTCAGGTAATAGGAACCAGTATGATGATGATGCTGGAGACTTAAATATGGCTTCCTGTTTGGCTCAATCAGATCAGAGTGTTTGGATAATTGACACAGGAGCATCCTTTCACATGACACCTCACAGGGACTAGTTTCGTGAGTATGAAACCTTTGATGGGAGAAATGTTTTACTAAGAGATAACTCTCTAGTGAAAATTATTGGTTGTGGGAAGGTAAAGTTGAGGATGAATGATGGGACAATCAGAACACTTCTAGGCGTGATGCATATTTCGGGTCTCAACAGGAACCTAATATCAGTCAGCAAAATGGCAGATGAGGGAGTGAATTTCAGCTGTAACAAAAATCCGTGCAAGAGGACTCATGGATCGTTAGTAATTGCACGAGGTGTTTGGTATAGTATGTTGTACAAGCTACTGGGAAATACAGTACAAAGTCAGTGCAGTGAAGGTTTTATCTCTAAGAAGGCGACTGACGATGAGGCAACGTCCTCTATGTTATGGTATCAAAGGCTTGGGTATATCGATGAAAGGGACTATCTAATTTATCGTCAAAGCAGATGGTGAAGAAAGTCCTAAATTGCTCCATGAGATTCAGTTTCTATGAGCATTGTCTACATGGCAAGCAGAGTCGTGTGAGTTTTAAGTCTGCTGGCACGAGGGCAAAGGGTATTATGGATTTAATACATAGTGATGTGTTTTGGCTAGTTTCGGTCCACTCTCTTGGAAAATCAAGGTATTAAGTCTCTTTCATTGATGATTTTTCAAGGTATGCATGGATTTATTTCATTAAGAGTAAAGCTGAAGCATTTGATAAGTTCCGTGAGTTTAAAGCATTAGTAGAAAATCAGATAGAAAGAAAGATAAAGGTATTGAGAATAGATAATGGACGGGAATTTTGCTCAGACAAGTTTGAGCAATTCTGTGTGGCAAACAACATTGCAAGACAAAAAATAACTCCATATACACCTCAACAGAATGGGGTGGTCGAAAGACTCAATCAGTCACTCATGGAGAAATCGATGAGTATGTTGAGTTGTGCAGGCTTGGAGCCGGCGTTCTGAGCAGAGGCTATAGCTATGACATGTTATCTGAAGAACAGGTCACCTACATCAGCTTTACAGGATCAAACACCATTTGAGGCATTATTCGGGAAGAAGCCGAGTTTAACTCTTGTTAGGGTGTTTGGGTGTGATGCTTATATGCATGTGCCAAAAGAAAAGAAGAACAAACTTGACAGTAAATCAGTGAAGCGCATCTTCATTGGTTAGAAGGATGGGGCCAAGAGGTATAAGTTATGGAATTCAGAAAACAAGAGTATACAGCAGAGATGTTGTGTTCAGAGAAACACAAAAAGATGTGGTGGTTGTTCAAAATGTACCGGAATAGCCAAAACAGGTTCAGATTGATCTTAGCCTGAGAGATAAAGAGTGGGAAACTACCCTACAGACTGTACCAGATACTTCAGATACGAGTCGGTTGGGTCTGAGTAAGATATTCATGTTTATGATATAGAGGATGAGGATTCAGATGCTGGCTCTGAGGTAGAGACCACGCCTATCATAAGGAGATCCACACAGGTTAGGAGACCACCCATCAGGTATTCCCCTAGTGCTTGCAGTGTATTATATGCTTTAAATATTACTGACGATGATCTTAGCACAATGAAAGAGACAAGGACCTTAGATGAGGCAAATCTGTGGAAGGATGCTATGAAAGAGGAGATGCAGACACTGGACAAGAATGAAACATGGAGCCTTGTGAAATTGCCTAAAGATAGGAAGATAATTGAGTGCAAATGGATTTTCAAGAAGAAAATATATGCAGATGGAATGGTAGAAAAGTATAAGGCACGTCTAGTAGAAAATTATATTCTTTAAATATTACTGGTGATGATCCTAGCATAGTGAAAGAGGCAAGGACCTTAGATGAGGCAAATCTGTGGGAGGATGCTATGAAAGAGGAGATGCAGACACTGGACAAGAATGAACCATGGAACCTTGTGAAATTGCCTAAAGATAGGAAGACAATTGGGTGCAAATGGATTTTCAAGAAGAAAACAAATGCAGATGGAATGGTAGAAAAATATAAGGCATGTCTGGTTGAAAAGAGGTACTTGCAAATAGAGGGAATTGACTATGGTGAGATATTTTCCTCAGTAGCAAAGTTGACATCTATCGGATATGTCTTATTTATGGCAACTGCTTATGATCTAGAGGTTAATCAACTGGATGTGAAGATAGCTTTCCTTTATGGGGACTTAGAGGAGGAAATTTACATGAAACAGCCCGAAAGCTTTGTGAGCAAAGGCAATGATGAGATGGTTTGTAAATTGAAGAAGTCTCTGTACGGACTAAAGCCGTCATCACGGATGTGGTACCAGAAGATTGATAAATATGCCATTCAGCTTGGGTTCAATCGTAGCTATGCTGATCACTCTATCTATGTGAAAAGGTTAGGGGATGATTTTATCATTTTAACCTTTTATGTGGATGATTGGAAATAATAGAAAGATGATTAGCACTGTGAAGGCATTGTTGGCAAGGTAGTTTGACATGAAAGACCTAGGTCCAGCAAGCTTTATCTTGGGCATGCAGATAATGAGGGACTCTGACTAAGTCAAAAGAAGTATATTGAAGAAGTGTTGAAAAAATTCAACATGTCTGACAGCAAGCCGGTAGGGACTCCCATGCCTCTGGGAACCAAGTTATCTATGAAACAATGTCCGAAGATGGAGGAAAAAGCTGAAGATATGGCGCATGTACCTTATGCTAGTGCAGTTGGAAGCTTATTGTACGTCATGGTGTGTACGAGACCAGGTATTGCCCAAGCAGTAAGAATATTGAGTAGATATATGTCTAATACTGGGAAATAGCATTGGATTGCAATCAAGAGAGTTATTAGATATCTTCGTGGCACGCCAGAGTTTGCATTATGTTATGGAGGTATGGGAAGTAAGAAGAATCTTGATATTGTAGAATTAGTTGATGCTGACTAGGGAAGAGACATTGATAGCAGGAGATCTTCAAGCGGGTGTATGTACAATCTGTTTGGTGGGGCAGTGAGTTGGATGAGCAAAAGGCAAAGTGTTGTTGCACTTTCATCTATAGAAGCAGAGTATATGACAATAACTCATGCTGGAAAAGAAGCGGTTTGGCTTAAAAGGTTGTGTGCAGAGCTTGGGTTTAAACAAAAAGCAGTGAAGGTGAAATGTGACAATCAATGTGTTATCTTCTTAGCAAAGAATCCTGCATTTCATTCACGGACAAAGCACATTGATATCCAATATCACTTCATCCGGGAAAAGATTGAAGAAAATGTGATAATCTTAGAGAAAGTCGATGCAGCAGTGAACAACACAGATTTCTTGGCTAAAGCAGTTAGTTTAGCAAAGTTTGAGTGGTGTGCTATTGAGGTGAGCTTGAAAAAACAGAGTCCCGGGAAGTTTTCCATGTGTGTGAATTATTTACCAAGTGGGAGATTGTTAGAGTTGGTGCATACTTTACGAGACCAGATCTGTAGAACCCCGGACAAGCAAGGGGTCCCGCTCCCTGAAGAGCGGGCAAGGGTTAGGGGGCAGCATTTCCGAAACTTTTGGGCCATGTATATGAGTTGGGCCTGGTTTTTTGCTTGGCGGTTTGGGCTTGGGCCCATGAAGAGCCGTAGTTCTGCAGCAGAACGAAAACCTAATTAGACCCTAATTAGGACGTCTTAAGTTGCATATAAATACTCTTTATGTACTGATCATACATTGTAACAGAGAGATTTGTGAGGTTGATAATAAGAAACTTCTTGCAGGATATAGCCCTATTCTTGGGTGAACCTGGGTAAATATTGTCTTCTTTTCTTTCGGTTTATAATTCGTGTGATTGACAGGTCTCGAATCGTTCAACTAATTATCAAATCGAATCGATTCTCTTGCAGTAAAAATTGTAAAATAAAGTCCGCAGTAGATTGTTTTTGCACATAGATTTTGACTCTTTAAATTTTGAGACGTAGTAGAGACTACTTTATAATCAAAATTTATATATACTACAGGTTTTATTTTACTATTTTTACAGCAAATAAGTTGATCTCATGTTCTTCTGAATTGGGTGGTCTTATTGTGTGAATAATTTGTACCTTTATTAACGCTTGTAACTCTCTAAAAGTTGCACATCATTAAACTTAACAAATGGGAATTGAAACGGCCATATGAACACATTTCAGTTCACTCCCCCCCCCCCCCCCCCCCCCCCCCCCCCCTCATATATATTTTTTTGGTTAAAACTTTATATTGTGCTTGTTATATAACTAAAGTGGTTGTCACCTTCTTAATAAAGGGTGTTAATTTATAATTGGTTTCTTTTGATTATATTGTCAAAAAGAGGAGGAAAGTGAGGTATGCTTGTTGAAATTTCTTGTTTGAATTATGGAATCTTTTCTACAGTGAAAACAGATATATTATCACATTGTAAAGTCTGTATTAGTCTCTTTGTTTTATTATTACAAGGGAAACTTCTTTTTATTGCTTTGTTCTATTCCAGATTCGAGCTTTTTCTGCAGTATTATAGAGGTGAGATGTGCTTATCCCATGAGAGAGAGAGAGGGTAACGTGCATGATATCTTTTCATTCATGGGACGTGCATGAAGTATATAAAGCTAAATGAAGATGGGGGCCAGGCAGCTTCATCGTAGTTTCTTAAGTGAATAAAGGAATTAGCAGACAAGAATAACCTTTAAGTTCTGAAATGACCCTTCTCATAACTCATTGGAAATTATTTTATCTTATCTTATACACATATTTTTTAGCATAGATTAGTAATTTAGTACTTCGCAGTTTGTACTATTGTATTATTCTCGGAGTTCATTTTATGCAATGCAGAGTATTATTTAATTAACTATTATCATAAATGAATTATGGAAATCATAGATCTCGTAAATGGCTTCTTTGTTAACCAACAACGATTGGCTCGTTGATTATGGAATCAAATCAAAAGCGCGCAATTGGATGGCTTGAAGTACAGAAAGTTGAATCCTCAAGCCAACAACTGCCTTGATAAGAAGAATTGTTGTTATTTTTGGGTTGGGGAATTAGAGAGCCAGGTAGAATCATCAATTAATTAATCATGGCTCTACTCTTGAAAAGAACTGTATATATGAGTGCTAAATGTGGATTTGAAAAGGGTATTGTTGGAGAATCGAAGCACTGTAGTGTAGAGATGCTTGATCGAAGTGTTTTGGATTAAAATAAACGAAAAGAAAAAGATGGAGATTAGTTCCTACTAGGGGATGGTGGGGAGGGGAAGTGTCTCTATCCACATGCAATAAATTAAAAGGAATGACATTTCTTCTTCAACCTAAAAAGGTGATATTCAATTCTTTCACTTTTATGGAAGATTTTGGATGCTTTTAAAAGGGAGAAGAGTATATTAGCTAGAAAATATTGTTAGGGTTTCTCTTAATGTGCAGAGATTTGGTCCCATAAAGAAGTTGCAGGAGGAATTGTGCAGTGCAAGGAGGAATATCACAACATGACCATACCCACCTTTTCTGGATTCTTCAGCAACGGCTCTGCTAGCTGCTTTTCAGATTGTAGCCAGCTAGCCCTGCCCACCTCTTCATGCTTGACTGCCTCAAAAGTTTACAAGCTTATTTAGGACCTTCATTTATGAGTAATGAAAGACAAACATGGACTAACATTAATTCATACATCTTAGACCTTCAATCAATAAAATCGCGTTAAATAGACACGAAATGAGAATTTTATTTTGAGTCTTTTTGTGTTACCAACGGAGTTCAACCGAGTTACTAATAGAGTTCCAATACAAAAAAATGTATGCTTTGCTTAAAGGTGATCATGGGACCATGACCGATAGCCCGATTAAGCTCGACCTTTAAATTTTACGAGCTTGAACGAAAATAAAATAGAATTGAAAATTTTTCCGGTTCAAACTTAAGATTATGTGAAAAAGATCGAGTTTGATACTACTTGAATATGACATTCACTATGTTATATTATATTTTAATATATATATATATATATATATAATACTTATATTAATACAACAACAAACTAATTGTATAAACTTGTAACTTTAAATAATTTATCGCTTTTTAAATATATCATGTTTTAAAATATTTATTTTAATAATTTTTAATGGTACAAAAATTTTAAATAGATTTTTTTAAAAATAAAGATACCATGCCAATGAACAGGCTTGAAACTAATTTTATTGTATGTAGCCGATGTCCGTGTATCAATACTCTTCATTTATTGCAAGCATAGAATTTTCTAACTTTTTTTTAGTATAATTAATGGTTTTTTGATCTGTCGCTATTAATTAATGGTTTTTTAGTATAATTAACTTTTGATTGTTAAGCATCTTGGAAGTAACATATAAGGAAGTGACCAAATTTAATTGAGGTTAATTTACAGTTTCAATCAAGATGATTCAGTTGCATCAGTCTTATTCTAAGTTAAGAATTAAATGAAGTATAAAATTTATTGTATTTGACAATTCTATCGATTTTGATAATATTCATTACAAATTTATTTAATTTCACAGTAAACTTATTTGAATCATTGACAAATGAAATCAAAAGTTTTTTAGTCTTTTAAACATATTTTATGAGACCTTTCCAAACATTATAAACTATTGAATTGCAAATTAATTTCATGAAACTTTTGGAATTCATTTCTCAAACTGATCGAAAGAGAGCATCATTAAATATTAAGTTGTTTATTTATTTTTGTGGTCTACCTGTAGTCTTATGACCTGGGCTATCGAGATTGAGCCCTTATGACTCACACAAAGGAAGAAAAAAAGGATTTGGAGGACGAGAATAGAATAAAGTGATTATATAAAATTTAATCTTTAAAATTTAATATAAGACGTTATTAGTGAGAATAATTTTATGGATCAGTTGTCTGAGAAGGAAGAAAAAAAGGATTTGGAGGACGAGAATAGAATAAAGTGATTATATAAAATTTAATCTTTAAAATTTAATATAAGACGTTATTAGTGAGAATAATTTTATGGATCAGTTGTCTGAGATCATTTCAGACTGAATTTTGGGATTAAAAGTCATAATATTGCATATTGCATTAAAAAATTAAACATATTATTTAAAAAATTAAATACTGATTTATTATTAATTAATTTTCACGGATTTGGTAATGTAACTCGTTTAGTCATATTATATGCAAATAAAATATATTTTTAATTAAGCTCCAATATCTATTTTATTGATCCGACCCGACCCGACATGACTTGATAAGACCCGAGCTCGTAATGACCCGAACCCGACCCGAGATTGAAATGACCTGAACTCGACCCGACCCGACCCGACTTGAAGTGACCCGCGACCAAACGACCCACGACTCAATATGATCCGAACTCGACCCGACCCGAACTCAATTGACCCGACACGAACCGTTTGCCACCTCTACTTAGGAGGTGCATAAGAGTTTACATTTTGTGGCTTTTTTTGGGTTGGTATTAAAACCAATTTAAAGCAAGGTAGCTTAATATAGGTAGCTTAGTATTTTACTACATTGCTTTAAGTTGGCTTTAATATCAACCCAAACAAGGCCTATGTGCCTTGTGCCCTTCTATTTCTTTCTTTCACCTTGTCTCTTTCTTTTAAGGCCATTTCTTTAGAGCCCTACGAAAATATTTATAAGTTGAAGTCCATGACTCGTAAGGTAAGGAGTTTAATATAAATATTTCCCTCAAAATATTTATACTTACCTTTTGAGGGAAATATAAGGAACTCTCTTTTAACTTCATTTTAGGGTCTACAATTTAGAGGTTCAAGGTCCGTGCTTTTGGTTTACGAGAAAAACAGGTCAAGCCCACTATCTTGCATAGGTCTAAGCCTATCCCTTACTCATTTGGGAGAACAATTTAAATAATAAAAAATAATTCCTATTTACATGCAAAACAAACACAAAATCTACATTTTTATACTATCATACAAGATCTAACATAAAAACACAATCAAATGTTCATGGAGGTTTATATGCAAACATGATTCTAAAACCTAGAAAATAAGAGGGAACGTGTACATTTTGAGTAACTCTTCTGAGAGATGCGGACCTCTAGAGTATGATTTTCGTCTTAGTGCTTTGCCTCTTAGTTTAACGTATAGGGGATCCTCAAAGGAGGGATCAAGCTTCGTTGAACACCTAAGAATGCTAGAGCCTTACTCTTAGGAGATCTACTTTACTTTTACTCAAGAAAGTTGCGAGCATTCTTGGAGAAGAAATGGGAGAAAGGCCGAAAGATAAAAGCCTACAAAAATTGTCTTATCTGGAGAATATGAGTGTTTAGGAGAGGGGTAATGATATGTGCTAAATATCATTCAGCAATTATAGAAGAAATAAGAGAGAAAAAGTGAGGAAGGAATTATTTTATATATTCAACGATATCTCAATACAATTGCATTAAGCCTTTTATAGCTGAGATTGCTACGAATGAGTTTGGAAATACAAGCAATAAACTGGTAACAAAAGAATAGGGATGTGATACCAATAATGGGATCATGGGTTTGCCCCACTCACATCATGGCCATGAAACAATCATGGATCCCCTTTTTATGCAGAACAACATAACTGATAATAACCAACAAACTAACTCCTATTGACTAAGTTCTTTCCCACTACATGGCCCATGTATGGCTGTAGATTAGGACCATATCATTCCATCCCGCCCGAAAAATCCTTGTCCTCAAGGATGAAGTCAGAATATGTCTTCGAAAATCTCCATTTGTTCTCCCAAGAGGTGTCCTCAGCTGGAGCCCCGACCCATTTGACTAAGATCTTTGTTTTAGGTCGATAGTTTCCCTTGCGAATGATACGGCTCTCTAAAATGGACTCTGGTTGTGGGAGTGGAGTGAATGAATTGGACATAGGTGGCAGGTTCTGAGAAACGAATGGTAGAGGCCTCAATTATCTTTTGAGTAGACTGACATGAAATACATCATGAATCATTGAACCTTCAGGCAACTCCAAGCGATAAGCAACCGGACCAATCCGTTCAAGGACACGGAAAGGACCAAAAAAACGAGGAGACAGCTTGAGAGAGCTTCGAAAAGCAACAGATTTTTGCCGATAGGGCTGAAGCTTCAAATACACATAGTCCCTAGGATTAAAATTCACCTCAGTACGATGTTGATCGGCAAGGTTCTTCATTCGATCACGTGCAAGTAACAAATTGTGGCGCAACTCACGCAATATCTCAGTACGATCACGAAGCAGGTCGTCCACAGCCTGGACCCTAGCAGTACCCAGGGTATAGGAGAGAAGATTCGGAGGAGGTCTCCCGTAGACGACCTCAAATGGCGATAATTTGGTAGCAGTGTGGACGGAGGTGTTGTAACTGTATTCGGCCCATGACAGCCAATTATACCAATTCCGTGGTTGATCATTAGTGAAACAGCGGAGGTATTGCTCTAGTGTTCGATTAACCACTTCCGTCTGACCGTCTGTTTGGGGATGGTAACTTGAGCTCATATTCAAGGAGGTACCTTGCAATTGAAAAAATGTTTTCCAGAATGAGCTAACGAATACCTTATCACGGTCACTAATAATGGAAGTCGGTATTCCATGAAGGCGGACGATGTTGTCGACGAAGGCCTTTGCTACCGTGAAGGCTGTGTAAGTATGTTTGAGGGGAACAAAGTGTGCATATTTGGACAATCGGTCCACCACGACCATGACTACAGTATATCCCTGCAAAGAAGGTAATCCGTCGATGAAATCCATAGAGATGTCGGACCATAGGCGTTGTGGTATAGGTAATGGTTGAAGGAGGCCAGCTGGACTGGTGCATGAATGTTTGCATCTCTGGCAGGTGTCGCAGTTGTGGATATAAGACATGATAGTGGCATGCATATTCGGCCAGAAGAAACTTCGTTTAACTCAGCTGAGGGTGTGGTGATAACCAAAGTGGCCACCAATTGGAGATGAATGTACATCAGATAAAATTGATGGAATGAGAGTTGAAGTGGGACTCAAACACACTCTCTCTCTCTTGAACCAAATACCATTCTTCACATGATAAGGGTGTGGTTGTGTAGAAGTCAAATTCGAAAATTTGTGATAGAACTGATCCTGCGAAACTTCTAACCTTAGGGTGGCCCACCAATCCGAATCAGGCATTGACATTGCTTGACATTTAGCCAAGCGCGACAAGGCATCCGCGCCTTGGTTCTCTTTTCCTTTCTTGTACTGTATGGTATAATCATACCCCATAATTTTCGGTAACCACCATGTTTGAGCAGGTGTTGTAATACGCTGCTCCAATAGAAATTTTAGGCTCCGCTGATCAGTCCTCACAGTGAAAGGTTTCCTAAGCAAATAGGGGTTCCATTTACGAACCGCTATAATGATTGCCAGCATCTCTTTCTCGTATGTGGAAAGGGCCAAGGCTGATCCTTTAAGAGCCTCACTGTAAAACGCTACGGGTCAATCATGCTGAATGAGAATGGCTCCGATTCCGACACCACAAGCGTCGCTTTCGATCACAAATAGCTGTGTGAAGTCAGGAAGTTGTAATACTGAGGCGGAGATCAAAGCTTTTTTTAATTGTATGAAAGCTTCATCGGCTGCTTTAGTATAGTAGAAACCAGATTTGGAGAGCAATTATGTTAGGGGAGCTGCGATGCCACCGAATCCACTAATAAATTTTCGATAGTAACCCGCCAACCCCAAGAAACCGCAGACACCTTTGAAATTTGTTGGTACCGGCCAATCTTTCACAGCTTGCATTTTCGTTGGATCGACCTGCACGCCTTCGTAAGAGATGAAGTGTCCAAGTAGTCGACTTGTAAGACACCAAATCGGCATTTTGATTTCTTTGCGTACAGCTGATTAGAGGCAAGAATGAATAAAATAGTGCGTAAATGTGAGAGGTGTTCTGACCAGTTTTGGCTGTAGACCAGAATGTCATCAAAGAAGACAAGGACGAATTTGCGCAAATACGGTCGAAACAAGTCATTCATTAGGCTTTAGAAGGTGGCGGGAGCATTGGTGAGCCCAAAAGGCATGACGATGAATTCATAATGGCCTTCGTGAGTACGGAAGGCTGTCTTCGAAATGTCCTCTTCTTGCACTCGGATTTGGTGATACTTGGAACGCAAATCCAATTTCGAAAAATATCTGGCACTGTGCAATTCATCCAATAAGTCGTCAATGTTTGGAATTGGGTATTTTTCTTTAATTGTAATGTTGTTGAGAGCCCTATAGTCAATGCAAAAGTGCCAACTCCCATCTGCCTTTTTGACGAGAAGAACGGGTGACGAAAAAGGACTGGTACTTGGACGGATTAACCCGGATTCGAGGAATTCTTTCACCATTCGTTCAATCTCCGTCTTTTGGTAATATGGATAGCGATAGGGATGAACACTAACAGGTTGTTGATCATGTTGCAGCAGTATTTGGTGATCGTGATTTCGCCGAGGAGGCAACTTGGTTGGCTCAGAAAAGACATGTTCAAATTCAGCTAGTATGTCATGAAGGTGTGGGGAGATATTGGCTAAATTGTTCCCTTGATCACCTGGAGTGATCTACAAAAAGAAACCAAAATCTATACCATTACCATTCAAAAGCATTAACTCCTTGTCACTCAAGGCTTCTAGTTGTGGGTTTTTCAGTCTTTGGAACTTGCGGATAATATCGTCATATTGAAAGGCCATTGTTAGGTTCCAATAATCGATTTCGATTGGCCCTAGAGTTTCCAGCCATTGCACTCCCAACACGGCTTGACACGCGGCTCCTGGAAGCACATAAAAATGTGCGTGTATTGGACATCCCTGGATGATTAATTTGAGGGATAAACACTGACCGACACATTCAATCTTTTCGCGATTGGCAACCATGACTTGAAGAGTTCTATCGCGTACTACTGGTAAATCAAGCTGTGAAACCACGGATTGGTCAATAAAATTGTGTGTGCTTCCGCCGTCTATCAAGATGGTAACATCTCGGTTCTTCAGTTTTCCAACTACACGAAGGGTCTGTGGATGAGTTATCCCGAAAATAGCATGGAAAGAAATCTCAGGCATGGTATCAGTGGTACATAACTCATCTAGTTGGAGGGTGATTTCGCCCTCATCAGGTTAGGCATGGTCTTCTATCATGAAAAGCTGCGGACGTTGGCATCGATGTCTTGGTGTGAATTTCTCGTCGCAGTAAAAACACAACCCCCGTGCCCGTCTATCTCGTGCCTCTTGACTCGTAATCCGTTTGAAGGTAGTTGGTGGACTGTGGCTTGGTTTGGAGTTGGGAGATTGACCCAAGAGACCGATAGATGGGTCTGGTGCAGCTTTGTTCCAGGTGACAGGTACAGAAGTCTGAATGATGGAATTGTGTTTCTTTTGTAACCGGTGGCGTTCCTCGATTAATAGAGCCACTCCGATGGCCTTAGACAGAGATTTTGGTTGTTTGACTTTGACATCGAGCCTAATATCATCTCGGAGTCCTGCGACAAAGCAACCGATTAGGTAGTTTTCGGGAAGATTATCAATTCTCTGTGACAGCCATTCAAACTCGGCTTGGTAGATATCGACTGTAGTGACTTGTTTTAGCCTGGTAAGCGCCTCTGATGGATCTTCATAATCTGTTGGTCCGAATCGGTGGAGCACAACCTTCACAAACTCTATCCAAATGAGTGATCCTTTGAACTTGCCATGCCATTAATGCCGCTGCAGTGCAAGTCCTTCCAGGTGAAATGAGGCCAATTGGACCTGGTAAGGAGGAAGAATGTTCTGGAATTCAAAGTACTCTTCGGACTTATAAATCCATCCTTGGGGATCCTCGCCATTAAACTTGGGAAAAGAGAGTTTGAGTTGTGTGTGGTTGCGGTTTGGTGGAAAGGTGGTGGTCGGGCTGCTATGAGAAGTGGTTGCAAGATTCAGGAAGTTTGAGGGATTATGGGTTGTTTCTGAAGCAAAAAGGTTGACTTCGTGGGTTAGTGGGTTGGATGTGGGATCGACACGTTGAGATTGCAACTCAGTTAGGAGCCTCTCAAATGATGCATTCATTTCATCAAATTTCGATTTGTGACGGCCTAGAATTTCATAGACCTCAGTTCGAAACTCTGCGTTTGATTTGTTTCTCGTGTCCATGGAATCGACACGCTCTAACACCAAAATGATATGTGCTAAATATCATTCAGCAATTATAGAAGAAATAAGAGAGAAAAAGTGAGGAAGGAATTATTTTATATATTCAAAGATATCTCAATACAATTGCATTCAGCCTTTTATAGCTGAGATTGCTACGAATGAGTCTGGAAATACAAGCAATAAACTGGTAACAAAATAAACTGGTAACAAAAAAATAGGGATGTGGTACCAATAATGGGATCATGGGTTTGCCCCACTCACATCATGGCCATGAAACAATCATGGATCCCCCTTTTATGCAGAACAACATAACTGATAATAACCAACAAACTAACTCCTATTGACTAAGGTCCTTCCCACTACATGGCCCATATATGGCTGTAGATTAGGACCATATCAGGTAAAGGCCTCAAATGACTGAGAATGCTTGTGGGAACCTACCAAAAAAGTTTCAACAACTGAGATCGAGTCAATGAAGCTGACAGGGAGTGATTGGTGGGAAATTCCATTTTGGAAAATTAGTGTGGATGGTTAGGATTTGATCATTGGTCCAAAAGAACATCCAATAGCAAAGAATTCTACTCCATTTTGAATTAACCAAAACTGGCGCACAAACTCTATCCTAGTCGATCGGTCCACACTGCTCATCTGGTGAACTTGGTTCGGGCCCTGAGTGGCCCAAATTGCCCTTTTTTTTTTTTAATCTTTCCATGTCGTTTTAGCCCATTGTCCATCTTGGATCATGGAAAATTTGTGTTTTTGGGTTTGGCTTGAGTCGTTCGTTTGGTGTGGTTTGATACTTATATATTCGAGTTCGTTTTGGCTTGGTTTAGATTATCGGTCTCCATTTTTTTTTTAGCTTGGTTCTAGCATTAGTGTTCTTTGAAGCTCGTACCCTTATTTCTTATCATAGGATCCCTTACTGGTCTACTTGAAAAATATGAGGGGTCAAAATTCAATATCTAGGTAAAGATTGTTAGGGTTTTAGCTCAAATAATGATTCCTAATTTGGTTTGACAAATTTTTAATTTTCTGTATTGTAGTTGTTTGTTCTAGTAGTAGTAGTGATTTGTATTTTGTTGTTTTTTTCCCTTAATATTAGAAAAACCTCCTCTAAATAAATAGGGTTTTAGAAAATGTTTTGAAATACACTCCTAAATCCAATATACAATGTAAATAAGCGATGTTTACTATTAGAGTTAGGTTGAAAGTTTTTGATGCATCGAGGCTTTCGGTTGGTATGTAGGAAGCATACATAAAAGCCCATAATACTTTGTAATTCTAAGAGCTTTATAATTAGAATTAAGTTGAGAGTTTTGGGTGTAGTAGAGTTTTTGGGCTTTGAATTAGTAAGAGTTAACAACTTTACTCTTTTTAAAGTTGTAATTGAAGAATAATAAAATTGTATGTTTGATGGTGGAAGTAAATAAAAAAAATTATCGAACCATGTCAAATTTTATGTTTTTATTTTTTATTTTATATATCTATTTGGTTATTTATGTATTTATATTTTTTACTTAAAATTTGAATCCGTAACTTTTGAGATAAAATGACAACACAATTGCACATGAAAAAAAAAAAAAAAAAAATGGTACCGTCACCTATGTTTCCCAGCACATATATTTTTTTCATAAGTCTTTGTCGTTTTATAAAATGATAGGCCAACGGATTTATGTGTCATCAGTGAAGCTAACTTTCATCTCAGAAATAGTAACCGATACATTGAAAATAACGGGGATCATAGCTGTACTAAATTTGATAAGATCTACCCGAGATATAGATTGACAAGAGAAAGGAAAAAGGGGTTGATTTTTACTCCATGTTGTGTCAATTTATGTAACTATCATAAAGCAAAAGGCTTTTGATCACAGCGAAGTATATCTGGGTTTGAACTTGTGAAGAGTCAGAAATATAAATTGGCTGGCCATGATTTCCCTACTCAATTTGCAACTTTGACTGCAGGAAATTTTTTTGTTTATGTAGTCACTGGCATTTCATTACGTTCCCTTCAGTTGATACATTATTATTGTATATAATATGCTATTTTTTAATATTTATACATATATTTATTTTTAGATACATAATATAACTTCTTATTAATTTGATATTTAATTTATTTAATAAATGAAAAAAATAATATTTTATTTAATATTTTAAAGTTATAAATTCTCTTTTATTATTATTTGTTTATTTATTAGTTTCGCATGCACATAATTATTTATATGATATTATTGTTTATAAATATCTTATTTAAATGTAGTATTATTTTTACAAATTTATTTATTTTCAATCAAGTATTTTCTTACTAGTGATGTCTTATTCCAGATTTTGAAGATTAAATCTCATATAATCACTTTATTATATTCTATTTTTTTAGAACAATTAAAGATAAAATTTTATTGTGACGTAAAGAACAAAGAAAAATTTACTTGTATCCTTGATTTTTTTACTTGAAACTAATGAAATTATTCATATTAACAGAATATTTAATAAAAAAATATATTTTCAAATCATTTCGAGTTTGATTCGTTTTGGATTCGGATCGTTTCAAGTTTCATGTCAAATTTGGTTATTTTTAATTCAAATCACTCGGGTTATGAATCGAATAAGTTCGAATTATAATATTTTGATGTATCTTTAAATCGATTCAAGTTTGAACTGAATCGAAATAGATCTGATTTTTAAATCGAAATAGATTTTAACACCTCGTAGAGAGTGAGTAGGTAAAGATATTTCATATTTCTTTTATTTCCGTCATGAAGCCTGTAAAAATGGTCCTATGTATTTTGATATTGCTCTATGTTCTGGGGCCATGTGCCCCTAAATGGAGCAAACAAGATGTAACATGGCCTTAATCGCCTGCTATTACATTCCAATCTTGTTGGAGAAATTATTGATTAGTAAAAAGAAAGATTTCAATTGGAGTGAAATAGTTATTCATAAAGCGGACTGTTTGGGTTGGGTCTTAGCATTTAGTGTTTAGCAGTTAGCACCCCACTGAATCAGTGTTTATTGATTGATACACGTGGGCCAGACTCGGCCTGCAAAATCCAACTGATAAAATAGGTCCCATTTTCGTAACTTTCTTCAACTGTCTCACCATCGACCACAACCAGTTCTAATGAAAATAGCAGATACCCAATATTTGGTTTCTTTAAGTAAAGGTAACTCATCCGGTTAAGATTTATAGCTCTCATTTTGATCATTTATTTTAACAATTTGAATCAATAATTAATGAAAATTATTATTTTTATTTATTAAAATAATAAATAATAATTTTTTTAATATTAAAACGATAATTTATCAATTTAATTACTAATCAAACTGAAAAAGGATCGGATGATCACAAATAGTGGTCAATTTGGCTGTTCCTCAGCCACTGCTCAAACATCTCACTCTGTTGCAAGTAATAGTACATAATGATTCTTCTCCTGGTGGCGAGTCCACTTATAAAAAATGCAAGACAGGCAAGTTAATGGACTTCATTTCCCATGTTGAGCAACTGTTTCAACCCATCATCTCCTTTTGCATTCCAGATCAAGTTGCATACGCATTACCTTTTAATTTAATTTAATTGATTTTCTTCAAACAACAACATCATCGAATTTGATTCGTATGGCCAAGCTCTAAATTGCGGCTACTTCTCTGGATTGCAACTTATAGTATGGCATTTGATTTGGGACATAAGAATCTAACCCTTTTTTTTTTTTTTGGTTGAAAGAGTGGACATGGGAGCTAGCTGCTATCCAATAGAGAGATCAAAGTTGCATGCGCTTGCTTTATTGATACTTATTCACATTCACGACTCTTTTTATAATGATGATCAACTCTCTACCGTGCTCCCATCATTGAGGTAGGGGAAACATTAGCAGCATTCTTTGACCAATATACAATTGCAACTTAATTTAACAATGTCGATTAATAACTAATAGGCTTGGGTTCAGTTTGAGATCTTCTCATCAAGTGGCCGTTTCAAAATGTATGCAAGTTGGTTTGCATAAAGAATTAAATGGGAATAAAATAGGATTAATTATCACTTTAAAACTGAAGCTTGGAGGAGATTGAGAGATGAAGAAGTACTTGTATTTTCATTGGTAGAATATATTACCTTACGTCTAGTTTAAAACTAAACTAATAAGCTTTGTGTTAATGCCCAAAATCTGAAGAGACCGAAAAGGACAACTTGCAACTGGATTTTTCTGGCTGGGTCTAATAGCAAGCAGCTGAACTGTCCGATTTGAAATAAGATACTTGGAGACATTAGGTGACTTAGAGTTTTGGATCTTCGGGAAATCTTTCGATACCTAAGTCATTGACAGTTGTAGAGAAATTGAAAGGACTTAAGCAGTAAATAGAGTTTAGGAGTGACAGATGGTGTATCGGAAACAGTTTACGAGGCTTTTTTTATAATGAAAATAGATTAATCTTGATTGGGAAATTGTAGAGTCAAACGATTTGGATCGTGGCTCTAGGTGGCCGAGATTGAACTAGACGTGCTAGCGTAGCAATTATCATTTTGCCCTGAGGTATGTAATTATCGTTTTACCCTTGACAATAAAATGAAGATTTTATCTTCGATCAAGCCACATGTCGTCATCTAATTGAACGGTGGGATTTTTCTCACATCGCTTTGGCCCAATGGTTATCGTCTCGAGTCAAGTGTATTTGAGTTACTTAATGTCTTGAGTTTGATTTCTCTAACCAACAACTCATTCATAGATAAAGATGATTATTGTGTGGATCGGTAGGTTTGATCATCGCTATAAATTATTTTTTAAAAAATGAATAGGATTAAAAAATTTAAAAAGATAATCTTATTTATTTCCTTTGAACATAAAATAATATACTTTATGAACAAATCAACATTTTATCGTTCAGCTCCCCTCAAACTTTATTTTTAAGTGTTAATCTTATTTTATTACCATTTCAATTTTTTTGCAAGCCAATAGTGTAGAAAGGAAAAGTACAAAGAAAAGAATAGGAAAGAAAATGGTTAAATCACAAATTTGGTTTACTGAGGTTATATGTATTTCCTATTTTGGTCCTTCACCATTTTTTTTTTTCCTTTTTGAATCATAACTGTTACAAAAACTTTTAGTCAAATCTGTAACAAATCCATTTATGGTCCATATACAATCTTTTGGCTGCCCCAACCTTTTAGCTACTCATTGATTGTGGTAACTAATGTATGGAATACGGACGGACGTTCTTAATGAGAGAATGAGTATAAATACATAGTTTGGTCTCTAGACTCGGAAGGACTCATTTTCTTTCATGCACCATCAAATTGGAGAGTTCTGAGAGTCTAGAAGTACAAATACCAAGACAATAGTAGATTGTGTAAGTAAAAAGCTTCAATGGCCGGAGGTATGTTTACGGTCCATATAATTCTGCATATGATCTATATGCTATTTAAATTGTTTAGCATGTTTAGATTATATTTAAGTTTTATATTTGGTATCAGAGCATGTGTTTGCCTCTGCCTTGAAGTATTAAGCAATCTTTAAAACTTTTGATTTATATCCGAAAAATAATTTGATTTCAAACTTTGTTTTTTGAAAATTTTTTGATAGAAAATAATGTTAGAAATCATTAGGAAATTTGATTTCTAGTATTTCTGAGTTTTAAAATCTTGTCTTGGTATCCTAGAAGCCAAGATTTAGTTGAATTTTGGAAACGGATAAAAAACGACCCGGCTGAAGGTTGAAGACAATTGACTTAGGAAAATATCTTGTAGTTTCCAAATTCGGTAATTTTCCAGAAATACTATATATATATATATATATATGAAAGTTCAGATTTTGGCCTAATTTTATGGATTTTCACAATTTTGCATATGATTTGTAATTATTTGCAAAAATAATATTTATGAACCCTTATATATAACTATTTTTAGTTATGCATGCAATTTAAGTTTAAATAGTTTTAGTGCATAAATAATTTAATGTTGGGCATTTATTTTTAATCTTTGTCATTATTTTGCTCAAATTAAGATTATGCATATACGCTATTTATGTTACTTCTATATATGCAATTTGATTAAATGCTCATATTTTGCATGAATTTTTTTTTGTTTTTCAATTCATACTTTTAGAATTAGTTTATTTTGTGCATAGAATTAAATTAAGTGCATAATATTATGTTTAATTGTGCAATTTATGAGAATTTTATTTACATATGATAATATATTATTAAGTTTAGATATTGTTAGATTATGTAAACTTAAGTTATTCTCATAAAACAGTGCGTAACACATTAAGGTTCATAATATATTAGTATGAACAATTAAGTTAAAAATTATGAATAATTCATAAACAATTTGTAGTAGGTATAAAATAGCATGATCTGGGACAATGCTCTATCTAAGGATTCTGGTTTTTAATGAGGCTTTGTCACGACCAATTATCCTGGGAGTACTCTTAGTGATTGCCTATTATGTTACTGCATAATTGTTCTTAGGCATTAAGTAGAGCCTAAAATATAGTAAATATAATTGTCTAGTGAACCATATAATTTTAAATATTTAAAGAGTAGCCACGACATCTTTAATTATATAAAAATTATATATTAAGTGGATTAGGATCACATAATGGATATTAATTGTAATTAATTATATAAATATAATGATTTTACCCCACAGGAATTTTATTATGTTTATATAATTAATTAGGATAATATATTAAAATTAGTTTTTCTTAATTTACCCACAGGAGTTAGGAAGAATTAATTTAATAGTTTTATCATAAAGTTTAAAGATAGAAAAACATCAAACTATAATCATAATATACATTATGAATCTAGTAAAAATAGTTTGATAAAGTCTATCATAAAATATAAAGAATCTTATTGAATTAAAAATTTAGCCCACATGTAATTTTTAATGAAATTAGATTCAATTTCAGCATGTTTTTACATTGGTAAAACATGCAATTTAGAAAATTAGACCTCAAATCTTGACATAAGCTTTTGGACTTTATGCAGTTACTCAACCCACTAGTTTTTTTTATATCCATTGTGACATACCCGAACTTATGGGAAATAACTATAAGGTATGGAAGGAGAGGATTCTACTCCATCTAGGGTGGATGGACATAAATTATGCTATTAGGAAAGATGAACCACCTGCAATCGACGATAACAGCACTCCAGCTGCGGTCACGCTATATGAGCGATGGGAGCAATCCAACTGGCTCAGTGTGATGTTTATCAAGACTAAGATAACTGCTGGTATACGTGGTTCTGTTGACCAGCATGAAAAAGTCCGTGATTTGCTGAAAGCCATTGACGATCAATTCATCACTTCAAAAAAGGCATTGGCAAGCACCTTGATAATAAAATTATCATCCCTCATACTCACCAGCGTAAAAGGTGTGTGCGAGCACATAATGCAAATGCATGACATTGCGGCTCAACTTAAGAAACTCGAGGTTGACATATCGGAGTCCTTCCTGGTGCACTATATTCTGAACACCCTTCCAACTCAGTACGGGCCTTTCAAAATCTCGTACAACACACATAAAGACAAATGGTCAATCAATGAATTAATGACCATGTGTGTTCAAGAAGAAGAGAGACTTGTGATAGAATTGGGTGAGAGTGCAATGCTTGCTACTACCAGTGGGAAAGACAAAGCTAAACCTATCAAATCTCAAGCTAATCACAAAGCTAATCAAAAGGGGAAAGGTAAAATACCACCTCAAGCTGATATCAAGAAAGAAGAAAAGTGTTTCTTTTGTAAAAAGAAGGGACATATAAAGAAGGAATGTATCAAATTCTAACAATGGCTTGAGAAGAAAGGTAATCCAACCTCGTTTGTTTGTTATGAATCTAATATGGTTAATGTTAATATTAACACCTGATGGATCGATTCTGGATCTACAATCCATATTGCAAACTCCTTGTAGGGTATGCAAAACCTAAGGAAGTCATTGGGAAGTGAGCAAAGCATCTTTTCAGGAAATAAGATGAGCTCACATGTGGAGGCGATTAGAACTTGCGTTTTAACTTTAAGTAGTGGCTTTATTTTAAAATTGGAAATGACCTTTTATCGATGATAACTCACGATATATGTATATCTATTTGCTTCATAAGAAGAATGAAGCATTGGATGCCTTCAAAGTCTTTAAGGCTGAAGTTGAGAACCAATGCGGAAAGCAAATACAAATTGTGAGATCTGATAGAGGTGGAGAATATTATGGTAGATACACAGAAAGTGGACAAGCACCTGGTCTTTTTGCCAAGTTTCTTCAGGAACATTGGATTGTTTTCCATTACACTATGCCTGGTTCCCCGAACCAGAATGGTGTTACAGGAAGAAGAAACTGAACATTGATGGACATGGTGCAGAGTATGCTTAACAACTCCAACCTTCCTACATCATTGTGGATTGAAGCACTAAAGACGGCTGCGTATATATTAAACTGAGTTCCAACCAAGACTGTTCCTAAGACACCATTTGAATTATAGAAAGGTTGGAAACCGAGTTTACAATATATGCGCATTTGGGAATATCCGTCTGAGGTGAGGATTTATAACCTACAAGAGAATAAACTAGATCCGAGGACCATTAGTGGGTATTTCGTTGGATACACCAAAAGGTCCAAGGGTTACAGGTTTTATTGTCCAACTCATACTACTAGGATTGTGGAATCAAGAAACACTAAGTTTCTAGAGAATGACACGATCAGTGGGAGGGATCAATTCAGGAACTTAGTTCCTGCACATGATCATACAGAACCTGCACATGATCATACATAATCTCAACCTTCATCAAATAATAGATTGGTTATAGTTCATAGCACACCTCAAGTATAATCTCGTGTTGACCAATCAATCATTGAGTTTCCACAAGCTGCTGACAACATTCTAATAGATCAAGCAGTTCAGGAAATACCACAAGCTCCTGAACAACCAGTTGAACCATAAACTCTCCTGGAAGACATTGGTACAACATTAAGAAAATCTACTAGAGACAGGAGATCAGCAATTCCTAATGATTACATTATGTATCTACAAGAATCTGACTATAATTTTGGAGCAGAAAATGATTATGAAACCTTTTCACAGGCCATGAGTTGCAAAGGGTCAACCTTGTGGCACGATGCTATGAAGGAAGAGATGAATTCTATGAAAAGCAATGGAGTCTGGGATCTTATAGAGTTACCTAATGGGGTGAAGGCCATTGGTTGCAAATGGGTCTTTAAGACTAAGAAAGATTCATTAGGCAACATTGAGAGATATAAAGCGAGACTCGTTACTAAGGGATTTACTCAAAAAGAAGGAATCGATTACACAGAGACTTTCTCTCCTGTATCTAAGAAAGATTCTCTTCATATTATTTTGGCATTAGTTGCTAATTTTGACCTTGAGCTGCAACAAATGGATGTGAAAATCGCATTTCTTAATAGAGATCAAGATCCATAGAGATAGACCTCGAGTTGTTTTAGGTCTGTCACAAGAAATCTATATCAACAAAGTTTTAGAGAGATTTCGGATGATAGATTGTTCACCAAGTGTAGCTCCCATTGTGAAGGGTGATAGGTTCAATTTAAACCAATGTCCGAAGAATGATTTTGAGAGGGAATCCATGAAGAACATTCCATATGCTTCTGCAGTCGGAAGCCTTATGTATGCTCAGGTCTGCACTAGACCTGACATTGCATTTGTTGTAGGGATGCTAAGGCGATATCAGAGTAACCCAGGTATAGACTACTGGAGAGCTGCAAAGAAATTAATGAGGTATCATCAAGGAACTAAAGACTACAAGCTTATATATTAACAGACAGACAATCTGGATGTGATCGGCTACTCTGATTCAGACTTTGCTGGCTGTGTTGATTCACGTAAATCAACATAAGGGTACATTTTTCTTATGGCCGGTGGAGCTATGTCTTAGAGAAGTGTCAAGCAAACATTGACTGCTACTTCTACTATGGAAGCCGAGTTCGTCTCATGTTTTGAGGTTACTTCACATGGTGTATGGCTTAGGAGTTTCATTTCTGGGCTTAGAGTCATGGATTCTATATCTAGGCCATTGAGAATTTTTTTGCGACAATTCAGTTGCTTTCTTTATGGCAAAGAACAATAAAAGTCGAAGTCGAAGTAAACACACCGACATTAAGTATTTAGCTATAAGAGAACGTGTAAAAAAAAAATATGGTCATTGAGCACATTAGCACTGAATTGATGATCGCTGATCCTTTGACTAAGAGCATACCACCTCTGAAATTCAAGGATCATGTAGAGAAAATGGGACTTGGTTCCATTTTGTAATTGTATACATACAGTTTATTAATAAAGCTCTTATATATTTTGATGTTTTCTCATATTCATGTGCATCTTAATTTCTTTGAGAAAATTCATCTGTATAGGACCAAGAATAAACATAGGGTTTATTCATTAAGAAATGTTACCACATGAAGAATAATACCTGAGGAACTAAATGCATTGTAATACATGGAAGGTAATACTCATTCTTAGAGGACTTATCGCCATGATTTATGTATTTACTTCTTAAAATATAATCAATGGGATTAAGTTAGGTTAAATGTATGGACCAAGTGGGAGAATGTAACCAATCCATTTATGGTCCATGTTCAACCTTTTGGTTGCCCATGAACCTTTGGCTGCCTCAATCTTTTGGCTGCCTCAACATTTTGGCTACCCATTGATTGTGGTAACTAATGTATGGAATACAGACAGATGTTCTTGAGCGGAGAATGAGTATAAATACATGGTTTGGTCCCTAGACTCGGAACGAGTTATTTTCTTTCATACACCATCAAATTGGAGAGTTATGAGAGTCTAGAAGTACAAATACCAAGAGAATAGCAGATTGTGTAAATGAAAAGCTTCAATGGCTGGAGGTATGTTTACGGTCCATATAATTCCGCATTTGATCTATATGCTATTTAAATTGTTTAGCATGTTTAGATTATATTTAAGTTTTACAAAATCATCTGCTAATCAATAAGATTTCTCAACATCTTTTATCCTTTTTATTTTTTATGTAAATTGAATGAATCTTTAATCTCTTATTCAATCATTACAACAACAAAAAAAATATCAGTGAAGGATTATCACTGACGGATCATTTGACGTCGATGGTAGTGTATATCATCGATGGATTATCACTTAGGACCTATATGCCTCAATGATATATAAAAAAATATCGACGAATTATCACTTAAGACCTATATCCCTCAGTGATATATAAAAAAATATCACTAACGAAATATTTCGTAGGTGATAATTAATGCTTTACAAATTTATGTAAAAGTGAGGCAACAGTAAGATTCAAACCCGAGACTGTTATTAAGTGTGTTGAAGTTTTACCATTGATCCACCCGAGACATTTGTTCAATTTTATACAAAACTTTTATTTATCCTATTACAAATTATTCTCCTAAACACAATACTTAAACCTAAATAACCCTAACATCACATTATTTACCCAAAATCGCGAACCTTGAAGGCGGGCTTGGTGCTAATCATGATTAGTACCACACGTGTGCCAATTGGCTTTACAAAAGATTTAACACCTTTTCTCTTTAGGGGCTAATTAACCAGAGAATGAAAATTTATTAGGCTCTTTTATGATTTTTCTCCATTTTCCTCCTTGTGTTATTATGTCCTTTTCTCTTTAGGCCATTGAATATTTCTTATGTATTCTTTATTTGCATTTATATCATACATTGCATCTTACCTTAGAATACCCGTCAAATGATTATTGAGCGACCCAAATGCTCTCGTTTCTTATCAGATTAGATGTTTGCAATAATAGTGTTTATGTTCAAATAATCATTAGATTGTTCAGAGTGGACAGTTCAAGAATGCATGAGCAATTTTGCAATTAGTAGTTCATTGTTTGTGTTGTTTCGACTATATTTCAGAAACATTCTCCTTGTTCTCTGGATACACACTAAATTCGGGGCTATTTTCCTAGAGATATAGTATCAAATTTAAGTCGTGTAGTTGGAGGACTAAAGGGAAATGTTGCCGAATTTGAGTCATTACAAAATAAGCAATGAGCTACTAATTGCAACATTGCTCACATATTCCGGAATGAGTTAGGACCCCCTACCTATTAGTGAATTAGATGATATGATTAGAAAGCATGCATCAACATGCATGATGGAACAAATTTGTTATTTATTTACTAATTTGTTGAGATTTACGCACGCCATATTCTGTTGATTGATTTAGGTATATAAATATAAACCTTTTCTAATTTAAATTTATGTTAAATTCATAATTGTTTCATTCTACTTTAGCATCATTAGAATTATTTATGTATTTAATAAATTGGAAGATAAAAAAAAAGTGATAAGAAAATGTATGTTTGGGCTTCGATCTGTATGTTCTTTATATGTATGAAAGATTAAAAAAAAATTGAATGTGCATAATTAAAAGAATATATGTATTTAGAAAATTTTATTAACAAGAGATTCAATATTATTTTAGTATTTGGAACGATGTTAGTTTACCGTAGTTGGATGGACTGTCGGGTTTTAAATCATGCAGTACTAACGGAATTTAGGAATGATGTTGAGTGCTTTCTTAACTTTGCATGTGTACAATGGAAGTATTCATTGTCTATGTTTTCTGTGCTAGAATGCTAAGTTTTTAAAGCGAGATATGGTTACCTTTCATCTATATAAGAAAGGTTTTACACCTAACTACAATAGGTAGATTTTTCATGGTGAGAGTTATTTGAGAAGCAAACCTTCGACGCAATTAAATCACCATGTGGAGGACGATTTCAGAGAAACGAATCGGATAGGAGAGATGCTAATGGATGTTGCTGGCACAGATTTTAACTGGGATGCGGAAGATGATCCAAATCCTCGTGAATATGTTAAGAGATGCTGATGAGCCTTTGTGGGATGGTTGTAAGAAGCACACTAAGTTATCGGTGATCTCATAGTTGTTGAATTGTAAGTCAGATTTTGACATGTCTGAGAATTGTTTTGATCGATTATCGGCAATAATTAAGAGTATGTTGCCAAAGGACGAGAAGTTGCCTGAAAACTTTTACAAGTCCAAGAAGATGGTGAATGAGTTAGGACTTAGATATGAGACAATACATGCATGCCCAAATGATTGCATGTTGTATTACAAGGAAAATAAATACAAGCAAGTGTGTGATGTGTGTGGCTATTCTCAGTTTAAACCTAGACAAAGCGGTAGCAAGAAGCAAAATGATATACCACACAAGGTGTTACATTACCTTCCACTGACAACGAGACTTTAAAGGCTTTATTTGTCAAAAAAACTACTAGGCATATGAGATGGTATAAGGAGGGAAAATGTAGTAAAGCAAACATGGTCATCTAGCCGGTAGTTAGACGTGCATGGAAACATTTTGATGATACTCACCCTAATTTTTCCCACAAACCATGCAATGTTATACTAGGACTCTCAACTGACGGGTTCATTTCGTTTAGTTATTTAGCCTCCCTTTACTCCTGTTGGCCGGTATTTATCACTCATTATAATTTACCTCTTGGTATGTGTATGAAATAGCATAATCTATTCTTATAATTGGTAATTCTTTGTCCATACAACTCTAGTAAGAATTTGGATGTCTATCTACAATTACTGATAAACGAGTTGAAGGTGTTATGGACAGATAGAGTTACTACTTACGATGCAGCCAAGAAACAAAATTTTAATATGAAGGTTGTACTTCTATGAACAATTAGTGACTTCCCTGCATATGGGATACTTTCTAGATAGAGCACTCACAGTCTATTGGCTTGTCCTTTCTATATGGAGCTCAACAAATCATTTTGTTGTCACATGGTCATAAAAATTGTTTGTTTGATTGTCACCATCAGTTCTTACCAATAGATCATGCATTCAGAAGGCAGAAGCAGAGTTTCATAAAAGAATAGATCTTAGAGTAGCTCGCCACCACCACTATTGTCTGGGGTAGAAGTGAAAGCTAGAGTGATGCCCTTTCAGCAGATAACATTCAGTACCAATGGTAGAAAGCAAGAAATCCCTAGATTTAGGAAAGATCATAATTGGACAAATAGAAGTATCTTTTGGGAACTACCATACTGGTAAATTAATCTAATTCACCACAATTTGGACGTTATGCATCTTAAGAAAAATGTGTTTGACAACGTCTTCAACACTGTTATGGACATCAAGGGTAAAACGAAAGACAATGATAACACTCGCTTAGATATGGCAAACTTCTGTAGGCGTCCTCAATTGGAGTTGGTTGAAGTTAATGGTAAACCTAAATTTAAACCCAAAGCAACCTACACTTTAAACAAGTCTCAGATAAAGACGGTTTGTGAATAGGTTTCAAATTTGAAGTTCCCAGACAGGTATGCCTCTAATTTAGCACGATGTGTTAAACTGAACAAGTGCAAGTTCTATGGGATGAAGAGTCATGATTGTCACATGTTCATGGAAAGATTAATTTCCCTCGCGTTTCTTAATTTTTTACCTGACCCTATGTGGGATGCTTTTACAGACCTAAGTAACTTATTTAGAAACATATACGCAATCGAACTGTGTGTTGAGCATATAGAGGTTCTTGAGAAAAACATTCTCATCATCTTATGTAAGATTGAGAAGATATTTTCTCCTGCATTCTTCGATTCAATGGAGCATTTGTCGATCCACTTAGCTTACGAAACTAAAGTGGGTGGTCCTGTGCAATATCGATGGATGTATCCGTTTGAGAGGTAATATCCTTAATATTAATCAAATGTTACTATTTTTCAGCTTCATATATATATATATATATGCAAAATAAGTGTATGCATAGCCTAAAGAAAAAGGCTTATAATAAAGCACAGGTGGAAGGTTCTATGGTTGAGGCATACATTATACAAGAGATCTCCAATTTTTGCTCTGAATATTTTGAGCCAGATGTTCAGACAAAAATAAATCGAGTTCATCGCAAACAACGATGGTTGAAGTGTCCATCAAGAAGAAAGGATATCTATTTTTTTATTATCCATGTCATACTTTTGGTCGTGAGACTATTAGAGACTTAGATGACAAAGAGTTCAAGGCTACAGAGATATATGTTCTCCTTAATTGCATTGAAATTATGCCATATGTGGAGTGAGTGTTTAACTCACGTTTAAATCTAATGTTATTTCACCACATATGCATATATTAGACACTAATTAGTTTGTCATCATTATTTTTGTAGACAATACGATGAGTCCTTGAAAAGTGAGCAACAAGGTATAATTGACAAACAAATTGAGAAGTTTCATGAGAAGAATTTGACAAAATAGCTTCGTGATCTTTTAAGTCATACCACGTAAAATAGTATCATATTGTAAGTATATATTATTATGTATTAATGCATTTAGGTTTATGTATAATTATGCTCTATATTTTAATTATATGTAACTAAAGATAAAATAATTGACAAGCAAATACATGGGATAGGACTGAGCCTGATCAAGTGTTTGAAATATTATCTCGGATATAATGTCAATGGATACAAGTTTCACACCCAGTCTTATGGAAAACATAAGAAAACGATAAGTAGTGGTGTGCTTGTGAAAGGTAGTTGTTACGATGAATATGAACGTGACTTCTACGGCATGTCGACAGAAGTTGTCGAGCTCCAATATATTGGAATTAATAACACTATCATATTATGAAAATTTCATTGGTTTGATTCTGAGAATGGAGTTCAAGTAGACAAACACGGTCTCATAGATATTAAGTATAAATCAAGGCTCAACTTAGATGAACCATTTGTGTTGGCATCACAAGTAATACAAGTGCACTACTGTTATTATCCTTCCACTAGAAAAGAAAGAAATGATTGGTGGATAGTATGTAAAACAAAGGCTAAGGGCAATGTCGAATTCCCTTCATATGAAGAAGAAGAATAAGAAGACGACGATGATGATGACGACGACGAAGACGAAGAATTTAGTGGAGAGGGAGAAGAAAACGAAGATAACAACTCTAGTACAAACTTGGATGTCGATTAAAGAATGGTATGATCACTTTTATTTATGAATATTGATAATTATATGAGTTGTATGATTACATTGTTTTATACTTTATAAAATTATCTATTGTTATTCTACTTACTAGTTTTAAACCATTCATATTTCTTATGTTTTTGGAACACAATGTGCCGAAAGGTAAGGGTCAGTGTAGAGCATCCATGGGGAAGGAAGCATCCGTGAGGAGGGATATTGCCGAAACCACTCCTCTCATTGCCACTGAGGAGGCAGGTTGTTCATCAACGGGTAACAAAATGTTAACTTCACAATAATTTTTAATTATATTATTTGTCATTCTGCTAATTTAATTGTTAAATTGTGTGTTATATAATACGTCAACATACATTCTCATATACAAGGGAGGAGGGGTGTTCTATGGCTTCTCCAGTGAGACCTCGTGGGAGAGGCCTAATAAAGAGAAACCTCTTCCTCCAAAGAAAATAGTGCTCATAGTTATAAGTGACAGGTGTTGTATATTTGATTACAACAAATTATCTCAGACAATTTAATTAATATAGTAGTTATAGCATAAATTGATTAATAAAATTATTGATATGAATGTAGTAAATTATAAGGATGCCAAAATGTCTCCTGTCGAAATTAAGAAGCATATACGTAGGGCATGAAACAAATATTTCGATTACAGTACAAAGGCCCGAGAATCTATTTGGGACCAATTTTGGTATTACCTTTTCTTCATCTTGTTGTTTTCTGTTCAAACAATATGATATATATTAATATATTTTTGCATTTATCCATTGTTTCGTTCGTAGCGACGTTATTCCTTTGCAACTCAAGAGGAGCTACCATATGCTAGAGAGGTCCATGACAAAATTGCTAGGATCCGCCATGCTGACTGGGTGAATGAATTCCGAGATCAATGTGCAAAAGATAAGGGTGTAGACAAATCAACATGGATTGAATGGATGGGTGAAAAGATGGGAATTTAAGTCATGGCATCCAAATAGAATATTGGGACAGTTTGGTGAAGTTGTGGGAATTAGATGGTTGGACAAAATGCTCAAAGTTGTCTCAAACCAGGAGGTCCGAAGATGATTGGCATGCCCATCATATTGGGGGTCGATTAGTATAGATGCTCTCGTAGAGTCATTGGTATATGATTTCTTTATTTATTTGCAATTGTGTGTGTGTGTGTGTGTAAAAAGAGATAT
The DNA here is from genome assembly GCA_023935145.1 of Bretschneidera sinensis. Lineage (NCBI taxonomy): Eukaryota > Viridiplantae > Streptophyta > Magnoliopsida > Brassicales > Akaniaceae > Bretschneidera > Bretschneidera sinensis. The sequence goes on along the minus strand of CM043700.1, from coordinate 27,297,508 downwards.
TTATATGTATCGTGTTCAATTAATTTTTGTTGACAAATTCCAATGTGCAGTCTAAAGAATTAGGTAGACCAACTAGTCATGTTGAGGTATTTAATAAGACTCATAAGAGCCCAATGACGAATGAATATGTTTATCAGAGGTCACATACGACCGTTGTATGTATATAATATATTTTTTACTTATTTGATAAACAAATCTTCTTATTAATATTGTTAGGGAGAAAAAAGATTATTGATTGTATGTATTAACTTGTATGCTAAGAAATGTATGGGCGACTTATACAAGAGAGCACTGGTGAAGAATTTGACGCATCATCTCAAGTTGAGATAGCATAGTGTGAGTGGAGTGAGGCATCTGTTTCAGATCATTAGGCTTCCAAAAGTGTGTTTTGGCATAATAAAGTTCAACACTTAGCGGTTTTTAGGGTGAAATTTTAAAATAGTCAAGTAATGAACGAACTGAGGGTACTGCCACGTCCATGGAGTCAAACGTGACTCGTGGGAACAAAAAAAAAATCCAATTAAGATCATTAGGCTTCCAAAAGTGCGTGTTTTGGCCTAATAAAGTTCAATACTTAGCGGTTTTTAGGGTAAAATTGTAAAATAGTTGAGTAATGGTCGAATCTGGGGTACCGGCATGTCTGTGGAGTCAAACGTGACTCGCCAAAATAAATGTAATCCATTTTAGATCATTAAGCTTCCAAAAGTGTGTATTTTGGCCTAATAAAGTTCAATACTTAGCGGTTTTTAGGGTGGGATTATAAAATAGTCGCATAATAGACGAACAGGGGGTACCAGCATGTCCGTGAAGTCGAACGTAACTCGTGGGAACAAACGGAATCCGTTTAAGATCACTAAGCTTCCAAAAGTGTGTGCTTTGGCCTAATAAAGTTCAACACTTAGCAGTTTTTAGGGTAGAATTATAAAATAATCAAGTAATGGACGAATCAAGGGTACCGGCACGTCTGTGGAGTCGAACGTGACTCGTGGGATTAAATAGAATCCATTTCAGGTCACTAGGCTTACAAAAGTATGTATTTGGCCTAATAAAGTTCAACACTTAGCGGTTTTTAGGGTGGAATTATAAAATAGTCAAGTAATAGACGAACCGGGGGTAACAGCACATCCGTGGAGTTGAACGTGACTCGTGGGAACAAACAGAATCTGTTTAAGATCACTAGGCTTCCAAAAGTGTGTGTTTTGGCCTAATAAATTTCAACACTTAGCGGTTTTTATGGTGGAATTATAAAATAGTCAAGTAATAGATGAACTGGGGTACCAACACGTCCGTGGAGTCAAACGTGACTCGTGGGAACAAACAGAATCTGTTTCTGATCACTAGGTTTCCAAAAAGTGTGTTTTGGCCTAATAAATTTCAACATTTAGCAGTTTTTAGGGTGGAATTGTAAAATAGTCGAGTAATGGACGAACCGAGGGTACTGGCACGTTCGTGGAGTCGAACATGACTCGTGGGAATAAACGGAATCTGTTTCAGATCACTAAGCTTCCAAAAGTGTGTGTTTTGGCCTAATAAAGTTCAACACTTAGCGGTTTTTAGGGTTGAATTATAAAATAGTCAAGTAGAATACGAACCGGCGGTACGGGCACGTCCATGGAGTCGAACGTGACTCGTTGGAACAAACGGAATCCGTTTAAGATCACTAGGCTTCCAAAAGTGTGTGTTTTGGTTTAATAAATTTCAACACTTAGCGGTTTTTAGGGTAGAATTATAAAATAGTCAAGTTATAGACGAACCAGGGATACCGGCACGTCCGTGGAGTCGAACGTGACTCGTGGGAACAAACAGAATCCGTTTAAGATCACTAAGCTTCCAAAAGTGTGTGTTTTGGCCTAATAAAGTTCAACACTTAGCGAATTTTAGAGTGAAATTGTAAAATAGTCGAGTAATGGTTGAACCGAAGGTACCGGGACGTCCGTGGAGTTGAACGTGACTCGTGGGAACAAATGGAATCCTATTCAGATCACTAGGCTTCCAAAAGTGTGTTTTGGCCTAATAAAGTTCAACACTTAGCGGTTTTTAGGGTCGAAATGTAAAATAGTCGAGTAATGGACGAACCAGGGGTATATGCACGTCCGTGGAGTCAAAGGTGACTCGTGGGAACAAACAGAATCCATTTCAGATCATTAAGCTTCCAAAAGTGTGTGTTTTGGCCTAATAAAGTTCAAAACTTAACGGTTTTTATAGTAGAAATGTAAAATAGTCGAGTAATGGACGAATCGAGGGTACCGACACGACCGTTGAGTCGAACGTGACTCGTTGGAACAAACGGAATCCGTTTTAGATCTTTAATTTCGATTTGGGTTAAATAGTACAGGTGTAAAACTTTTAACTGCTATTAATTTTCGTATTCATTAATTTATACATATATGTATTGAATATATATCTAATGCCTTTTGTTTTCTTCTATAGGTTCCCGAACCTCCTGAGGATGATGTCGAGACCCTAGACGATGATGGCACCGATTTAGCAAACTAGTGATTTGTTGTTTTCTATTTATCAATATTGTATTTTTGAGAAATAAATAGTATTTTATCTATTTAATTTGTACTTGACGATGGAGATTATGTAAGGGGCTTTTGGCTCTTTTGGCTGTGGAAATAAGATTTCTCTTATATAATTACATACGCATTTTGCTACAGGTGACACAAATGGAAATAACAAAAAAAATTAAAATTTAATAAAATATATTAAATAATCCATCGGTGATAATGATCACGGAAAATGGAAAAAGTATAATCACCGACGAAATAGACCCGTCGGTGACATGGCTTACTATTTCTTGAAAATTAGTATCACCGACGGACTATATCTGTCGGTGATATGGCTTGAATATTCCCAAAAAATTAATATCACTGACAGATTATTTCATCGGTGATACGTCTATATATTTTCTGGAAAATTACTATCACCAACAGAAGTCGGTGATACTTCTTCATTTTTTCTGGGAAAATAGTGTCACCAACGGAATAAGTCATCGATAATAAGGTATTATTTTATTATTATTTATTAAAAGCGACCAAAATTTAATTTTTGGTAATAGACAACACCCACGGCTCGTCCGTCGGTGATACTATTTTCTTATACAGATATTAAAGTCGTCGGAGAAAAGTTCTATCACCGAGGAGAGTATGTCCGACGGCTTATCACTGACGGGTGCCCGTCAAAGATAACTATCATCGATGGCAGAAAGGGCGTCACCGACAGGACGACGCCGTCGGTGATACCCATTTTTCTTGTAGTGAATTACAAGCGATATTACCAACTAAGCTAATGAGCACCCACTATATTAAAATACGATATCAATTTTTTATCATTATATCATTTGTATTGTTACTACTTTTCAAAGTTACTTTAAAATATAATTACCAAATTGTGAATAATGCATAAAATCAAATTTACATTGAAGTGAATAGATTAACATTTTTGAAGAAACCAACTTGTTGCATTTATCGACATCATATTATAATCAGGTGTTTAAAGCAGATTTATGAAATAAAAAGTTTTAGTGAATCGGTAATAAGTGTTAAATTTATAGATAATTTGTAGAAGCGTTTAGTAAAACAATGTTGAAATAACACTACAAGAAAACCACTTATCATCGATGGACATATCCCTCGGTGATAGTGTGAAATATTATCATCGAATGACAATTCCCTCGATGATAATAGTTTTTACACTTCGTATTAAGTTCGTAAAATATTTTCAAAATATTTTTTGTTTTTTTTAATTGGAATTGTATTATTACCGAGGGAATTTAATCCCTCGCTGTTGATAAATGAATATAAAATTAATTTTAAATTAAGTAAACTAGTTTCACTGAATGATAAAAATATATTACCAAGGGATTTCTCTCAGTGATAGTCTGACCTAAATTTCACGCAGATACATTTCCTCTCCATTTCCTCTCTTCTCTTGCTTTCTTCTCCTAGCGTCGCACAACTCCATTTTCAAAACCCTAAAAAAAATTCACCCTTTCTCTCTCTCTCTCTCTCTCTCTCTCTCTCTCTCTCTCTCTCTCTCTCTCTCTCTCTCTCTCTCTCATATTTCGTATATTGCCATCTTACCTCCATTCGGGCTCTCTCTCAACCATTTTTGTAAGTTTCTTATCTCTCTCTCATATATTTTTTTTATATATATATGTTTAGTTACATTTGTTAATCTATTGAATGTTTTTATTTGAATTTATTTGCATATATTTCTAGATTTTATTTTTTTTTACAATGTTAATTTTTTTTATAAGGACAATGCTAATTTATTGATTTTTAAACTTGGAAAAGTTAGTCATTTTTTGGTTATAAATAGAAAGTTTGTAAGTTTAATCTCTCTCTTATATATTTGTTTATATGTGTGTGTATTTAGTTACATTTGTTAATCTATTGAATGTATTTATTTGAATTTATTTGCATATATTTGTGTATATATTTTTCCCTAAGAGACAACACCTAAATCCAAATATATTTGTCTATAAATTTCTAGGATTTATTAATTTTTTTATAAGGACAATGTTAATTTATTAATTTTAAACTTGAAAAATTTACTCTTTTTTGTTATAAGTAGAAAGTTTGAGATCTGAAATTTTTATAACTGGATACAAGGTAGATGATACCAAAAGTGACATTGAGGATTAAAATGTGAAGAGGGAATTTAACTACACTTCGTTTAAAAAAAAATGATCAAATAATATTAATTTTCTATTTTTGTCCCTTTTGCAAATAATAAATAACTGATCAAATCACCCCAAAAAAAATTGTATTTAAATCCTTTTCTTTTTGAGAAAATTTTATATTTAAAACCTGAACCTCTTATTCAAAGGTAACATTAACTCAAACCACTTAACAAAAAGAAAGCTAGTTTATTAGTTAGGCAATCATAGGAATTAATCAAAAATGTGTTTCATTGTATAATAATGGTAAAGTTATAACCTAATCACATAATATTATTTCAGTTTCCAAACTGGAAAATAAAAAAGAAAAAAAAATGTCATGTATTATTTTTAAGTCGGAAAACAATCCATCTTTGCTTTCGATAAAAGGATTAACCAAGGGATAGAGGGTAACTGATGACTGCTCCATTGTGTAGCCCGGCAGTTGACCCTTATTTGATTTTAATTATGACAAAACATGAGCTTTTATTTGTGTTAACAATTTTAGCTAAGTGTTCAAGTTGTAAACAACATACAATTCAAAGACAAGACATAAAACAAGCATATATGATGAAGACTGTTTACTTGAGAAATATTATATCAAGATAAAATACCTAGAATAGGTTCTAAGGTAGTTAAGATATGTAAATCTCTACTAACAAGTATTTTTCTTTTCATTATGGCTCATTTTGATTGAAATGTTTTTGACGAAAAATCATTTTGATTAGAAAAACCTTTTTAAAACAGAAAATTATGTTTCAGGGCATCCAATCAACTGAGTGCTATCATTCAGTCGACTGAATGAAGTCCAGTCAACTGAATGTTGTCATTCAGTCGATTGGATGAACCATGCAGTCGACTGAATGAAATATCTGATACTAATTTGTTTTTTAAATAACCTTTCAGTCGATTGAACAAAACCATCCAATCGACTGAACATTCGAAAATAACGGTAATATTTCAAATCTGAAGGTCTGTTCAATGCATTTAATGCACCAAACCACTCCAAGCGGGATTTTGTTTAGAGAGTAACGACTAGTAGGTTTTTAATCTATAAAACCCCACCATAAATGAGAATTAGAACATACACAATAGAATTAAATCTTTATCTTCTCATTTGCTATCATTCAAAGCTTTCAAAATCCTTTATGAGCCATTCTTAAAAGCTTTGTACTTCTAAGATAGATATATTTTTCCTTGTAAGAGCATTAAATTTAGGTTTATCTTGTCTTCCTTTTACAATCAATTCAAATCATTGTAAAGAGAAAGAGTTGGTGTGACTCTTAGAGTGTTTAGGCATTAAACACTTCTTTGTAACTTCATTGTGGAAGAGATTATTGTAAGGTTTGGACAAAACCCATAAAGTTGCTTGACTGTGCCAGAATTTAAGGTTTTGAGAAAAAATTACCTTGCACTTATATAGGAAAGGTTTTACTCCTAATTATAAGAGGTGGATTTTTCACGGTGAGATTTATTTGAGAAGTGAACAATCAACGCCCAAATCAGATCACCATGTCGATGAAGGTTTCAGATAAACAAATCATATAGAGGAGATGGTAATGGATGTTGTTAGCCCAGACTTCAACTGGGATGCCAAAGAGGATCCGAATCTTCGTGCTGCAAAGTTCTATGATATGCTGAGAGATGCTGATGATCCCTTGTGGGAGGGTTATAAGAACCACACTAAGCTATCGACGATCCCATAACTATTGAATTGTAAATATGATTTTGAAATGTATAAGAACTATTTTGATCGATTATTGACAATAATTAAGAGTATGTTGCCCAAGGACGAGAAGTTTCTTGAAAACTTTTACAAGTCTAAGAAAATGGTGAAAGAGTTAGGACTTGGGTATGAGAAAATACATTCATGCCCAAATGATTGTATGTTGTATTACAAGGAAGACAAAGACAAGAAAGCGTGTGATGTGTGTGGACATCCTCAATTTAAACCTAGGCATAACGGCAATAGGAAGCTAAAAAACATACCACACAAGGTGTTGCACTACCTTCAGTTAACACCTAGACCTCAAAGGCTTTATTTATCGAAAAACATTGTCGTACATATGAGATGGCATAATGAGGGCAAACATAGTAATACAGACGTGGTCATCCACCCGACAGATTGGGTGGCATGGAATCATTTTGATGATACTCATCCCAAGTTTGCCAATGGACCACGTAATATTAGGTTGGGATTCTCAACTGATGGTTTCACTCTGTTTGGCCATCAGCGTCCCCGTACTCTTGTTGGACGTTATTTGTCACTCCTTATAATTTACCTCATAGTATATGTATGAAAGAGCATAATTTGTTCTTATCATTGGTAATTCCATGCCTAAACAACCTTGGTAAGCATCTAGATATCTATCTTCGTTTATTAATAGATGAGTTGAAGACGTTGTAGACGGATGGAGTTTTTACTTATGATGCAGTCATTTTAAATACCTCAGGCATGTGTTCTATAATTAGCCCTTAACCTCAGGTATGAAACTATAATTTATCCTATATAAAATAATTAAAAACTAGTCAAAATTTGGTTGTTTCTTAGATGCGCTACACTTTTGCGACCCCCAAGGAACTTAAGTCTGGTAAGTTTGTCCATGATAGGATCATTGTGGCTCACCACACTGACTGGATGAATGAATTACAGGATATATGTAAGTATCAATGGGACAAGGACAAGGAAAACTGGTATGGTTAGAGTGGGGATGACAGGGGAAGAGGCCACAAGATCCCCACTAAGCACTGGGGTACTTTGGTTAGTTTTTGGGCATAAGACACATGGACTCATCGCTTCAATGTTGCGTCAGTTAATAGGTGGTTGGGAGATGATTGGTGTTTTCACCATGTTAGGGGGTTCATTAACACAAACGTCCACGCGAGTGCATTGGTATATGTTTTCTTTTTTTCTCTACACTTATATATATATATATATATATATCCACTTTTCCTAACAAATTGTAATGTGCAGTCCCAAAAGTTGGGCAGAGACGCCACACCTATTGAAGTGTTTAATAAGATGCACAAACGCCAATCAGAGATAGGTGATTACGTCAATAACAAGTCTAGGGACACGATGGTGTGTATAAAATGTATTTTTTACTTATATGCAAAATAATTTTTGGTTTTAATATAGTTTGGAAAAAAAATTATTAATCACATACATTTGTTTGTAATGTATGAAACATATGACCAGTATATTCGTGATAAGAGTGGTGGCTAGATTGAAGCATCCTCACAGCCTGAGATCGACACCACTGAGTGGTTATATGCATCAGGTGGGCTGAAGAAGGGGTGATTTTACCGATTCGGAGGAATGATAGACGATCACCCCTTTGTTACCAGCTCTTTGGGTAGCAGCAGTTCCTCCATCAGATCCATTGTATCACGGTTCATACCTGTTGTTGATGTCAGCGCGATGCAACAAAGAATGGATGATGATAAGTCAAGAATCAAGGAGCTTCAGTCACAACTGACGCGAGCAAACACTAGGGCAGATGACATGCATTCACGTCAGGAGCCCATGGAGCAGATATTGCAACAGATGTCGATCCTGGGAGGTTCTAGGGAAAATCCTACCATACAACCCAATGTAAGTAAAACATATTAAACTTTTTTACATTATTAGTTACCAATTATTCCCCTTTTTTAGGTAAAAAAGTAGATAACTTAAGAAACAGATGAGGCGGGTATACTGTCACATCCATTTAGTATAATGTAACTTGTGGGAATAAACGGAATCCATTTCGGATTACCAGTTATAAACCCAAGAGCTTTCGGATTTAAAAAGTATATAACTTAGCAGTTTTAAGGTAAAAAAATAGATAACTTAGGTAATGTACTAGGTAAGTTTACTGTCACGTTCATTTAATAGAATGTAACTTGTGGAAATAAAAAGAAACCAATTCGGATCACCGATAACAAACCCAAGAGGTTTCGATCTGAAAAAGTATATAACTTAACAGTTTTTAAGTAAAAAAAGTAGATACCATAGGTAACAGAGGATGTGGGTTTATTGTCATGTCCATTTAGTATAATGTAACTTGTGGGAATAAAAAGAAACCATTTCGGATCATTAATTACAAACCCGAGAGGTTTTGGTATCAAAAAGTATATAACTTAGAGGTTTTAAGGTAAAAAAAGTAGATAACTTTGGTAACGAACGAGGCGGGTTTAACTTCATGTTCGTTTAGTATAATGTAACTTGTGGGAATAAAAGGAATCCATTTCAGATCACTGGTTATAAACCCGAGAGGTTTCGGTATGAAAAAGTATATAACTTAACAATTTTAAGGTAAAAAAAGTAGATAGCTTAGGTAACGGACGAGGTGGGTTTACCATCACATCTGTTTCATAGAATGTAACTTGTGGGAATAAACGGAATCCATTTTGGATCACCAAACCCGAGAGGTTTCAAACTCAAAAAGTAGATAACTTAGATAACGGTCAATGCAAGTTTACCGTCACATCCGTTTGGTATAATGTAACTTGTGGTAGCAAACGGAATCCATTTTGGATCACCGGTTACAAACCTAAGAGGTTTCGGACTCAAAAAGTATATAACTTAGCGGTTTTAAGGTAAAAAAAAATACTTAACTTAGGTAACGGATGAGGCAGGTTTACTGTCACGTCTGTTTGGTAGAATGTAACTTGTGGGAACAAACATAATCCATTTCGGATCACTTGTTACAATCCTTAAAGGTTTTGGACTCAAAAAGTATATAACTTGGCGGTTTTAAGGTAAAAAAAAAATAGATAACTTAAGTAACGGACGAGGTGGGTTTACTATCACATCTGTTTCATAGAATGTAACTCGTAGGAATAAACAGAATCCATTTTGGATCACCAGTTACAAACCTAAAAGCTTTCATACTCAAAAAGTATATAACTTAGCGGTTTTAAGGTAAAAAAGTAGATAATTTAGGTAACGGACGAGACGGGTTTACCATCATGTCCGTTTGGTAGAATGTAACTTGTTGGAACAAACAAAATCCATTTCGGATCATTAGTTACAAACTCAAGAGGTTTCGGACTCAAAAGGTATATAACTTAGCGGTTTTCAGGTAAAGAAAAGTAGATAACTTAGGTAACAGACGAAATAGGTTTACTGTCACGTCCATTTGGTAGAATGTAACTTTTTGAAAAAAAAATGGAACCCATTTCGGATCACTGGTTACAAACCCAAGAGATTTAGACTCAAAAAGTATATAACTAGCGGTTTTAAGGTCAAAAAAGTAGATAACTAAGGTAACGGATGAGGCGGGTTTACTGTCATGTCTGTTTGGTATAATGTAACTTGTAGGAACAAACGAAATCTATTTTGGATCACTACTTACAAACTCGAGAGGTTTCAGACTCAGAAAGTATTTAACTTAATAGTTTTAAGGTCAAAAAAGTAGATAACTTAGGTAACGAACAGGTGGGTTTACCATCACGTCCATTTGGTAGAATGTAACTTATAGGAATAAAAGGAAACCATATCAGATCATTGGTTACAAACTCGAGAGATTTTGGACTTAAAAAGTATATAATTTAGCGGTTTTAAAGTAAAAAAAAAAAAAATTAGATAACTTAGGTAATAGATGAGATGGGTTTACCATCACGTCCGTTTGGTAGAATGTAACTTGTGGGAAAAAACAAAATCCACTTCGGATCACCGGTTACTAACCGGAGAGGTTTCAGACTCAAAATGTATATAACTTAACAGTTTTAAGGTTAAAAATGTAGATAACTTAAGTAACGGACGAGGCAGGTTTACCGTCACGTCCATTTAGTAGAACGTAACCGACAAGACGGACTCACAAAGTATATAACTTAACGGTTTTACTTTCATAAATTATTTAGTTTCTGTTTTGATTGACATATATATTTCATCATATTATTTGTTGTATATAGGATCCAATTGTAGAGAATGATGCTGAGCATGTGGACCCCGATGATGACACACAACTGGCTTATCCATAGTTTTATTTTTAAACATTTGTATTTAGAATTTTTGGAATATTCGATTATTTTTTTAGGGGGAATACTCAATTATCGATTGTATTTTCATTCGTATATTTTTTTTTATTAATTTACAAAATATGTTGTATTCTTGATTTCGTTGTATTATGTATTTTTTAAATATATTTGAAGCAGGTTGAATATGTTTTAACAGAGAAAATTGAAAAAAAAATATTTAGAAATTAATTATTATCACCGAGGGATCAATCCCCTCGGTGATAGTATTGTACATTAATACCAAGGAATAACTGTTGTCGGTGTCACCGTGGGACACATTCGTCGGTGTTGAGCTTGGTCTATTTTTTAATTTTTTTAAAAAACAACTCATTACCAAGGGATTGGTAATAAGTACTATTATTACCGATGGGCCATCTTTCGGTGTTGTCAAATTATTTTATTATTATTTTAAAAACGACCAAAAATATATATATTTTTAAAACACTATCACCGAGGGACTCCTCTCTCAATGATAGCTGTCGGCGATAACCTATCATTGAAGGAATATTTTGGCCCTCGATAAAAAAAGTATTACCGAAGACAGAGGACCGGGTGATAATTATTACCAACGACAAAGGACCCTTAACCGATTGGAAAAATCCGTTGGTGATAAGCGATTTTTTTTAGTAAGCTTAAAGTTGTCACCATGACCGAAAAATATTTAAATATTTTTAAGTTATAAATAAAATATTTTTAATGTTTGATATAATAATTAAATTCTTCTTGAATTTAAAAACAAATAATTATTTAATAAATAAATATTATTAAAATTATAAGTAAATTACATTATTTACTCTTCTTGATGATATTGGTGTGGCGTGTAATTAGGATGGAATGCAGGAAAAATTGTTTAGGCCTCTTTAGCTGGGCTGTTTTTCCGTAGGGGATATTGGCTATTGTTCTTTCAATAAAAGATATATTTTATTTAAAATTATAAAAAAAGCATTATTTAAGATTGATATATTTGAATTATTTGTATAAAAAGTAAGAGTAATTGAACTATTTGAAATTAATTGAAAAATATATTAATAATTATTTTTTTTATTTATAGTGATAATCTAATCAGTCTTAATCCCTATCCACTTACGCAACAATGCTTATTATTTATAAGAAAGTTGTTGATCCGGGAAATCAAACAAGACATGAATCAAACTCAAGACTTCAATGCTTCCAAATACATTTGATTTGAGACCATAACTACTGAACCAAAAATTATTGATTAACATATGTAAATATATTTAACTTGAGACAATAATTATAATGGGCTTATATTAACAATAATTTAACTAGCCTTAAAACAAATGCCATTATTCAAATCAAACCCCCCTAGGTTTCACTTTACTACACCTTTCTTCCATCTTCGGATTTTCTCCATCTTTTTGGTTAAAGAATAAAAAGTAAACATCATTCTAATCAAATAGCTAAGGTTGGCATTGTTCTAATAAGATTTATTAACACTCTCAAGAAGCTTAAAATTCAAAAAAAAAAAATTAACTGAAATCTATTGACATTGAGTCTTAACAAACACTCAAAACATAAAGTTATGTTTATAACCAATTTGCCACTTTTTGTAACATTCATCAAGAGGAGGTAATTTGCTCCAAAAGAACAAATAATTAGGAAGTAATCACTTTATCAATCTTAAGAACCAAGACCATGTAAAAAAAAGAAATTCACAAGAATCACAACCACTGATTTAGCTTTGGCCATTGATATGGTGAGTACTTAAATAAAAAATCTTAAACTCACCTGTTCATTTCTACTGTTGACACTTCATCGTTCCCAGGTCAACAAGTGCACGGAGAGAAGTTATACAATATTATTATAATAATAAAGCCCAAAATAATAAGCATACATAAAAATAAAAATAAAAATAAAAAATTGGAAAGAGAAATAAGGAGTACATAGTGCACATTCAAGACAAATAAGCCCCACCATTTTCTTTCATCAATGCAGCAACCTCATTTGGACAACATTAAAAGCAAACCCATCAAATAAGCATCTTAATTGATATTTTCAACTGAAAAAAAAAATGGGGAAGAGATGCTGGCTTCTGGTTCTGGCTTTTATTCTCCTCCAAGTGATTCGAACAGAAGCTACATTTGGTGTGGGTGGTGGTGTTGGTATTGGCATTGGTAGTGTTGGTGGTGGTGGAGGTGTGTGGATTGGTGGAGGAATTGGCAGTCGATCCCCATCTGGATCTTCAGTTTCAAAGGTCAATAGTGCTTACTCTGCTCTCCAAGCATGGAAATCTGCAATCACAGATGACCCACTTGGGATTTTGGCCACTTGGGTTGGCTCTGATGTTTGTTCTTACAAAGGGGTCTTTTGTGCAGATTCTCAAGGTGATGCAGCAGCTGGCCCAGTTATTGCTGGAATAGATCTCAACCATGCAAATCTGCAAGGGACTCTTGTCAATGAACTCTCTGCCCTCACTGATATGTCTCTCCTTCACTTAAACAGCAACAGGTTTTCAGGCACAATTCCTGACACTTTCAATGACCTCTCCTCACTTCAAGAGTTGGACCTCAGTAACAACCATTTTTCAGGTCCTTTCCCTATTGCCACTTTATACATTCCAAATCTCATTTACTTAGACCTCAGGTTCAACAAATTCTCTGGACCCCTCCCTGAAGATCTCTTCAACAAGGAACTTGATGCAATCCTTATCAACAACAACCAATTTGAGGGGCAATTACCTCAGAATCTGGGCAACTCCCCAGCTTCTGTGATAAATCTAGCTAATAACAAGTTTAGTGGAAGCATCCCAGCTGGTTTTGGCTTCATGGGTTCTAAATTAAAGGAGATTCTGTTTCTCAATAACCAATTGACAGGGTGCATTCCAGAGGGAGTAGGGCTCTTCTCGAATATGGAAGTGTTTGATGTAAGCTCCAATTCACTAATGGGTCATTTGCCAGATACAATATCTTGTCTGAATGAGATTGAGGTTCTCAATTTGGCACACAACAAGCTATCTGGTGCGCTGCCAGACTTGGTTTGTTCTCTGAGGAGTCTTGTGAATCTGACTGTTGCTTACAATTTCTTCTCTGGGTTTAGCCAAGAATGTGCGAAGTTGTTCTTTAGGAATGTGGGTTTTGATTTCTCAGTGAATTGCATACCTGGGAGAGACATGCAGAGACCTCAACCTGAGTGTTCTATGATTCCCGGGGGAGGGTTGAGTTGTCTGAGAATTCCTACACAGTCTCTTGTTTGTGGGTCATTGCTTGGGAACTTGGAGGCTTCAAGGCCTTCATCTCCATGAAAGCCCATGAGTGAAGAGAGAGAGAGAGAGAGAGTTTTACCACTGTTGTATAACAGATTTGTGATTGATGTCTGATCAATTAATATTAGCAATTATGATTTAGAGTTTCCTAATTTATTTCTTGATTCTATACATCTTTATATCTGTCTTAAATGGATAAGACATGCCCAAAAATTGAAGAAGGGTTTATGAGTCTTTAGTAAGTTTAATAAAGTATTCAGATGCATATCTTGGCCAGTCCTGTAGTCTTGTAATAAAGGATTGGAAATACTTTTCTTTTTTATCAATGGATGCAATTGAGATAAGAGGAAGAAGGAAAAGAAAACAGAGATGAGAGGTTTGAAAGCTTCAAGATTTTGGTGTGGTTATCAGCTGAGCTATGCTAGATGACGAATACACAAATAATGATAATATATCTCCTTAATGACAATATCTGAAGTTCAAATCTATCGCTTCAATATAAAATAAAATTAATAATTAGAAGAAGAAAAAAAAGTGTTGTCACGGGACACTTCTGTGTCATATAATGATTTACAGCTACAATTCGTGCCCCACAATCCGCCGGTAGCTTTATTTTAGACTTCGAAAGGGTTCGATTGGTTATCAGATAGAATTGAAGTCAGATAAAATTAAATTTAAAAGTAGGATAAGATTAGGATGGATCAAAGTGATATTACTGTAATATTATGTTTGGTTTATAAAATTTTAAAATTAAGATAACATGTATAAAAACTAAAATATCATTTATATATATATATATATATATATATATATAAACCATAAAATATTTCTTTCTCCGTTATTCTCTCCAAAATTTTGTTTGGGTATTTGTATTTTTAAAACTACAGAAAGAGGAAGAAGAAGGAGGAGGAACGGCAACCACAATCAGGGGAAAGAGGAAGAAAAGGAAGGAGGAGGAGGAGAAGATTGGAAAGAGGAGGAGGGGCAACTGAGATCTGGGGAAGGAGGAGGGAGAAAAGGAAGGAAGAGGAGGAGAAGAGGAAGGAGGAGAGGCGCGGGGAGGAAGGGAGAAGGAGGAAGACAGGCGTGGTGAAGAGGAAGGGAGGTGCGAGGAGGAAGGGGAAAGGGTGGTGGCGAGGGGAGGAAGGAGAAGGGGTGGTCGTAGGGAAGAAGAAAGGGGAGGGGTGGGATTAATGTCCAGAGGGGAGGGTGGGATAGAATATGAGGGATTAAGACTAACTTAATCCTAAGTTAATCTCAGATAAATAGTTAATATTTCCATCTAAACATGAGATTAGCTGTTCATGTGGGATTAGCAAATCATATCCCAAGTTAATCCCAAGTACCAAACAGCCCTTAAATGTACATAAGTCTCTTTTGCAGCTGTAATTTGTTTATATATAAATGTCAATTAGCAGAATTAATGAATTATCAAGAAAAAAAAAATGTTCTTGTTTGCTAAAAGCAGATTATGTTTCTGGATATAAGATCTACCATAAGAAGCAGCAGCAGCTAATTTGACTACTTGAGGTTGGCTTAGCTCTCCTAATATATCACTCTTTTACTCCTTGCCACCGAAACAAAAAATATACCACTCTAACGTGTAATCCAACCTACTGAACATGTCATACAAGTTTATACAGTAAAATGCAAGACGAGAAAATGAATTCAGAGATCTTTACAAGATCAGAGTGTTTAAATCGCACTAAATAATCTGTTTGGTTCCGAACAAGATTATAGTAAAATAATATTAAAATTAACATAAGATAAGATAAATGAAAATTAAAGAGATAATATCTTAATTCTATGTTTATTTCATGAGATCGCTGGATTAAAACTAAAGTAAGATAAAAAAATCTAAATACCAAAATATTTAATACTATTCATCATTTTGAACGACGTTTAATTTATTTACAAACCCTAATTATTATTATAATTAATGATTAATATTAAATTATCATGTTTATCATCATAATTATAATAATTATTATAAGAATGAAAATTATTATTATTATTATTTTAATAATATAATAAATATTATTATTCAAAAGTAAAAAGGGTAAAAAAAATTAATCCCATGTAGATGAGATAAATTCTATCCCATATGAGAAAAAAAGAAAATGGTGGGATTAAAATTAATTTTATATTACTTTAATCTCATATGAATAGTAAATCTCTCAACCAAATGAGAGATAACTACTGGTGTGAAATTAAAATAATCCAATCTCACCAAACAAGCTCTAAGAGTAACAACATAATCACACTCTATACCCTGGGCCATTACCAGAGCCCCTACAATGCGACAAGCATAGTTTGCGGCCAAGATAATTATCCAAAGAATAATTGCAAGTAATCATGGCCATTGATCATAGTTTTACACAATCGCCAATCCTCATCTAAATGTTTAAGGAAAGTAATACATTGGATTGGGCCATTTAAATGCAATTATCCAAAGAATAATTGCAAGTAATCACCGCCATTGATCATAGTTTTACAGAATGGCCAATCTTCATCTAATGTTTAAGGAATGTAGTACATTGGATTGGGCAATTTAAATGACCGTTCGGCTACCGCAAAGCCCAACAAGTCGCTCCACTGATCTCCAGAGCTCCCATGAATCCTATAACCTTCATTTGCCAAATCTGATCTCTTTTCAGATTTGTATACAGTGGCTAGTTTGCCATCATCAGAAGGTCCCCTGTATCATTAACCACGTGTTAGTTATCAGTAACCCCTATATTTAGCTGTTTACCAAATAATTTCATAAATTGCTAGTTCCATATATTAGGAAATTGAAAAAGTATTTCAAGAAATAGCTGATTCTTACATGAAATAGTGTTTGATTTACGTCATATAAACTTTACATCATACAAAACTGGAATAGATGTTAATCATCATAGTTCATGTTGGTTCACGTACCTCAAGATTAGTCTTTCCCAATCACTGTATCCAGCATATAGAAGATTTTTATCTGTGGCATTCCTAGCATACTCACTTCGCCCTGTTAGCAAAAATATCTTAAAACCCAGCTGCTTCAGCTCCTTGTACAAGTTCAAACTTGCCGGCAAAGCAGGGGCCTCAGCCAAATCCACCCACTCATCAAAGGATTTTTCATCGAAAGTTTCTGATCTATATCCAAAACATGACACACTTGGTGATCTCAATCAAGTAACATGGGAATATAATGTTTAAATCAGTAAAGAAGACCATTGGTATAATTTAGTATCCCAGAAATGGATCTTCACATGATTTCAGTTTCTACCTTTAAAGGGATGAAGATATGGAACCTATATTACAATGGAATACGTTGTATAAGAGAGTATCCTTCATATTAAAGCTGGTCAGATTAGTTTTGCCTGTTTGTTGTTTCACACTTGTAAATAATAGTGTCAAACTGTTCCTCAGTAGAAATTGAAGCAAAGACTATTCAAGATCCACCTGAAGATGTGCTTAAAAGAACAACGCCCAAAAGGATATTGCGCTATATGACAGTATGAGACTCTTCACAAGATTTTTGACCCTCAAAAGGAAAATTCTCATGTTCCATTTCTTCTTATGTTCTAAATCTGATTTTTGCATTACTTTAGCAAAATCCAGACACCAATGTAAATGCACTTTCAGTATAAAAAATTATAAAAGCTATAAAGATCTAACATTAAGAAATCAAAAACTGACTGAATGAATATGTTCACAGTATTGCTATCTAGAGAATGCAAATAATTCAGGAAGGAAGTATGCTGGAGACAAATCAACCATAGAATTATTCTCAGTGGATTTAAGTTGAGTTAAGAGCAGTGTTTTCAGAGACGAGGACGTTAGGCGAAGCGTTTTACCTCAATGGGGCGAGGTGTAAACCCCGAGGCGTTGGGGCGTAAGCCTTTTGAAACGTTGGAGCGTTTTGAATAAAATAATATTAATTAAATTATAAAAATACTAAAAAATTGAAATAATATAAATAAATTAATTATCAAAAAAATTTACTTATTTACTAACTGAAGACCTATAAAAAACAAAAAGTGTATTTTTAAAAATATAGTTAACCACATTATATTTTTTGTAATTAAGTTTTAAAAAAAAAACAAAAACACTTGAGTCTTGAATGTAAGCCATTAAAAAAAATATCGACGAATGTAGCACACGTGTAAGCAAAACAGACGTGCAAACACACTTGCCACATAGGAATATACCAAGATTCTGCTAAGCTGGCCACCAACACCAAGTGGTTAGTGGTGCGATTTTTAAAAAGGCAAAGCCACAGCAACCGATGGTCTCACACTCTTGACACTAATTTTATGACCAAACATATCAACCCCTCGTCCCATTGATCAGTCACAAATCACGCGGATTGATAGCTCCGGACTGTAGACCAATCTGAATCCAAAGGTGAATATTTCTCCATCCCAAAACCAAGGCTCTCTCCGGTTTCTCAACAATCCCATAAATAAACACACCTCACCACCCAATCCCCACCTCTTGCCAACGCACAAATCAGATTTCCAAGAGCTCCTTAAATACTTTGCGTTTGTTTCTCGGTAAAAATTCTTTTTTCTCTCTACCCCCATAAAAATTGATATTCTTTTCATTTTCCATTTGAGAGAGAGAGATGGATGCCGGAGGGAAAGCAATGAAGGGTGCGGGAGGAAGGAAAGGAGGCGGTCCAAAGAAGAAACCGGTGTCCCGGTCCGTCAAAGCCGGTCTGCAGTTTCCGGTCGGTCGTATCGATCGGTACCTAAAGAAAGGTCGCTACTCTCAGCAAGTGGGAACTAGTGCTCCCGTCTACCTTGCTGCTGTTCTCGAGTATCTCACTGCTGAGGTAATTTTATAGTATTTTTATTGGCCTTCCCCTCTCTCTAAGCTTTGTTTGTTCAGATTTCGTATTCTATTGACTATCTACGTTTGTTTGGTTGGTGAGAAAAATGAAATACTAAAAATGTGTTGGGCACCCGGGCATAAAAGGCGTACGCCCCGAGTTTGGACGAACGCCCAGACCCGAATAACGAACGCTCCGTGATACTCCCGCCCTAAGATTCACGTCCTGGGGCGTTTTTGCCCAAAAACGCCCCAGGGCAAGCCCCAGATTCGCCCTTTAAAACACTAGTCAAGAGCATGCCCGCAAAGTAAACTCATACGAATAGTTTTAGGGATAAAGCCCTTTCTATAGATGGTTTGGTCAGGCACTGCATAGAAACAGATGGGTACAGTGAAAGTCTGTAGCACCTCATAAGTTGCTGAGATCAGGCACCACTGAGTTCAGCAAAAGATCCTAAAGGAGCTCCTTCACTTTCTTACGACAACCTCACCCACATTAAACAAAGCTCTCTTTAAACAGAGTATAGTTTGATTTATTTTGGGTAAAATGCATAGATATTTTTGTGCAAGGCCAAAGGGGATTAAGATAACTAAGTTCCTATTCTTAATTGATTAACAGAAATATATATATAGTTCAAATTAGACTTTGAGATAATAAAGTGATAAACTCACATTTTAGCAGCATATGTAGCCAATAATCCTATAAAATCATAAATAGAGGAGGTAAAAGTTAAATTTTGTTTTATTTTACAAGGTAAAACTTAAAAGCAACATCTATGTGGGTTTGCTGCCATGAGAATTTTTTTTCTAACAAAAATAATTCTAGAAGGCCAGATTTACTATTAATGACCCTCATTGGCATGTTTTACTCACTGTAGAACCAATGTCAGATAGACAATATGCATAGAATAGATGCAAAAACTCCTCTCCAAGTCAGATATGGCAAGCCGCTAATAACAGCTTGCCTACTGAGCTCAACTTTGGAAACAGAAAAACTGATACTTTGTCTACTTGTGACCTATGCCCTGACTGGTAATCTGTCATGCACATTTTAAAAGATTGCCACATTGGCAAACAAGTGTGGAATCATCTGGGAAGTCAAACACTGTTTTTGACAGTGAACATTTTCTATTGGCTAAACCTAAATGCCGCTGATCAGAAGCCTCACAACACTGTTCAAATTCTATGCAACACACTTTTCCTGTTTACCTGCTAATCCCTATAGATTGACAAAAATAAAACTGATGGAGGGAATCTAATCCTCCCATCATGAAATCTATGCATTATGAAATCTCTAACTTTTCATCAACCAAGGAAAAAAAATAAGAGTGTGTTGTGTTATATACATGGTTTGGGCTCAAAACTTATAAGCTTAAGCTTTTGAATCATATTGGTTCTCATTCATGTATATCAAGCTCGTGTTCATGCGATCTCCCACCGTGTGAAGTACTCCCGATCTCAACAAGTGGTATCAGAGTCTGGTTCTAGTTGGTCACCATGTGTGACTCCCATGATGCTACCCCATGGTTGAGTTTGTGAATGAGAAGTATTTGTGTGTCCAACGTTTCTTGAAAGACTACCATGTGTCCCTTGTGATACAATTTTCCCCATGGAGAACTCCCATGGCTTTGTCAGGTTTCCCGTTCTTGAGTTTAGTTTGATTTCTCTTATTGATCGCGTGACCGATGGTTCCATTCAAAGGGGAATTTGGTATATAACTCACACATGAGAAGGAGATTTGTTAAGATATTCACATGTGAGTTATCTCACATCATAAAAAAATAAAAAATAACAGTAGGTTATATATATGGTTTGAGAGTCCAAGACTTGTGAGCTTAAGCTTTTGAGTCATATTAGTGCCCAAATATATCTATCAAGCTCGTGTTCGTATAATCTCCCGCCGTGTGAAATACTCCCGACCTCAACAGTTAGAGTTTTTGGTTATTGGTTCGGTTATAATTATTGATTTTTCAACATGTCGATTAATCAAACCGAACCAAAATTATATAAATATATATATATATATATATATATATATATATATATATTAGTAATAATGTGTGTATGGATGACAACATTTATTGGAGGGTGCAAATAAATACAATGCACCTGTTACCACCTAATCGTAAACACTCATAAAAACCGTAAAATAATCAACTCCATTAAAGACATAATTTTGTTTAGTTTTGACTATTGAATGAAGTACGGAGTAGCTTTTAAAATTTAAACCAAAAAAGGGAAAATGTTGAGTCACAACTTTGACATCAACTCCATTAAAGACATTATGGGATTATTAGTTTTCATTTTCATTTCCTTTGTTATTCATGCATTTCCATATAACCAAATAGTATATGCAATTATTAGTGCCATGAATAATATTTTGCTATTTGTAAAGATAAGGTGAGGATAAATGAAAATGTTAGAGAGTAGTAAATGGAGAGGAAAGAGAGAGGAAAAAGATAAGAAATCTCATTAGCTCCAATATGATAAAGTGTATGCTTTTCTTTGTTAGAGTATTGTAATGTAAAGTTAAGTTCGATTTTTTTTCTTTTGAGATAAGTTTGATTTTATTTGTATGTGTGGTATTGTTTTGTAAATCTCATTAGCTCCATAATCGTTGGGTGCTCTCTCTCCTCTCTTAGGTGTATGTAGTGTGTTCATTTGATAGTTATGTTCATCTTTGCTCTTGAGCAGAAAGGAAAAAAAATGAATTTTAAAGGGAAAAAAAGGGGATAAAAACAAGGTAGGAGGATTAGTACTCATAATCAAATCTCTTTAATTTGTCTAGTTAAAAAAAAAAAAAAACTTACTATATTATCAATAGAATGTGTCCCTAAACTAGAAAACATTACTTTGGTTTAGTTGTGTAGGAATTCCTAATTAAAAAGTAACATGTCATAGATATAGATACCAAGATCATTAATTTAATTACATGATAAATAATGTTATTTTATAGACTGGTTCATTTTTTTGTTGAACTTCTACTGGATGAGTGATGTGTTTGTAAATTATAATGACATTGTTATATTTGATTTTCTTTTATTATCTTATTGAATTAAATTATGTGGGTTTTTTATTGTCAAATTGATGTTTTCTTTTGTGGTGTTCCCAAGTTTTCGGGACCATTTTTATGTAATTCCCCATGGTGGCCTAGGTGGGTGTTCAAACCCACTTCTTCACATGAAAATCTTCTAGGTTAATAATTTAATATCATTAATTCTGGATACATCCAAAGCTGAAAGCACTTAAGTAAAGAGTTTATTTTCTCGTCATAGTCTAACTTTGATGTAGTGGCACATTGAATTAAGTGGGGGGAACAAATTTTCAATGTCCACGGACATCTCTTTTGCCATCATGATACTTCATAGTGTAACAAAAGACATTATTGTTTTTCTTGATATTTTACTGCCATCATTATTGTTTTTGAACTCTCAACTTTGATGTCCCTATTGCTATTGCATACCAGCTTATGGATTTTTTTTTTTGGATGCAGTTACATAGGGAAAAATGACAGAAAGAGTGAGGAATCTACATATATAAGTTGGTTTCTAGCATCAACAAGGTCGGTATCTTACTGTGCAGATAATTTATTATTTTACTAATATATTTAGCTGGAGTTGCTCATTTTCTTATAAGTCATTCCTAATAATGTTGTCAGCCTTCAACCTTTGCTCTGTCTATATTTAGGACGTTAATGAACAGTTATTTTCTCAAAATTTTGTAGCTTTCACCATCCATTGACGAACATAGTCTGCCTGCTGAATGACTCTCACTAAATAGTTTGCCACTTTGCCTCCTCACTTCTCTTCTCACTAAACTCTCTTATATTTTCCGCTTTGGTTGTTTCTCAATTTCCTCCGTGATTCCCTTTCTCTCCATATTTTTTTCTGTTTGGAATTCATTACTGTTATATTATTGGTTAATTTGTATTCGGTTGGTTGCAGTTTAGGAGAAGATGTTTCGGTTTTCTAGCAAGTTTG
Organism: Bretschneidera sinensis; assembly: GCA_023935145.1. Lineage (NCBI taxonomy): Eukaryota > Viridiplantae > Streptophyta > Magnoliopsida > Brassicales > Akaniaceae > Bretschneidera > Bretschneidera sinensis. The sequence continues at coordinate 27,274,830 of CM043700.1, read as the reverse complement.
GCTTCTCGATCTAATAGTGAATCGATAGTAACAAGATGGAGTGGGTTATTTGAATGAATTAGTAAATCACTTTATAACATCCCTTGGGGAGGGAATTATGTTTGTTTCTCTTGGTTTCACTATTATAGCCTATAATCAAAATCCATGTGCCATATGCTTCCATTTGCAACTTGTGCGTTTTGATGCTTTGTTATGTCATTCGTTGAAAAGTTTGGAAGTTTATCCATCTCTCATTACCTATCATACCTTAATGTATTAATTAATTATTAACTAATTTTCTCATTAAATTGATGACTGTTGAGTTTTAGGGTTGGACTAATGCACTCATATCAGCTATATAATTTTATTGAACTTTTTTTTATAAGTGTATATAATTTTATTAAACTTAATTTATCATAAATATAAATCCCGGGCATACCACCGGGTTTATGCTAATAAATTTCTATAAAATAGATTTTTTTATATTTAGTTTTAATTGATTAGACTTTATTTAATTAAGTTTTTTAAGAAGTTTATGGATTGAGCTTTATATTATACTTAATTATAAATTAAAACCACTTAGTTTTATGCTTTGATAAAAAAAAATAAGATATATAGCATCACCAAAACATTTCTTAAAAAAGCTTTCATAATATATATATACACACACACATTAATGTTCCTGGTGAATGAAATTTCTTCTTCTTTTTAAAAATTAAAAAAAATCTAAGCCCTGAGATGCTACAGTCGTTGTCTCGTTGATACTTGATAGTCCTATCTAACATACAAGTCGTTTCACGTGTCTAGCTACCACAATCAGGCCGCAGCCCACATGATTACTAATTTTGTCTTAATCAGGGTCCACAATTAGTACAATTGATTAAATCAAACAGCTATAAAGAATAATCACGTACCCGAATCCATGGACCTCATAGTAGGGCAAATTAGATAGCAGAGTCTCATCGACATCGAAAACCCAGGCGTCCTTCCCGTCTCTGGCGATATTGACTGACTTGGCGAAATCGATGGAGTAATCGGCGACGATCTCTGAGTCGGAACGATAACGGTCTCCGGTCATGTAGTCCTGCACGAAGTGTACGCATCTCGATGGAACATTCGTCCAGTCTCCGGCGTCATTAGTCTCGACTGAGAATCTCCAGCTGTCGCAGTATAAGGACTCGTCGATGCGGGTATTACGGTTAAAGACGTTGTGGGATTTGGGGGAGATTTGGATGATTGATTGAGCAGGGGCGCGGGAGATTAGGAGGGTGATTAAGATGAGGATTATCGAGAGAAGGGAATGGTAGTGAGAGGCCATTATTGGAGGGAAAACGGAGAAAACGAGCCTGCTGGTTCTCTCTCTTTCCCTCTTTCTCTGTCTGAGATGAGAGATGGAAAACCAATACGTGGAGGAATCTCTACCAATTCACTACCTGCCTTATTTTACTACCTTTCTTTAATATCACAAACGACATCGTTAAAGTAACATGTTTCTACGATGAGAGAATAATGGTATTGCTAGAGCTAAGTCTGACATTGACAACGAAAAACAATTTAGTTAAATTACCCCTAATTTAATCCAATAAAAAGGATACAAGAACATCTCATTAAGGCAAATCTCAATGAAAATATTTCCAATTCACTTTTCCTCCCATGACCAAGAAGAAAAGTAAAAAAAAGGTTACATTCTTCCTAGATGATTTCTCTTCCAATGCGGTCTTTTACCACATTACAATAGCGTATTATTTTCTGTTTGGTTTAAGGTGAATGAGGCGAAATGAAAGGGCGCCCTTTTGTCTGGAAATTATGGCTCTGTTTTTTTTTATGTAAAATTAATATTATATAAAATTACGAGTTTTTCAATTATATTTTCTTTATTTGGTTTATAATTGAAAAGAAATGTAGAAAATAAATAAGAAGGGAAATTTATTGATGTAATATTTAAGAGAAATTTTTTTTAAAAAAAGAGTAGTGAGTTTGTTTATAAAAAAAATTATTTTTTCGTTCACCTGTAAAAGCTTTGTAAATAATTTCTTTTTTTTAAATGATAATTTTTAACATAACACACTTTATATTCGAGCACACTGAAAATCATTTTCTATTAATAATTTTGCGATAAAATAAACAGAGTGATAATGGGAATGAGAAAATATAAAAGGTTCAAATGTTATCATAATCACAAGGAAAGTGACGAAGTCATTGCCCATGTTGAATTTAAGAGAGGAAGTGAGACAATACAAAAAGAAGAATTGTATTGAATGGTGTAATTTACTTACAAAGGGAGCTATCCTATTTATATAAGCTAATAGGAGAAGTAAAGCTATACACAACCAATGTGGGACTAAGCCCATATAATACATTAACATCCCCCCTCAAACTCAAGGCGGTAAGTGGGAGGTGAACTTGAGTTTGGAAACCAGAGAGTGAAAGCGTCCGGGTGGATGAGCCTTAGTGAAAATGTCAGCTGTCTGATCGGCTGAACTGACAGATTGTAGACGAACCGTATTCTGGAGAATGTGATCACGGATGAAGTGGATATCATTCTCGATGTGTTTTGTACGCTCGTGGAAGACATCATTGTGAGCGATCTGAATAGCACTCCTGTTGTCACAGTGTAGGATAGTGGCAGCAGGAGAAGAGATACCCATGTCAGCGAGTAGCCATCGAAGCCAGAGAAGTTCTTGAGTTGCATCAGCCATGGCACGATATTCAGCTTCAGTACTGGAGCGAGCAACCACAGTTTGTTTCTTACTACGCCAGGAAATGAGAGAATTGCCCAAAAAGAAACAGTAACCAGTGGTTGAACGTCTGTCGGTGGGGTCTCCGGCCCAATCGGCATCAGAATAGGCTTGTAAAACAGGGACAGACTGTGCTGAGAAATGAAGCCCATGAAATAAAGTACCCTTGACGTACCTAAGAATGCGAAGAACAGCCGAGTAATGGGTGGTCCGAGGAGCGGACAAGAACCGACTGACCTGATGAACGGCATAGGCAATGTCAGGGCGAGTGACAGTAAGATATACAAGACTTCCAACCAGTTGACGATATAGAGTGGCATCCTGAAGAGGTGAACCATCGAGTGGGGTAAGTCTGACATTCGGTTCGAGAGGAGTAGTGGCAGTGGTTGAGTCAGTGATCCCAGCCTTGGAAAGGAGGTCCGAGCCATATTTGGCCTGAGAGAGAAAAAATCCATCAGAATTAGATGAGACTTCGAGGCCAAGAAAATAGGTGAGCACGCCAAGATCTTTCATCTCGAATTGACCACTGAGAAACTTTTTGAGTTCAGAAATACCATGTAGATCATCTCCAGTAATAACCATATCATCCACGTATAGTAAAAGAATGATAATACCGTTGATAGTATGGCGGATAAACAGAGCTGAATCATGAGCACTCGGTGTGAACCCAAACTGATGAATGGTAGTGCTGAATTTGGCAAACCAGGCACGTGGAGCTTGTTTCAAACCATATAGGGCACGGCGAAGGTGACAAACTTTGTTTCGAGGGGCATCCAAGCCGGGAGGTGTATGCATATAGACTTCCTCAAGAAGATCCCCATTGAGAAATGCATTTTTGACATCCATTTGAAATAGAGTCCATCTTCGAATGGCGGCGACAGCAAGGAGTGTACGGACAGATGTGAGCCTCGCCACTGGAGCAAATGTCTCTTCATAGTCAATGCCATATTCCTGAGCAAATCCCTTGGCAACAAGTCGGGCTTTATATCGTTCAATAGAGCCATCAGAAAGTGTCTTGATCTTAAACACCCATTTGCACCCAATAGGAGTTTTTCCAGGGGGCAGATCAACAATATCCCAGGTATGAGTTTTAGCTAGGGCCTGAAGTTCTTCATCCATTGCTTTCTGCCAAAGTGGATTAGTACTAGCCTCCTTATAGGATTGAGGCTCATGCAGATGAAGTATAGTGGAAAAACAATGATAATCACAATGGTAATCAGCAATATGAGAAGGGGGATGAGTTACCCTGGTAGATCTGCGGGGGTGATCTGGAGGATGGCTCTCAGAGAGAGTTGGTGCAGACTCATCAGACATAGGAATATCCTCGGGCACAACCGATTGAGTTGGAGAGGTGAGGTCAGTTGAGGCTTCTGGAGCTGAAGCTGGGTCCAAAACGAAAGGGGTGTGATGCGAACCTCATCGACATGCTTTGAGACCCGACAAACAATATTGGAATACTTACCCAGAAATCGTCTAGAAAACAGATTTTATGTGACACCGCGACCCGTTGCTTGTATGGAAGCAAGAACCTTGGTATAATGAAGACGCCACAATCAATTGTGGAAGGATTGATTGATAAGTCGGAGCTGAACGCCACAAGGAAGAACCCTTGATAAGTTCAAAAGTTCTTTGAAGAACCAATAGAGGAAGCAAACCTCAAGTATTTTCTGAATTCTATTATGCTTTCAACTTACAACACACAAGTATTTATAGAGCTTAGAACAACCCTCTAAGCTTAGGACAAGCAAGAAAACAGCATAAAACATGTAAGGAGACAATCCATAAAACATGAAAGGAAACAATCCCTAAAACATGCAAGGAATCAAGGAATTGGCCAAAAGTAAAAAGAGGAACACAATTTCGGATTTTCAGGAGCACCCAATGACCAGAATTCAAATGGCCATATCTTCTTGCACACATCTCCAAATGGGCTGAAACTTGTTTGGTTGGAAAGATGACGATTTGATCTTCAATTTGGACTTAAGAAAGTCTTAAAAAGGATGTCGTTTGGGCCTGTTATGATGAGCCTAAATTCAGTAGGCTGTTGCATCCGAATCTTCTTTCACTTTGGGCTTGGACCTTGCACCTTAATTAGTTGACAAGAGACTAGGTG
>CM043700.1:27005000-27265000 GCA_023935145.1 Bretschneidera sinensis | reverse complement strand
AACTGGATCAAGAAATTCAACTTGTAGTATTTAAACTAATACCGACGGTAAGAAAATATTATAAAAACAACAAATCAAAGGAAAAAATATATTACTCTTTTTTTTTTCTTTTCCACGTCTTTTTTTCACACTTTTTTTCACGTTTTTTTCTTCACGTTTTTTTTTTCACGTTTTTTTCTTCACGTTTTTTTTTTTCACGTTTTCTTTTTCTCACTGGTTGCACAAATAAAAAAAATAAGAACAAGTAAAAAAAATGAACAGAAACGAAACAAGATAAGATGATAACAAGAAATGAAAGATAAAATGATAGTAAATCTGTTTTTTTTTAGAAGTGGGCTCTGATACCAAATGATGCGAACCTCATCGACATGCTTTGAGACCCGACAAACAATATTGGAATACTTACCCAGAAATCGTCTAGAAAACAGATTTTATGTGACACCGCGACCCGTTGCTTGTATGGAAGCAAGAACCTTGGTATAATGAAGACGCCACAATCAATTGTGGAAGGATTGATTGATAAGTCGGAGCTGAACGCCACAAGGAAGAACCCTTGATAAGTTCAAAAGTTCTTTGAAGAACCAATAGAGGAAGCAAACCTCAAGTATTTTCTGAATTCTATTATGCTTTCAACTTACAACACACAAGTATTTATAGAGCTTAGAACAACCCTCTAAGCTTAGGACAAGCAAGAAAACAGCATAAAACATGTAAGGAGACAATCCATAAAACATGAAAGGAAACAATCCCTAAAACATGCAAGGAATCAAGGAATTGGCCAAAAGTAAAAAGAGGAACACAATTTCGGATTTTCAGGAGCACCCAATGACCAGAATTCAAATGGCCATATCTTCTTGCACACATCTCCAAATGGGCTGAAACTTGTTTGGTTGGAAAGATGACGATTTGATCTTCAATTTGGACTTAAGAAAGTCTTAAAAAGGATGTCGTTTGGGCCTGTTATGATGAGCCTAAATTCAGTAGGCTGTTGCATCCGAATCTTCTTTCACTTTGGGCTTGGACCTTGCACCTTAATTAGTTGACAAGAGACTAGGTGATTATTATTGGGCAGGCCCTTGTTATGTTGGACATACCCATGTCACTATCAATAGCTTGGATTAAACTTATTATGCTTTCATCTCCTGTTGGGCCAAGCTTGGAATGCCCCATTTTAGATTCAGCCCAAATCTCTTGAATCAGCCCATTAAGTGCTTCTTTGACTTTCTTGGATCTTGATCTAGTAATTGGCCCAACTGGAATATGCAATGGATCCTTTAATAGTGCTTGTTGATTCTCATCAGGGTGATATCGGCTGGTGATTCGGAGGTGGACTCAATAGTACCTGAAACTGGATTCTCAGGAAATAACTCAATAGATGGATCAGTAAAGAATCTGGAGTTAGTGATGGTTGACATGTCAAATGATCGTAACGAAGAGAACATTTGATGTTCCCAAAAAATGACATGACGAGAGATACGAAGAGTTTTAGAAATAGGATCCCAGCACCGATACCCCTTATGTTCAATACCATATCCAATGAAACAACACAGATGAGCCCTTGGTTGTAATTTGTTGTGTTCATGTGGTTTGAGAAGAACAAAACAAGCGCAACCAAAGACTCTGAGGTTAGAGTAATCAGGAGATTTACCAAAAAGGCGCTCGAATGGAGACTGATTTTGGATTGTAGTGGAAGGGACACGATTGATTGTGTACACTGCGGTTAAGGCAGCATCACCCCAGAAACGTTCAGGACATGATGACGAAATGAGTAGAGCACGAACAGTGTCAAGAATATGTCTATGTTTGCGTTCGGCTCGTCCATTTTGTTGGGAGGTTCCAGGGCACGAACGGTGGGGAAGCGTGCCATTTTTGTGAAGTAGGTTTAGAAAAACACGGTCTTTATATTCCATTGCATTATCTGAACGAAAAATTTTGATATTCCGAGAGAATTGAGTTTTAACCATAGAAGAAAAATCAGAATATATATGAAAGAGTTCAGATCTGCTTTTCATAAGAAACAACCAAGTATAACGAGAATAGTCATCCACAAATATAACAAAATAACGAGCACCACCCATGGATGTATGAGGAGAAGGCCCCCAAACGTCAGAATGAACTAAATCAAAAGGTGCAAGGGAAACAGACTGACTCTCATTAAAAGGTAAAGCTGATTGTTTTGCAAGTTGACAATGAATACAATGAAAAGACTCATGCTGAAGTGATCCTAACTGACCACTAGAAATAAGAGAACGTAGAGGGCTGGATGAAGTGTGACCTAACCGAGAGTGCCACAATTCCACAGGAGAGTGTGCTGGGATGGATGCGGCTGATTGGTTTGGTGATGGTGATGATGGGACTTGGAGGTGAGTAAGCTCAAAGAGGCGTCCAACTTTACGGCCGGTTCCAAGGAGTTTTCCTGTCTGAGGGTCCTGCACACGACAACCAGTAGAAGAAAAATGCAAATCAAGTCCAAGATCACATAGTTGTCCAACAGATATAAGGTTAAGCGTAAGATTAGGAACCAAATATGTGTCAGGGAGAGACAAATGAGAACTGTCAACATGTCCAGTGTGGCTGACCAACATATTTGATCCATTGGCAGTGTGAATAGTAGGTGCATGCTCATCACGGGTTTTAAAGGAAAATATGGAGGCATCAGAAGTCATATGATTGCAACAAGCAGAATCAAAATACCATCGGGATGTACCTGGTGTAGCTGACATGGCTATATTATTACCAGTTTTAGTTAGAGCCTCGGTAAGAATGGTGCATAAACCACTCCAATCAGGTGAAGAGCTGGATGAAGTTGGTGTAGCATCAGTGGCTACAGCAGCAGTATTCTTTGACTTGGAATGGAACCGATTGTATGAGCCTCGTGAGCGATATTGGTTCCCATTTGACTGATTTCCAGAAGGAAGTTTAGGGCAATCTGCAAGATAGTGACCCGGTTCTCTGCAGACTTTACATAGGCGAGAAGGACATTTGAGCAATTCATGCCCTTGTGAATGACAATACTTGTAATATAAGGGCTTCTGGTATGAGTTTGTCTTGGCAGCTGGTGTGGCAAGAGCAACGGGTGCTGCAAGGGTAACATCTGTATGAGATCCCTGTAATGTGGCGAGACGTGTTTCCTCACTGAGTAGATCAGAAAGAACGTCGTTTAAGGGAGGTATTGCGCCTCGGTGTAGGATTGAAGCTCTTACAGGTTCAAATTCCTCTTTCAAGCCCATCAGGAATTGCATAATGCGTGTCTCAGTTTGGTACTTTCTATGAACATCAGCGTCTTTTGTGCATTCCCAAGTTGGCTCAGTGAGAGCTAACTGGTTCCACACGGCAGTCATCTGAGATAGAAAGCTGTTGATAGTTTGTCCAGGTTCTTGGCGCATGCTTTGAAGGATGGAAAGAAGACGATACCGATTTGAGATGTCTGCCCTGGTGTAGCGGTGTTGGAGAAGATCCCAAGCTTCTTTAGCTGTATGGAGTGTACCAAATTGAAGTTTGATTTCTGCGATAATAGTGGCACGAAACCATGTGAGAATCTGGTGATTTTTACTATCCCAGTCCTCTAGACGGTCAACATATTTGTCAGCATCTTCATCGTCCTTCTTCTTGGGTTCAGTGATATCTCCAGTCACGTAACGCCACAATTTATGTCCACGGAGGAAACCAGACATTTCTTGAGCCCATATAACATAATTAGATTCATCCAGAACAGTAGTAATAACCCGGGGTAAGTACGATTCAGCCATATGCACAAAGAGGAAGATGAACCTCCAAGAAACCGGTGATGTGGCGGTCAACTGATGATGTGGTGGTCAACGGGTGACGTGGCACTGACGTATCAGTGAGGTGACGTTGATGTGGCTTTTAGGGCTGACGTGACAGCAGCGTTTCTGAAACAGGAGCGGCAGCAGATGTGATGTCAACAAGTGACGTGGCACTGACGTGGCAGTGAGGTGGCGTTGATGTGGCCTTTAAGGCTGACGTGGCAGCAGCGTTTCCAAAACAAGAGCGGTAGCGGAGATGATGTCGATGAGACTCCGACTATAGTGATGACCCGACAGGTATAAAAAGGATATACTAGAAGTTTTTCTGATGTGAAGGATCCACTAATAGTGGCAATCACAGAGCATACTCAACTCTTAATATACCGAGAATTTCTGATGTGAAGGATCCACTAATAGTGGCAATCACAGAGCATACTCAACTCTTAAAATACCGAGAACCATTATGGCTCTGATACCATGTTGAATTTAAGAGAGGAAGTGAGACAATACAAAAAGAAGAATTGTATTGAATGGTGTAATTTACTTACAAAGGGAGCTATCCTATTTATATAAGCTAATAGGAGAAGTAAAGCTATACACAACCAATGTGGGACTAAGCCCATATAATACATTAACAGCCCAGACGGGTCTGGGCGAAGGCCACGGCTCAAATATAAAACAAAACTCTAATAGATAAACCCCCAGTGGCCCACCCTGCCGGTCCAACATCTCATTTAGCTGGAGCAGTGAGGTTCGTGGTGTTTCATCGGAGGATTAATGTCATTAACGACACTGTTCCGAGGACTGCAAGTGAAAGTGTGAAATATTGAGTCTTTTGAAAAGAAAAGAGAGTTTTAGTGTAGCTAAGAGTGGGGTGGTTTTGGCTATTTAAGGGCGTTAATTGGAGTAATTTTGGTATAATAAAAGTAGTTTCTTGATGATGTGGCAAGGTTTTATTGGTCTTGCCTTTCTTATTGGATATACGGTCCATCTGATGAAATTTTGTCATTTCTTGAGATATGACAAGCTTGGCAATTTATTCTAGTTAAGTATGATCTTTCCTGGTGCGTTGGCTTAAAAATTTTGGATTTGGATCTATCTTTTGAGAATTGAAGTAAATATTAAGTCAGGGAAGGTGGAATTATAAAACGTTCAATTTTATCTTGCGCTCTTGTGATGTCTTTAAATAGTTATGATCGGATCAAAATTGACTCAGATTAATCATTTGTATTTTTTTAAAACCAAATGAAAATAGAATTTATTTTATTTTTAAATAAATTGAAAAGAGAATTCATTTATAAATAAATTTTTATGTTTGATTTTTTCATATTAAATTGTAAAATTCAATTGAATTCTCATGTTTAAAATGTTTGAAATATATGAAGATCTCGAAATATGAAAGAGAGGGAGAATAAAAGGGAAGGAATGAGATAGAGCATTTTGATCAACATTAATTTTTACTCTTTATTTTGTAGAATTCATTCGTAAAATCTATCAAAATTGATAAAATTTATAACAAGTTAGCTCAATTCCATATTGAATTCATTTCAAAACGAATTTTATAGTTTTTTTTGTTTTAAATATAACAAAAATAGAATTACAAATAAATTTTATAAAATTTATACAATTTATTTATTTCAAACACTCCCTAACCATTTAAGTTGAATAGTAGTAAAGCGAAGAAAAGAGAGGGGCTTCATAAATAAAGGATGAAAACTAAAGAATATCTCATCTATTCAAGTGGAAGTAAAAATTGTTATAATCAACTTGAATCTGCATTGTATCCCAAACTTAATAGGTCCTAAGTTACTTGTATCCTTTATCCATTTTAAGGGGCACAACAAAGGGAATGAAATGATCAGGAATATAATATATTTATACCGAGTACAAATAACTTTCTAAAGATTACGAGTTTTACTCAATAACTTGCATGTATTCAAATAATTAATCATTTAAATATTCAACTACATCACCCAAAAGAGAATGAGTTGTTCAAACCACACATTCAATCCCGTTTGACTTAGCTAGCAATGAAAAAGAATCAAGTATTTAGTCTTTTGGTAAAATAATAGTGAAATCAATTTTTTTAAAATAAATTTAATTTTTATAAATATTAACTTTTGTTTATATAAAACAAAAATCAGCTCATAAACTTTCCAAAACAAACTCATGAATAAATTATGAAGTTTATGTTCTGTTTTGTTAATTGGATTCCTCCTTTCATGAACAATAAAAGTCAAATTCAAATATTGTGGTCTTACCCAGAGAAAATTCTTGACTTTGTCCTTGATCATTACCGAATCGAACCAGCTAATCTAACAGGTTCAACCGCAAACCAAATGCCAAACTAATCCAGTTCAATCAAAAAACCGAGGAACGGTTAGACCACTTTGAACTAACCAACACTGGCGATTCCATACGATACAAACCAGGTTCGACGAAGTGATTGGATTTCATATTTACTTTGAAATTAATTTAAAACCACCTTTTAGATACAAAAAGTACAACTACAAAGCCAACTATCTTCATGTCAGTTTATATATGTGTGTGGGGTAATTTACCTCAGTATACGATTTAGTTAAAATTGGACCCCAACTTTTGTAAACCACAATATCTCTTATTATATACTAAAACAAGACTAAAATAGAGATTTTTTTTTTTTGTAATTTCACAAAGAAGAATAATAGAAGTAAAAAATTCAAAACGCAAGGACAAAGCTCACTCACGGGCGTCGAAGTCCTGTCGGAGAGTGTGATTCACCTTAACTATTTTTAGCTATGGGTCACCAACAAATTATATATGTAGGTTGAAAATTCAATTTTCAATTCGGCAGTAATATTACTTTCTGGTAAAAATCATCGAAAAGTGCTAGATCTAAAAAACTCTCTTGGGGTAACCAACGACGCGTGATGGAGCTCAATTGGTTGGAAGGAAGTGCTTCCTAATCTCATTTTGTAGATCTCAACGAGAGCTTTTTAACGGTATCAGAGGTGCGTTTTTCTGACTCTTGGTTGGCTCAATATCAACAAAAAAAACCCCAAAGGTGGAAAAAAATTAAATTCATAAATTTATTGAATTATCTTATTTCTCTTGTGTTTATGTTATAAAAAAACTGAATTATTGAAGGTATCTTGGTCCACAAAGGTTGGAGTATATTGCTAGTAGGGGTGAGCATGGGTCGGTTTGGATCGGTTTAGTCTAAAATTTCAACCCAACCCATTTATACCGGGTTGGAAAAATCTCAACCCAACCCAACCCATGAACCCATCCGACCTCAACTCAAGCCAACCCATTTTAATCGGTTTGGGTCGGTTTGGGTCACCGAGTTGATATATTTTTTCTACAAAAAAAATAAATTATACATATTACATAACAAATAAATATTATACTAAATCCAAAACCAATTCCATACATATTGCAAGTAAAAGTTGTGTGCATAAGCTTTATATAAACTAATATTCAATATTTTTGTTAACATCTTGGATATTATTATGAAAACAAGCATTAACAAATACTCTTTCCAACATACAGCACACCAAAATTCGCCAACCAAACGAGATGACTAGAAGCACAACAAACACTTTCCAGCATACAGCACACCAAAACTCTTTCAATTTTGTAGAATTATTGTAAACTAGCCTTAAAGTCTTCGTGATCTAATTACTACATAATGTCACACGTATATATCAGATAAAAATCATAAAGTAAACGAAAATATAGAAAGCTAAAATTGGTTTTTTTTAGGATTCGTTGGAAGAATATATATATATATATATATATATATATATATATATATATACAAAAAAACTAACTTACCAAAATATGGAAGTATTCTATCAATATTTAGGGAAAGTAGATTTCACCGTTAAACCTTTAACTCTAGAAAAAAAATAAGTGGTACATCAATACATGGAAAAATAAAAAAACCGTGTAACCAATAAAATTATTAAAATTAAACTATAAAAATTAATTACCTGATTCAAATTTCTCAAGCTCTTCCAAACTCTCTTCAACATGGATTGGTATTGGTGAAGCTCGCAACCAATCTTGTGCACAAATAAGAGCTTCCACTATTCTAGGAGTCAAGGAACTACGAAAGACATCAAGAACACGACCACTCGTGCTAAAAACTGATTCAGAAGCAACTGTAGAAATAGGCATTGCCAACATATCTCTTGCCACTTGAGAAAGAATTTGATATTTACTTGAATTAATTTTCCACCAATCCAAAATATCAAATTTCACATTATCTTTTTCATCAGCATCATCCAAATACATATCCAGCTCTGATTTATCCACACCAGTTTTTTCCTCTTGGTACCTTTTGTATCGACTTGTCATCACAAAAAGAGGATCTTCCACAAAATCAACTTCTATTTCACTAGAAATTTGAGTCCTTGAAATTGATTTACTACTTGAGGATGAAGAATTAGAAAGCAAACTATAATTATCAAACAACCGGACCAAAGTATCTTTTACTTTTTTACACATCCCAATGGCAACATTAAGTTCATAAATTTGATTAAAAGAAAACTTCACGTAAGTTAGTTTATATCTAGGATCAAGAACAACTGCCATAAATAACATCATATTTATTTTCTCAACATCCCCCCAATACTTGTCAAATTTCGCTTTCATCTTCAAAGCCATCATACTCAAGTGTGGGTCTTCACTTCTTGACCACTCAATCAACAGATATTCAATACCAAAAATTTGACTAAAGAACGAATTAGAAGTAACATATAAAGTACTAGAAAAACGCAAAGTAGCATCATAGAAACTTTTCAAGAATTTAACCAATGCATGAGCATTTTTCCAATCATTCTCATTGGGAACCCCACTTTTATCATTGAGATAATGTAGAAAATGTGATTCTTGTTGTTCTTCCAACCGTTCAAAAGCCTTTTGAAATTTAAGTGCAGCTTCCAGCATCATATAAGTTGAGTTCCACCTAGTTGGAACATCTAGGCATACAAGACACTTGGTTGATATTTTCTCTTCTTCCGCACATTTTTTAAAATTTTCCAACCTCGCCAGAGAAGCCCTCACATACTTCACTGCATCACGAATCCGACCAACGGAGTCCTTATAATATTCCAAACCATCACTCACAACGAGGTTTAAAGTATGAGCACAACATCTCAGATGGAGAAATTCACCATTCAAGACACTTCCATTCCAATGATTAATTCTTTTTATCATATACTTTAAAGATTTATCATTGGAAGTTGCATTATCAACCGTGATTGTGAAAACTTTCTCAATACCCCATTCTAGCAAACATAATTCAAACAATTTCCCAATTGCTTCTCCTTTATAACCAGAAATTGGACAAAAGTTTAAAATCTTTTTATGTGATTTCCAATTACTATCAATAAAATGCATGGTGATACACATATAATTAATGTTTTGCATAGAAGTCCATGTCTCCGTTGTGAAGCAAACTCTTTGAGATTCTTTACGCAAAAGATCCATTATCTTTTTTTTCTCAGCATAATAAAGTGTCATGCAATCTCTAGCTATCGTAAATTTTGAAGGAATTTTAAATTTTGGTTTCAATGAGGCAGCAAAATCCTTAAAACCTTCATGGTCTACAAATTTAAAAGGTAATTCATCAACAATGACCATTCTAGCAAGTAAGGTTCTAAATACTTCATGATCAAAACTTTTTGCCACACTCGAAATATTCAAAGTAGTAGTACCATCTTTTGCCATAGTTTGATAATCTGACAAAGTCTTTTGTTTTTTGCACTTAATATTATAAGGATACTTAGTACACCTATTCAAATGTTTCCACATTGTACTAGTACCATTATTACTATCACAAGCATAAGTTTGTCCACAATAATTACATGTAGCTTTCTCATTTTCCGATTTCTCACTTTCAATCAAAGTAAAATGTTCTCACACATCTGATGTTCTTTTATAAGGTTTTTTGCTTGAGTCACTCACCTTTTCCTTTGAAGCTGCACTTTTTTTTGAAGTTGAAGATAAATCTTTGGGTTTATCTGTCATACTTGACAGTTGACACTTGACACCTGTATCAAAAATAAACAAATAAAAGTTATGTTGAAAAGAAAAAAAATAAAGATATTGGTTTTCAAATTTGGTTAAGAAAGTACAAATTGTGAATGAAAGCGTTAAAGAAAATGAAGATTGAAAATGAAATTGGAACAGAGAGAGGCGGAGAAATAAATTTCATAAACGCGAGCAAATAGAGTTTTTTGTACTTAGTAAAAAAATCGAAGCAAGACCAACTCTTTAACTTAAAGCTCAGAATAAATTCGGTGGATACAAGTTGAAGATAGGTATTTGCACCGAATGGAGAATCAAATCCAAAATCTATGCTAACAGAAGGCTTATCTTCACTCATCTTGCCACTGAACAAATTCCTTTGGGGCTGGGCCTTTTTATTACTTTAATCATTCATGATTTTAAATCAGTTTTAAAGAATGTATTAGTATTACATTAAACATAATCTGTTGAAAATATATTAAAATGTTTTAGAAACGATTCTCTGCATATTCCATGGCCATGAAATTAATAATATGTCAGTCTATTTATATCAATCACTGATCATCATTAGGAAGAAGAAAACCAATTAACGGCCATGATTTACTTAAAACAAACAGAGTTCACTGTGAGTACTTACCTGCACTGATCATCCTAAGTTACGAAAAGAACTTTAGTTAAAAAAAATGTGAAATAATATATATACCTTAAGCTTTTGATGAGCTAAACTACACTGGCATGTACCCATATGTCAATTACACTAATCAAACAACAACCATAGAGATACAGAGGCAAATTGTGCATACCTTTTTGGCTTTCTCTGGCTTTTTCTTACCAAGCTTCCACAGCCCCCAAAAAAATGAAGAAAGAGATAATGAGGGAGGAAACTGAAATTCTCAGAGTTTAGGTTTAGTGAATTGTAATTTTTTCTCCAAAATACCCATCATTCTATTATCTAATTACAACAAGCTATGCCTTGTTTGACTGCTTGGATTTGGACTGTGCTACTATATATAATTTTACTCATTCATTATACTATAATTATTTAAAAACAATTTTATATTTAATAAATACAATATATATAAAAAATAATTATATGTTTGACTGGGTTACCGGTTTGGGTCGGTTTGAAAATTTTGAACCCATGACCCAACCCAACCCACCGGGTTCACAAAAATTTCAACCCAACCCAACCCATTATATCGGTTTGGGTCGGATCCATGGGTCAACCGGGTTCCATGCTCACCCCTAATTGCTAGTAGGGTAAATTAGCAAACTCTCTCTCTCTATATATATATATATATATATATATTATGTAATGTTTTGAAAGCACTCTCAACTTTAATATTTTTGTAAAATAGATGCTCTCACTCTCACTCTCACTCTCACTTCATGTGTTTAACTTTTATAAATGATTATTTATAAACTAATCATGTTTAAAACTTAATTTATAATTGGTTGTATTAAGTTTGAGTTAAATATTCAGCAGTAATTTTATAAAATATCTTATACTTTTACAAGTACTTGATATAATTAATAATATTATAAATGTTAGATATATTTTAATTTTTTTTTTATAATTCACTGATTCAACCATTTATCTATTGGTTAAATCAATAATCTAATGATTCAATGTCTCGATTGGTTGAATGCTTGATTCAGTTTTGATAATTATGAGAGATATACTTTCAACCCTCAAAACTAAACATTTTGGCTATGTTTAGAAACTCTTTTCTATATTTGGCAAAGGGTTTTCAAAAACTGTTTTCTGAAAACTTTAAATTGGTGTTTTCTGACATAATTTTCGAAAAATAATCTTAAAATCAGTGCTCACTTCTCTATTTCATTCTTCCTCCATGGTATATAAAAAATACTAAAATTTTGAAAATAAAATAATATTAATTATTTTTAAATATTTAGTAAATATGAGAAATAAACTTAATATAGATTTTAAATTTAAACTCAAAACTAAAAATAATTACAAAGTGTATCAAACAGTTTTCAAAATAAGATTATTCAAAAAACATTTCATTGTTTTCTGTTTTGGAAACAGTTTTCGAGTTACAGTTATCCAAACATGTTTTCTTCAGAAAATTATTTTCAGTTCATTTTCGAAAACAGATTTCGAAATCTAAAAACAAAAAACTATTACCCAAACATACCCTTTAAATCTCTTTTTTTTATGTAGTTTTGGATGAAAAATAAAATAAATAAAAGAAATTGATGGAGTACTTTCTCTTTTTCATCTCTTTTCTCTCCCACGATCCACACATAAAAGTACTAAGCAAAAGAATGAAGAACAACTCACATGGAGGTGAACTTCAAATTATCCACATTTTAAGGTAACAACGAATAAAAAAAGGGTTGTTGGTCCAAAAGAAAGAGGAAAAACAATATCAAGGCACTTGGGTGTAAACATGTAAATACAGATTCTTAAACGATTGTAAAATATGTCTGTCAAATAAAGGTGGCAAAATCTGACCTGATTCAAAAACTCGATCCGTTTTGAAAATGTTTCAAAATAATATGATTCGAACTCGAACCCAAATGACTCGAAACTCGAAATGATCTGGATTCAAAATGATTCGGATTCAAAATGCCAAAAACCGATCCGACCCGACTCGAAATGACTTGAAAATACAATTTTTTTTATAAAAAAAATTGTTTTCTAAAACTGGGATAATAGTTAATTTACTAGTTGTCAAATAAAATAAATTATATCATAATTAATTAATTATTAATTTACATGAGTTGATGTATATTGTTCAACTATTAATATGAGTAATTTTATTAACTTCAAATAAAAAAATCAAGAAAACTGCTAAATTTTGCATTGTTTTTCAAGTCACAATAAAAATTTATTTTTGGTTGTTTTAAAAAAATAGAATAAAATAAAGTGATTATATGAAATTTAATCTCCAAAATCTAATATAAGACATTACTAGTGAGAATAATTTTGTGGACCAGTTGTCCGAGATCATTTAAGATTGAACTTTGGGACTAAAAGTCATAACATTGCATATTGTATTCAAAAATTAAATATATTATTTAAAAAATTAAGCATCAGTTTATTATTAATTAATTTTCACAGATTTGACAATGTAACTCGTTTAGTTTTATTATATGCAAATAAAATATTTTTTTTAAGCTTAAATATCTATTTTGTTGACCTGACCCGACCCAACTTGACCTAATAAGACCCGGGACCCGAAGTGACACGCAACCCGAACGATCAGCGACTGAATATGACCCGAACCCGACCTGTTTGCCAAATATCTATCCCCACTTGGGTGCTTTCCACATTATTTTATGCTTATATGATCGAAGAATTCTTGTTTGCAGTTGATGCAAACACTGTTCATTTACACTTGATGCATCATATTCGTTGATCAAATTTGCTCTTTTACAATTGACATCTTTGATTGTTAATCCTCAAACACAAAGCTTTGAAACCAATTGAACGATTCGAGACCCATCAATCACATAAATTATAAACATAAAGAAAATAAGATATGATATGCCCGGGTTCACCCCAAAATAAGTCTGTCCTGCCAAAAGTTTTACTATAATCAAACTCACAAATCTCTCATTACAATGTGCACTCAGTACATAGAGAGTATTTATAAGTAACTTAAGACGTCTTAATTAGGGTTTCGCCCTGCTGCAAAACCACGGTTATTCATGGGCCCAAGCAAAAACCGTTAAGCAAAAAATCAGACCCAAGACATATGCAGCACCTAAACCGAGGAGCAGGACACCATGTTCGTCGAAGATTTTACAAATCTTAACCATTAAAGTATACACCAACTCTAACAAGAGAAAGAATCCTATTCATCATGACAAAGTTCCTTCCTGAGCTTATGTGAGAAAAGCTGGCAAGCGTCCATACTAAGATCAATTGCAGCCGAAAGCGCAATAAACAATGCAGCATCTGCCATACATGTTACATGCTGCACCCCAACTTGTACCACAGGCTTGCTAACTTTACCTTCACCTTCCACGGTTGATCCCATCACAAAGCCTTCGACAGGTGACCTTGTACACAAAGCAGAATCTCTGACTGCCTTGCTATCAATGCAAAATTGGCCACCCTTTTTGACACTCATTGTAGCTTCTACAATGGGGATGCGACAGGTAGGGCCACTGTCCGTTACAAGCTCAAACTTGTAACGCAAGCCATCGATTGGGCCTCTCTCTCGCCATGCCTCAAGACGACCCCATGGCTTCCAGCTGCTGATAGAAAATCCATGAGGGCGGAGGATTAGCCATGCTCCAGGGTTTGATCGGGAAACACGGTCTGATCCTGGAGAGGGGACAAATGGAGTGATCATAGAGGCAGCTGCAACAGGGGAGCCTGAGAGATCGTATATCATTATCACCCACCCTTTTCGTTCCCTCCTTTGTCGTTCCTTTTTACCTGAGAATATTCTCATCCATCTTCTGTTATTACTGTTGGTAAAATCTGATGGCAGGGATCTGGTTTACACATGGCCAAGAGGAGGCAAATATCAAAACATATTGCATTGATGATTATTAAATTAAACTGCCACAACAAAATAAAATAACCAAACCAGATAGAAGCATGTAAATGTCAAACAGGAATATGAGCAGCAAAACAGAATATAAAACTGCAACCAAATATCTCTGCACATGGGATGGAATCAAAGGTTGTTGTCTTTGAAAGTAAGGGAGATTTCAATTTTGTCTGTTTGACCAGAATTGATCAGGTGCAACTAGAAGGCGGCCACTATCACTTAGTTTTCTCATAATACCTTAATTAAGAGGTTTGTTTATCCTCAAATATATAAAGATCTTGATAAGTCATGATTGGTGGATCAATAATTTCTCTCAAACAAGTCGATATTCTCAGTTGACTGCTGATTCAGAGGGATGAAATCTGCATGAGAGAATACTTAATTGACAACAAAGCTTGGAAACTAATTGCCAATTCGGCACCTGAGAATATCAAAGAGAAACAGAACGACTCAAATTCGCACTCAACAGCCGAGTGTAAACATTAAAAGCATGAACTAGTATTCTAAGAATCAAATCATTTGAATTAACTTTTCATGAAAGAGCCAAAGGCTGTAAAAGCAAGAACTCAAAAGCCTACAAAGCTGTCTCAAATGCATTTGGGTAGTTTTCGGTAACCTAATCAGAAAGTAAGAACAAGGATAAATCCAAAGACTTTCACACTCAATGATACTGTAAACATGATTGTATCGTTTTTCATATAAAACACGATCTTGATTCGCATTGATCCACTATGAAAGTTCATATTGATTTTCTTTTAAAAACATGCCTACTTTTTATTTTAATTTTCTTTTAAAAATCATACGCCTAAGTCCGGAATAAATCACAACCCCCTATTAATGCGACAAACAATAATTTCCCCTAAAAGCGTGCATGACCAACCAGGTTAACCACCACCTCCGGCGCATCTTAGCATGCCAACCATTAATACGCTAAAATGCACAATGCAACTGAAAAAAAGAGCAGAGGAAAATGTAGTAAATGCTCACCGAGATCTTGAGTTCCGATCTGGACTAAACTTGCAGCTAAAGACCGGTTGCTTGATATTCCCTTGAAGCTGGAAAACAACGGGGCTACACTCCGGTTCACCGCCAAACTGGAAAACGAACCGGGGATCCGGTTCGGCACGGACTACTAAGTGCAGCCGAGCCGAGGGCTTATTCGGATGTCTGCCCAGCTTCATCCACCCATTATGGAACACGGTGGGCCTGGACTGGGCTGCGGCCAAGTCAACGGAGACCTGGACGCGGCCCAGCAAATTGCCGGAGCTGATGCCGCACGTACGTCCCATGCGGCCCGTGTAGACGGAGACGCGGAGGGAGACGGGTTTGCCGGAGAGGTGGCGGATGGCGGCAGTGTCGAGGTGCAAGCCGGGGGCTGAAGTGGTGGAGTCCGGTGGGGAGTCGTTGTTGCTGGGGTTGGTGCAGAGCGGGATGAGCGCCGTCTGGGAAGGGAAGTTCTTGATGCTGATCTTGCAGAAGCAAGGCATCGTCGATGGGTGCACCCCTGGTCCCGCCGGCTTCTTCGCCTGTGGTAGTTTCAGAGCTAGAGACTCAATGATTAGCCGTATAAATGGGCACGGATCCATTTCGCTTCTTCTTCTTCTTCTTCGTTTTGCTAAGTACTCCTACTTAAGAAAGACTCTTTCTACACGTTTCTCTGTGTGCTTGTGTGTGTGGTTTTGTGGGTAATTGTGGTTTGAGGGATGAAGTGAAGTTCAGCGGAGATCAGGAAAAGAGCGAGCGAGAGAGAGAGAGAGTAAAATGGATGTCGGGTACTATTTTAACGTTTCTCTGTCTCTCTCATCTCTATAGCCAGAGCTGCAGCTGTTCTTCTTCTGTAATTGTAGTTTAGTGGGGTAGGGTAGGGCTCGAGTTTTCGCTCTTCTCTCCCTCCTTTCTCGCGGGAAATGGCTTCGACTAAACAATTATTGATTTTGTTTGTGGTTCAGAAGATAATAATGACTTATCACCACCATCTCTTTTTATATTGCAAGGTGTGTGAATTGATATGCTTAATTTTATTTTACCAGGATGTAATGCGAATTTTTCCTACAGTAGGAAGACGCGAATTGATATGCTGGTAATTTTCATTTTTAGTAATAAAATCTTTTAATTGACAATCAGATTTTCTTAATTTATTTAATAAAATCTTATTTTCAGGGCTGGTTTTTCCTTTTAATATTGTATACCTGCCTATTGATGATTTTTTTTTTTCTTTTTCTTGCAAATCTTATGATAAACCTCAATATTTACGGTAAATGCATATATTGACTAGTGCCCAGAAATGGTACGAGTAAAACTCTGATGAAGATACAAATCTGAAAATTTAAAGGACAGACATTTCTGTTCTTTTCTTTTAAAAAAGGGACATATATTTCTTTTTTTTAAGTACAATATACATATTTCTTTGAAATGAAATACTATTCAAACATCCATTTAAAACATTTAACATAAACACTTTAAAAACTTAAATGAAAATTTCTACTCAAATTTCCAAACATTTACTATTTAAATTTTCAAATATTTTTTTTAGTGTTTATAATGAATATACACAAATTATTATTATTCTTTGAATGTTAATAAAAATAAGTGTTACGTAGATAGAAAAAATTAGTTTAACTTGATCCATCACGTACATTGTAAATCAACTAGTAAACACA
This sequence comes from Bretschneidera sinensis, assembly GCA_023935145.1. NCBI lineage: Eukaryota > Viridiplantae > Streptophyta > Magnoliopsida > Brassicales > Akaniaceae > Bretschneidera > Bretschneidera sinensis. The sequence continues at coordinate 27,248,026 of CM043700.1, read as the reverse complement.
TATTACATTAGTATATTTCGAAAATCTAGAACAATAAGTTGTCAAAGTCAAAATTTAAAATCAAATTTTAAAATTAGTTTTTTTATTAAAATTGAAAAGAAAAATTTTCTTTTGTTAAAATTCATTTTTTTTTAAGGAAAATTATGCACATTTCTTTGAATAGTATTGATCTCATGGAATGAGTTATGTGAGAGTTACTACGAAATAAAAAATTTATTAAAATCATAAAAAAATTAAATAGTGATTGTACCAAAAAATTTAAATATTAAAGTTATTGTTCAAATTTTTCGTGATTATTAATAGACTTTTCAGATCCATAATAACTCCTACGAAACCGATTTCATTGTATCATCATTCTTTTTTTTAATGGTAATGAATTATGAAGGTGTTATATAAAAAGAAAATTTTAGTTTGACTTAATTTTTTACGTGCAATCATATGTCATAAATCAAACCGATAAAATACATATCACATTAGTATATTTCGAAAATCTTGAATGACAAACTATCAATATTTGGAATGAAATTTCAAAATGGAATTTCTTTAGTTAAAGTTCAAAACAAAATAACCACATGCATGTATTTATTGATTTATTTTACTTAAACCTAATGTGACGGATTGAATTTACTTAAAAGGTTTCTCATTGATCACATAAATTGTATTGTGACAAAACGACAATGTTCACGATAGAAGAAAAGAAAATTCATTTTTAACCAAAAAAATATATATTCCTAAAGGAAAAATGCAAATGAGGAATTGAGGAGAAAAACAGCGGATGATAATCTTGAAGGAAAATCTGAAGTGGATCCCAGTGTGAGGTAGTCTTAACAGCTGGATTAAGGCTGTCACCACGTTGTCATGGTCATCGTGGGGTAGCTAGCTGGAATTTGATTGGGTGAGAAATTTTCTCTTTCCCGCAAATTCCAAATCAATCTCCCAAATATCAAGGAGGTGATAGATTTTTGACGTGGCATTCGCTGGCGCCGCTCCAGTTCTTAATCGCTGTTTTGACGGCGCAAACGGGATTTTTATGCTGTTTTTTTTTTCTTTATGAGCTCAATGTACTCACGTGATTTTGCTGATCTTGAGAACAGGCCCAGTGTTTTGCTAATGCTAACGTCATTAATTGCCCATATAATATAGTAATTTTATTGTGATTAATTATAAATTTAAAAATAGTAATTAATGCTTTTTGATTCTTTTTTATTCTATAAATATATCTTTATATACACACACAATACATGACACATTCATATATATATATATACAATACGTATACATACATGTACATATATATACATAAATATATAAAAAAAAATTTACTAAAACAATTTTTTAAAGTCATTGATCATTAATTATCTTATATTGATATTATTAATTAAGTGCTAAATTTTATTACTCATTTTGTTCCATAATTTTAATCATTTATCTTTTTTTTAACTTAAGTTTGATTTTAATTATTATATATATATATTATTTTAAAAATATAAAAAAAATGTTTTTTAGAAAATTTCAAACTCTATTTATGTATATATGAAAAAATAAATAAATTTTTTAAATGATTGAATAGTATAAAAAATTATTTATTTAATTAAGTAAATAATAAACATGACAAAAATTATGAAATAATGAAAGTATTATTCTTCTCGAAGAACAAATAGTGACGATAATTGAACTTTAATGACCATTAACTATTGTCTTTAGGGCGAACTAAGGGCAATGGTTAACATTTATCTTTTATTATTTCATTTTTTTCCGCTTGTTTTTCAAAGAGCAATGACTACATTTGGATGTTAATTAGGATTATCTTGGGCAGTTTGGTTCTTAATGTTATTTTTTATGATTTTTTAAATATTATATTTAGTGATGACAATAAAAGATACATTATTTTTGTTTAAAAACTCCATTGATAATTAATTTTTTAAAATTTCTTTGATAAATATTTAGAATTCCATTGAAAACATTAAAAAAAAAATAGTTCACATTTATGTGATGTGATTTCGTTAATTAGTATCATCCTACTTATGTTTTATAGTTTACTATAAAATGTACGTTTTTCTTTGTTTTTTAGAACCTTATCCTTTTTTATTATTCTCCCTTATTATTAAGTGAAACAGTGTACGGTAAAAAAAAAAAAATCTATATAAATGTCACATGGCATCCAATTTTTTCAAACGGAACACACAAGTGTGGCATCGACTCTAGTTTTTATGAAACAAAGTTTTTATTTTGAAGGTTGTGTTGGAAATTTTTTTTATACAATTGGTGATAAAAATTAAATAGATAATTTTAAAATATATGTTTGTAGAAATGAAAATAATTGTAACACAATATAAATATATGATATTAAGCTATAATGTATAATAAAATAAAAATAAATAATTAAAATAGAGAAAACAAAATGAGTTGGCCAGTGAGTCGTGGAAAGCCACTGTCCTAAAGCCGTTATAGTCTCCCTACGTGCGGGTACAAATGGCTAAGATTGACTCCAAGATAAAACTTAGGTGCTCGCAGCTTTGCCTTCTACAATGTGCGCATTCACTGAGAAGTAGGGGTGAACTGACCCGATCAAGGTTGCTCAAAAATGCAAATATTTGGAAAGTAGAAACAAGAAATGAATCTGAAAATTGTGTGTCTTAGGTTTTAAAAATCTTGGTATTTATAGGCACAAATTAGCATAAGAATTTAATTCAAAATTTAAAATATAAATAATTACAAAATTTTTAACTCTCAATTTATTGAGATTAATCACAAATTTTTAACTCTCAATTTATTGGCTATATTAAAATAGTCAAATAATGACTATTAAAAAGTCATTTAATAGTTACAAAATGTGCAACCCTTAATTTGATTATTATATTAAAATAGCCAAATAATGGCTATTAAAAAACCATGAATAATTGTGAGGAATTTTAAAACTTTTCTAACCATCCCCTACAAGTTTTAAAATTTCGAAACTCAAAACAAACAAAACAAAATAAAATAAAATATAAAAAGTACATAAGAGCAACTCTAGTACTATGCAATAGGTGTAGGAGTCCTCAGGACTTGAGCCTACACTTAGTGTTGAGAGTATTCATTTAAGGGGACAGTAATGGACTACACCTTCAATTAGGTCTCTTGATCAGACTTCAACAAGTCACACACACAGTACTTGATATAGGGTCAGGTTCATGGGCTAGCGTTATTAATGGCAATGCACTCTTATCTTGATTCTCATGATAGTCTCTAGAGAATAGCCAAATCCCATAGTTAGGGCCTCACGACAACTCTCACTTAAGTGAGCCTCCAAAGGTACGTGTGAAAAGTACCTCGCGACAATATCCGCCTCAGTCTCATTAATGGTAAATACCAATCTTAAACTTCACACTAATAAGCACTATCACCTTAGGGATGGGAAGGATATGCTCTCGGTGAGAGTGCTCTTCAAAAGTAGTGCTAAAATTGAGTCACGCGCTGCAGGTTGTTTCTACCTATTGAACCTTCTTCAAGGGATCTCCAATCACAAAAGTTGGGTTACCTCTGTTGGTGTCATTCCCCTCGATGTATCAAATATACCCCTCATAGGTAAACCTTTAGTCAAGCTATTAGCTATATTCTTTTCAGATCTCACAAACTCTAGAAATATAACACTAATACTCAACAATCCTCTGACTAACTTATATCTCATTTGAATATGTTTGCTCATCTTCTTATAAGATTTTCGTATAAGATCTATCACAACTTTACAATCACAGTGTATATGTATGGATGGCACAAGTTTATTCACAAAAAGAATATCCACCAATTCATATTTTTTTAATCACTCAGCCTCTATACAAATTGTATCTAAAGCTATTAACTTAGTCTCCATCGTACTTCCAGAAAGGTGTATCTCCACAAGATATAGCTTTACTATAGGTAGAATATTCTCCTTATACTACAATGTAAAGAATCCATCTCCAAAATTCTTTTCAATTTTAGCCTTCTTACTTCTTTTAGGTTCAAAATAAGTTTTAGATTTATTTCCTAGGGATGAACTAGAAAATGTCCTCATTTAATTAAACCCTAGAAGGTTGAATCAGCATGATAAATTTTAAAAAGAATGATATCCTCAAAATATTTTGCATCTCTAACTTCTGTTATTGTGCTATTGGATATTTAACTTATTTTAGAATTTATCACTAAGAACCTGTTTGCATTACTATCTTGAGCATAACCTATAAAAACAACATCTATAGTTTTGGGTCTTATTTTCTTTCTCTTTGGTTCGAGTATAACTACCTTAGCTAGACACCCCCACACTTTTAGAATATCAAGCCTTGGAGGTTTATTTTTCCATATTTCAAAAGGAATTTTCTCACTATTTTTAGAGGTTACTTGATTTAATATATAACAAGATGTTAGTGATTTTTTTTTTATTTGATTCACTTATTTTCCTAAGGTTCTTTATTTCTTTCTTTCCTTTTCTTCTCTCTTATAATTATTTTTTTCTCTATCAGACAATGTATGCTTTTCTTTTTCTTTCTTTTTTCCTTTTTTTTTTTCATTCCATCTGCTTAATTACAAATTATTTGAAATTTATTAATTTTTCTCATTTCTTCCTCTTTCTCCACTATAATAATATAACTTTCTACGCTCATACAATTTATGCATATTTCTTTTCTTTCTTAATCATGTTGTGCACAGTATTTAAAGTCAAAGTTTAATTTCTTTGCTAATAATTAGTATATATGTTTTTATGGTCTTTAATTTTCTCCTATTGTTAGAGTTATGGATTGCTTTATATAAATACTTATGATTGTTTTTTGTATTATATATATATATATATATATATATATATATATCTGCAAAAGCTTTATATCAGTCACCAATCAAACTTTGACTGAAAGGTTCAGGCATAAAATCTCTCTTGCTTTTAATTTATATAAGTTTTGCTTCAATTTAGTTTCTAACTTAGGTTTTTGGATCAATGCACTATATTTAACAAATTTGTTGCTACCATTCACACTATATATTTGAATTGTTATAAACTAATATATGAAACAAATAGTTCTAAGTCACTGAATATATTCTAAGCATTATATATAATATTCTTTATATATACATATTTCTTAATAATTCATAAAACTATTTTCTTACATTAACATATATCTCTTATTTAGAGTGCAAAATTTTCAACCAAATTATAGAATAAGTTATATCAAATAAGAAGATTTTGATACCACATGTGTAAATAGAGACATGCAAATATTTCGAAATATATAAAACACTAGAATATATATAAAGCACATATATAAAACACTTGGTCACTGATCAAAAGCACTAGGTCTTATAAAAATTCATAATTCCTCAATTTGATTTTTTTTAATTTGGTATATATATATATATATATATATATTAATTTTCATCTCTCTTTTAAAAAAAAAAATCAATAAGAAAAATTAGGTGATTATTATGTTTTCGTTGATATCACATTATCATGACACTATATGATAAATAATTAACTTATATTCAATGAAGATATATAGAAAACAAATAAAAAAAACATCAAAGCTCTATGACTCAACTTTCTATTAAATGGACTAACGTTTTTATTTTTATTTTTTATATAGTCATTAAACATTTATAACGTTTACAACAATTCATTATAGTGATTATTATATTGGTATAATCATAGTCTTTATGTATGTAATGTTTATTGACTTAATTATATAACGTTTTCATTTATAACATAATAATGGTTTGGTTTTGTTTAATTTTTTATATATAACATTTACAGCATTAACGAAATGATACTTAAACTCATAATTAATATGTATATATGCTATTATAATAATTACAAAAAAATGTAATGATAATTTGCTGTTAGAGACATGCAAAACAGTGACAAGTAGATCAAAATCACTGAATTAACACTAATCAACAAAAAGAGCACATGGTTTGACAATATTCTCAAGTGAATGAAGACAATCTTTTATTATAATTTTATTGTAATAATATAATGATTTAGTATTATAACGTTGTAATTGATTTTTTATTTCAGAGTTGTCTTTAGCATAAAAGTCTTACATATAATGAATATATATGTTTTGTACTTGAATTTCTTTTGTTCTTTCTAAACTAAAAATTCATTTTATCCCTATAATCACTATTTTAACAACAATTCACACAAACAGTCATATATATTTGAATCAAAGATTTACTTTAAAAAATTATTGATGTGTAATACAAACAAAATTCTCATACATATATGGATAAGTATATGTAACACATTCAAAATTCCTATCTATAAACATATTATACATATCATAAAAAATAAAAACCATACATATACAACATAGTATATAAAACTAGGTATCTAACACATGCAAAGTCTAGCTATGATATCACGTATTAATAATATTATAGTGGCTTTAGCCGTTGGAATTTTTTTTTATATATAATTGGTGATAAACTAAATAGATAATTTCAAAATATATGTTTGTAGAAATCAAAATAATTTTAACACAATATAAATATATGATATTAAGCAATAGCGTATAATAAAGTAAAAATAAGTAATTAAAACAGAGAAAACATAAGGAGCTGGCCTGTGAGTCGCGAAAAGCCATTGTTCTAAAGTCATTATAGCTCCCTATGTGCAAGTACAAATCGTTAAGACCGATTCCAAGATAAAACTTAGGTGCTCACAGCTTTGTCCCCTAGGTGCTCACAATGGCCACCACGTGGTCCATTGTAGAACGTAGGATCTACCACTAACTGTGAAGTTCAAACTGTAGTATAGTATATGATGACACAATTTTCTTTGATTTTTTATTTTTTATTATCGAATGAAAAAAAGAGATTACTTACTTTCTCTCTCTTTTAATTGACGTTTTTGGACTGGCAGGCAATCTAAAAATTAAATAATATTATTAATAAAAATTTTCAAAAACAATAATAAAATTTTGATTTTAAGCTCCACCTGACGAAATAATCCAAAAAGTAAAAACATACGTCAAGGTGTTTACTGTTTATTTACGATTTGATGGAAGCCAGCCATATAAAACTTGGATTTACGCCACGTGGTCTGGTTGACAATGGTATGTGTTATGCTTTTTCGGTTTTTATTGAATCATTTATAATTTCATTAAATATAATTCACTATAGTCATCAAATAATTAATTAATTTACATATTTTTCTAATTTTTAATTTTTTAATATTTTTATAATTTAATTAATATCATTTTATTCAAAACGTCCCAACGTTTCAAAAGACTTACGCCCCAACGCCTCGGGGCTTACGCCTCGCCTCATTGAGACAAAATGCCTCGCCCAACGCCCTCACCTCTGAAAACACTGATAAAAACTAAATAGATTATTTCAAAATATATGCTTGTAGAAATCAAAATAATTTTAACACAATAAAAATATATGATATTAAGCAATAGCGTATAATAAAGTAAAAATAAGTAATTAAAACAGAGAAAACATAAGGAGCTGGCCTGTGAGTCGCGACAAGCCATTGTTCTAAAGCCATTATAGCTCCCTATGTGCAAGTACAAATAGTTAAGACCGACTCCAAGATAAAACCTAGGTGCTCGCAACTTTGTCCCCCTCCACTGCGCACATCCAATGGGAAGCGAGAGGGAACTGACCCGATCAAAGTTGCCCAAAAATGCAAATATTTATAAAGTAAAAATAAGAAAAGAATCTGAAAATTGTGTCTTAGACTTTCGAAAATCTTAGTATTTATATGCACAAATGAGTCTAAAAATTTAATTCAAAATTTAAAATATAAATAATTACAAAATTTGTAACTCTCAATTTATTGAGATTAATCACAAATTTGTAACTTTCAATTTATTAATTATATTAAAATGACCAAATAATGACTATTAAAAAATCATTTGAAAGTTACAAAATGTACAACTCTCGTTATTATATTAAAATAACTAAATAATAATTATTAAAAAACCATGAACAATTGAAATGAATTTAAAAACTATAACAGGTGCCCCTCAAAATACTTCGTCGGTGGTGGCCCCCTTTATATTTATCTGTGACAGGAGCGTGGGGGGCAAGCCTGTACGCGTACCACCTCATTTGTAAGGTGAAATCTCTCAATCAAAGCACGATGTTTGTTACATTGCTACGCTACCAAATGGTCCACACAGTTCATGCATGGGCACTCGTATTGTCCAGTTGAAATGCATTACTTTAAAGAGATGGGTCAAGCTATGGCTTATTATATGGGCACTTTTGTTTGCCCTGGCGGCTTATGGTTTGCTTTATAATTTACTAGCATATTAATCCAGGTTAATATATGAAATAAAGAAAGAGATATAAACAAAGAGTGAATTAATGTAAATTGAATATGAAAGAGATTGATAAAGAGAATGGAGAAAACGTGGATTTATTGATAGAAACAAAAAAAAAAATGTTTTATAAAAAAACAAAAATTATTTTGTAAATTTTCGGAAACGATCAGTTAACCATGAGAGCTACATCACAAGGTTTCACAATGCCACTACCGTCAACATATGCTGACTTAAATTATGGGGACAAAATTTAGCCCAACCCGAAGCATCTTTGAAACTAACCTTTTTTAATTCATCAGGCTAGCCCAATCTACATCGTTTTCCTTTTAACATTTGAGAAAAAAGTGTTTCCTTGTTATCTCAAATTGGAGGGTTTTCATTTGAATTTTGCTTTTTGAGCCTCTTCTCCTGCTGAGCAATGCCCTCTTCTCACTCTCTTTAATTGTAGGATTAAACCAAATTATTATATCTTTATTATTATTATTTTGATATTAGATTGGATTTATCTTTTTAGATAATTCTTATTTATCATGTGTTAGGATTATCATAGTTTTATTTTGTCATTATCAGTTAGAAGTTTGGTGTTATCAGTTAGAGGTTTGGTGTTATCATGTTACCTCATTACAGCTACTATAAATAGTTGACCTCAATTAATTGTAAAATCATCATTCAATAAACAGTTCTTCAAAAAATTCTTTTTTTTTGTGTGAAATTTTACATTTGGTATCAGAGCCTGGTTTGAGGCTTAGAGGGCAGTAAGGTAGGATTCAAGAGTTCAGAATCCAGGAGTGGTAGGCGGATCCAGGAGTTGACGACCCAGGAGTTCGGAGCAATAGTCAGCGACACCAGACAAACCTCCACGCAACCCACACACCGCCAGAAAATGAAATGACACCACCCACACCAAAAGGTGCAGACAGTGCCGACCAGATCCGATTATCGTTGGTTATAGTTGACTAGCAGAGGTTGTTGGGCGTACCTTGCTTGATCGAAATACATTGTCGTAAACCGAGAAAATCGCCGGAATCGTGACTTACAGCGAACCCGTGACCATTGGCGTGAAGAACCTGAGAGGTCTGGTGTGTTTAAAGTTTGGTGTGTTTTGATTTTTTGTTTTGCTGATATACTGGTTTGTTCACGTTTTTTTTTTCTTTTTATTATTATTATTATTTTTGGCAAATTACAATGACTGCCCTTAACAATAATAATAATAACACAATACAACCACAAATACCAAAGTTTGACGAAAAAACCAATTTTGAGTATTGGAGGGTCCAGATGCAACTGTTGTTTGAATACCAAGAGTTGTGGACTGTTGTTTCCGAGGGTATTGTTGGGCTAGTAGATGCTGCAACAACCAGGAAGGATTTGAAGGCGAGGTTTTTCATTAATCAGTCACTGGATCGAGTGATTTTCGAGAAAATCGTACATACAGCATCAGCAAAACGGGTGTGGAACACTCTGATGAACACATACAAGGGAGCAGAAAAGGTGAAGAAAGTCCACTTGCAGACCATGCAGAGGCAGTTGGAGCTTCTCCAGATGAAAAAAACGAAGAAGGTGGCAGATTACTGCTCACGGATATTGGTACTTGTTAATCAGATGAAGTCCAATGGTGAGACAATTTCAGATGTTCAGATCATGGAGAAGATTCTCCGAACACTGATTGAGAAGTTTGAGTACAAGGTGACTGCCATCGAGGAGTTTAAAGATCTCGAGGAGATGATGTTAGATGAGTTGATGGGCTCACTCCAAGCCCACGAACAACGGTTGGATTAGAAGTCTGAGATTGAGGTGGATGAAGCTTTGCAGAGCTCGTTGAGTCTTAAGAAAGACAAAGTGGAGACCCAGAAGAATTCTAAGGCAAGCCAGAAGGGTCAGAACTCGCAAAATTGGAGGGGAAATGCTTCCAGATTTGGCTAGGTGAAAGGTGGAGGTGGCAATAACACTAATCAGAAGAATAAATCTCAGATTTAGTGTTTCAGATGCAAAAGATATGGCCACTACAAGAATGAACGCAAATCTAATGGGAAAAATTTCCAGGCAAATGTTGCAGAATATGGAGACTATTCAGAAACCTTGCTGCTAGTGTGTAGTGTAGCAGTGGATGATGTCAAGTACAAATGGTTTCTGGATACAGGCTGCAGCAACCACATATGTGGTAGGAAGGAGATGTTCTCGGAATTGGATGAGATCTTTACTTCGGAAGTGAAGTTTGGGAATCGCTCAAAGGTGTTAGTGATGGGGAAGGGAAAATTCTCTATCTCTCTGAAGGACGGATCCAAGAATACCATCTCAGAGGTATTGTTTGTCCCAAGTCTGCATCAAAATCTATTGAGTATGGGACAAATTTCAGAGAAGGGGTATGATATGCGGATCTACAGAGGGGTATGCTCCATCAAGGATGCGCAAAATGGTTTGATAGTAAAGGTAAATATGTCACAAATTGTTTGTTTCTGCTGCATATTAACAGTGACATTTTACCATACCTTAATTCTGTAATCAGAGATGGAAGTTGGTTATGGCATATGCGGTTTGGCCATGTGAACTTTGGAAGTCTGAAGCTACTTTCCTCAAGGAAGATGGTTTCAGGATTGCCGGTCATTGATCCTCCTAATAAGGTATGCGAGACATGTGTTGTGGGAAAGAAGCACAAAGACCCATTTCCTACAAAGAAGACGTGGAGAGCTAGTCGACCATTGGAGCTAGTGCACTCAAACCTATGCTCCGTGGAGACTCTGTCGAATGGGGGATATAGGTATTTTATTACCTTTATTGATGACTTCAGCAGGAAGGCTTGGGTGTATTTCTTACAGCAGAAGTCAAATGCTTGTGACGCCTTCAAGAGATTTAAGGCATTGGTGGAGAATCAGAGTGAAAGGTCTATCAAGACACTGAGAATAGATCGGGGGACAGAATATGTTGTTTGTGATAGTTTCTTGCAAAAACATGGCATCAATCATCAGTTGACAGCAAGATATACTCTTCAGCAGAATGGTGTAGCAGAGAGGAAGAACAAAACAGTCATGGACATGGTCAGGTGTATGTTACACTTGAAGAAACCGCCTAAAGGTTTTTGGGGTGATGCAGTTGTTTGTGCGTTCTATCTGTTGAATAGATGTCCCACCAGTAGTGTTCTCGAAAATACTCCTCAGGAAGCCTGGACTTGACTCAAACCCAGCATTGAACACTTACAAATGTTTGGGTGTATTGCCTATGCTCATGTACCTGATGGTTTAAGAAAGAAACTTGATGATAAGGCAGAAAAGTGCATCTTCATCGGCTGCAGTCAGGTAACGAAGGGTTATAAACTTTATAATCCAGTGACCGAAAAAGTGATTGTCAGCAAGAACGTTACCTTCGATGATGAGGGATGCTGGGATTGGTCTTGCGGTAAGGGAAGCTTTTCAGACATTGATATCGACCTGGATGAGATTGACGGTCATCCCAGAGAGAATCAGGTTTCGACCCCAGTGGTTCCACCATCCCCAGTGAACCCACATCCAGCAGAATCTTCTAGTCGTCCACAACGTGAACAGGTGTTGCCAGCTCGTTTGCAGAATTATGTTATCAGTAATGACGACGATCCAACAGATGAAGAGTTGGTGAACTTTGCATTGTTTGCAGATTGTGATCCTATCACATATGAAGATGCTGCTCGTAATGATTGTTGGTTGAAAGCAATGGAAGAGGAGATAGGTACGATTGAAAAGAATAACACATGGGAGCTTACTGATTTGCCAGGTGAAAAGCAGCCCATTGGTGTTAAGTGGGTGTACAAAACAAAATACAAGCTGAATGGTGAGGTGGAACGCTACAAAGCTCGTCTAGTTGCGAAAGGTTACAAATAAAGGACAGGGATCGATTATTTCGAGGTGTTTTCTCTTGTTGCCAGACTTGACACTTGTTGGCTCTCGCCTGTATTTTAATGATGGCAAAACACAACTGTTATTTCTCTAACAAATTTAAGCTAAGTTGTATTAAGGATCAAACGTATTCAACCAAGGAACAAAGAGCAAGAAATCGAACCAAATCAAGTATCAAGTGAAGATTGAAGATCTAGTATAGGTCTTAAGGTTTAGAACCAATGTAAGTCTCACTTATGGTATTAGCTTGTTCAATGGCTCGAACACAAAAGGTTTTCTAAAATCATTAATTTTAAAACAAATATTTTTAATAAAAAACAGAAGAAAAACTGGGTTGGAAGACAACCCAGTCGACTGGGTACATATACCAGTCGACTGGTATATGGGACAGAAGGTACCCAGTCGACTGGATGAATCAACCCAATCGACTGGTACATGGACAGTAAGTCCCCAGTCGACTGGATGAATCAACCCAGTCGACTAGTAAAAGGGACAGAAAGTCCCCAGTCGACTGGATGAAATATACCAGTCGACTAGATACCCAGAAGGTCTGAAAACGTGATTATTTCAAGAGAACCCAGTCGACTGGTATCTCGACCCAGTCGACTGGTAGTTCAAAAATATGACCGTTGGACTCCAAATCTGAACTTTTTAAAGTAAATTTTTTTCAAATTAAAGTCCTAACGGCCATATTAATTGATTGCTATATAAACCCATTCAGTTAAGCATTCAATAACAAACTGCATATATTCAAAAAGAGTTGATCTCACATAATCAAGTTTTTATACTCTTGAAACACAAAAAGCTTTGAAATAATCTTGTTGAGCCATTTCTTCAAGCTTTACTTTGAAAGAAAGACATTTCTGTTGTAATGAGCTTTCATTTGCTGTCTCTCTGCCTTTTACTTTACACCATCTTTGTAAAGGGATTACTTCCGAGAGAAAGGAGAAACTTCCGAAAGGAAGGGGATTGTTCGGTTTAAGCAACTCCTGTAATTTGCTTGTGTACGGTTTGTGCAACACCCGGCTAAGTTGTGCGACTAAGTTTTCTTAGTGGATTACTTCAAGGAGTTCCTTGAAGAGAGTGGACGTAGGGTCGGAACGAATCCGATATTGCCGAACCACTATAAACTGTGTTTGCATCCTCTTTCTTTAAACTCTTTATTTACAGCTCATTACTTGTATTAATTGTTTGCTGCTTATCAGTTTTTATAAACTTGTATTAATTCCGCAAAAAGTTTTTAAAAACCCAATTCACCCCCCCTATTGGGTTGAAACCTCGAGCTACAATTGATATCAGAGCTTCGTTCTCTTAATTAGGCTTAAAATCCTTGAGTTGATCCAATGGCAGCAAATAGCTACTCTGAGGGACACTCTTATACTAGACCACCTTTGTTCAATGACTCAAATTATAACTATTAGAAAAATAGAATGAAAATCTTTGTCGAATGACAAGATTACAATCTATGGAGAATCATAGAAGAAGGACCTAAAATTCCTTCAAAAGAAATAGTTATTGGAGAGACTTTTCATACAATGCCTAAACTCAAAACTGAGTTTACTGACGAGGATTGTAAAATGATGTCTCTCAATAGCAGAGTAACAAGCATGCTACATTGTGCATTAGATATTTCTGAATATAACGAAATATCTGCATGTGTTTCTACTAAAGAAATATGGGACAAATTACAAGTCACATATGAAGGAACTAGTGAAGTAAAAAAGTCTAAAATTTACATGCTAATTTCTGAGTATGAATCATTTAAGATGTCTGCTAACGAAACCATTTCTAAAATGCACTCACGGTTCACCACTATTATAAATGGTTTAAAACTGCTTGGTAAGAATATTGAGGAAGTTGAACTAACCAGAAAAATCTTGAGATCTCTGCCACCATAATGGAAACCAAAGAGGACAGCCATACAAGAGGCCAAAAATCTTGACAAGCTTGATGTTGAGACGCTGCTTGGGTCATTATTGACATATGAGATGGAAGAAATGACTCCCATCGTCAATGATGATGAGAAGAAGAAAAATCAAATTGCTCTCAAAGCTTCTACGAGCAACAAAGAAAAGGAATTAGAACAAGAAGCAGAGAGCAGTGAAGAGGATGGTGAAATGGCCTTAATCACCAGACGATTCCATGGATTCTTGAAGAAAAGCAAGAAACCTTACTCAAAGGATCCCACCTCAAAAAGGGAACCACTTATGTGCTATAGCTGCAAGAAGCCAGGACACATAAAAACTGACTGTCCGGTTTCAAATAAACCATACAAGGGCTTTAAGAAGAAAGCTATGGTAGCAACTACCTGGAGCAATGACGAAGAAGATGAGTCATCAGACAAAGAAATCGGATACGAGGAAATCGCCAACCTTTGTTTGATGGCAATCGATGATGAAAGTGAGGTAACATCTTCTCCCTCTTCAAAAAATAATATTATTACTAGTAGTGAAGAACTGCTAGAAATAATAAATGAAATGCATGAAGAATTGAAGAAATTTGATTCTAGAAATTCTGTTCTTAAGAAAGAAGTATCATCTCTTTCTAAAGAAATGATAAGTCTTAGAGAAGAAAAAGAAAAATTATCATCTTTACTGTATGATTCTTCTCAAGATTTTCTCAAAGATGAAAATGAGAATTTGAAAAATAAAATTTCTGAATTAAATAGCACAATATCAAGACTTATGCTTGGTAAAGAAAAACTTGATTAAGTGCTTTCTTCCCAAAGAATAAGTGGAGGAAAAACTGGTTGAGGATATTCTCCATTGGGAAAGCAAAAAAGAAAAGATAGCTTATTCATGAAAGCCTCTTGTGTAGATGGAGCCTCTACTTCAAAAGCTCCTAGCATGGTTAAGAGCACTCCCTCGATGAATGCTAGGAAGTCTAGAAATTTAAATATTCATACTAAATTGAAGCAACCTAGAAATACTCATGTTTATATGTATGCTCATTCTAGAAATGCTCATACACATCCTAGAAATAATTATCATGCTCATTCTAGGAACAATGTGTATAATCAAAGAATGCATTCTGCTCATGCTCATCCTAGGAATTACCATCATGGTTATCCTAGAAATAATTTGCATACATATGCTAGCATGTATCCTAGAATGCATCATCATTAATTTTCTGGAAATGACATGCATTTTCATACTCCTTACCATAGAAACATGTATCCTAGGAACTATTATCCTAAGAATTATAGGAATGCACATGTAAGATATCCTAGAAATTTCTATGACTATAATGCTAGGATTGTGCATCATTAACTTGTTCATAGAGCACCACATGTTAAGAAAGTATGGGTCCCAAAAGGAACCGTATTTTCAGGGATTAACCCCAAATGACCCAAGAAATTTTGGGTACCTAAAAGTGTTATCGTATATCCTTGTGTGATGTAGATTTGCCTCCACACCAAGGAGAAAGGTAACTGTTGGTACCTTGATAGCGGATGCTCGAAGCACATGACCGGTGATAAAAGTGCATTCAATGAGCTAACTCTAAGAGATAGTGGACTTGTGACCATTGGAGACAATACTAAAATAAAGATCATCGGGCATGGAAAAGTCGGTAATGATTTCTCAACCTTAGATAATGTATTGCTAGTACAAGGCCTTAAGCCAAATTTACTTAGCATTAGTCAGTTATGTGACAAAGGATACAAAGTCATATTTGAGACTTCTCATTGTCTAGTTATAGACATAAAGAGCAACAAGATCAAATTCATTGGCCATAGACATGAAAATGTCTACATAGTTGATTTGAAATCCTTGCAGTCTGATAATGAAAAATGTTTTCCGGCTTTTAGTGAAAATCCATGACTATGGCATAGAAGGCTTGGTCATGTAAACATGAACTTGCTAAAAATTGTTTCAGGAAAAGATTTAGTTATTGGTCTTCCTAAAATCAATTTTGAAAAAGACAAAGTTTGCAATGCTTGTCAAATGGGAAAACAAACTAAGATATCTTTTAAAGCAAAAAATGTAGTCTCAACTACTAGACCTTTGAAACTTTTGCATATGGACTTATTTGGTCCAATTAGTACCATTAGTCTAGGTGGCCATCAATATGCTCTTGTTATTGTTGATGACTATTCAAGATATACCTTTGTTATTTTTATTGCTTACAAGGATGAAGCTTTCAAAGGATTTGAAAAGTTTTGCAAAAAAGTACAAAATGAAAAATCAATTTGTATTTCAAGCATAAGAAGTGATCATGGCAAAGAATTTGAAAATCAAAGCTTTTCAAAATTTTGTGATGAAAATGGAATTAATCACAACTTTTCAGCACCTAGAACTCCTCAACAAAATGGAGTTGTTGAGAGGAAAAATAAAGTTCTAGAAGAATTTTCAAGAACTATGCTTTGTGAAAATAATTTACCAAAATATTTTTGGGCTGAAGCCGTGAATACTTCTTGCTATATTTTAAATAGAATTTTAATAAGGTCTTTGCTTGATAAAACTCCATATGAACTATGGAAAGGGAGAAAGCCCAATATTTCCTATTTTCGTGCTTTTTGTAGTAAATGCTTCATCTTAAATAACAATAAAACTAACTTGGGTAAATTTGATTCCAAGACCGATGAAGGAATATTTTTAGGATATTCAACTACTAGTAAGGCTTATAGAGTTTTCAATAAGAGAAATCTAGTAGTAGAAGAATCTGTGCATGTAATTATTGATGAATCTAATCCAATGAGTAGTAGAGAAGTTTCCTTTAAAGATGATGCAGATTTTATTCTAAGAATAAAAACTCCTACTCCCATTGTTGACCCAAAAGAGAGTTCTCCTCAAGCTAATGAAGAGATGAAAACTCTCAATTTGGACCAACAATCCTCAAGTCAACAAGAGGAAAGTCTACCCAAAGATTGGAGGTATGTAAATTATCATCCAATTGATCAAGTGATTGGTGACCCTTCATAAGGGGTAAGAACTCGCTCTTCCATTAGAAATATTTGCAATTTTGTAGCTTATTTGTCTCAAGTAGAACCTAAGACATTTATAGAAGCTGAAAAATATAATGATTGGATAATTGCAATGCAGGAAGAGATAAATCAATTTGAGAGAAACAATGTTTGGAAACTAGTTCCAAGACCTAAAGATCATTCAATAATTGGAACTAAATGGGTATATAGAAATAAAATGGATGAAAATGGTATAGTAACTAGAAATAAGGCTAGACTAGTTGCTAAGGGATATAATCAAGAAGAAGGAATAGACTTTGATGAAACCTATGCTCCCGTAGCTAGATTAGAAGCTATTCGAATGTTATTAGCATTTGCATGCTTTAATAAATTTAAGCTATTTCAAATGAATGTGAAAAGTGCCTTTTTAAATGGCTTTATAGAAGAAGAGGTTTATGTTGAGCAACCTCTTGGATTTGAAAATCTTAGTCTTCCAAATCATGTCTACAAGCTTTCTAAAGTTCTATATGGGTTGAAACAAGCTCTAAGAGCATGGTATGAAAGACTAAGTAAATTTTTGATTGACAATGATTTTGTAAGAGGTAAAATAGACACAACTCTCTTCACAAAAACTCACAAAAATGACACTTTGATAGTTCAAATATATGTTGATGATATTATATTTGGTGCTACTAATGAATCTATGTGTCAAGAGTTTGCAAAGTGCATGCAAGGTGAATTTGAAATGAGCATGATGGGAGAACTTACCTACTTCCTTGGACTTTAAATCAAGCAACTGAAATGAGGTATCTTCATCAATCAACAAAAGTACATTAAGGACCTACTAAAGAGGTTCGGGATGGAAAGCTCAAAGCCAATTGGAACACCTATGAGCACAACTACTAAACTTGATCTTGATGAAGGAGGTAAAACTGTAGATTCTAAATATTATAGAAGCATGATAGGTGCTTTAATTTATTTAACTGCAAGTAGACCTGATATAATGTTTAGTGTATGCATGTGTGCTAGATTTTAGGCTAATCCTAAGGAATCACATGTAGTTGCAGTAAAAAGAATCCTTAGATATCTGCAAGGAACCCAGACCATAGGATTATGGTACTCTAGAGAATCATCTTTTGAGCTAGTAGGATATTCAGATGTCAATTTTGTTGGATGTAGGTTAGATAGAAAGAGCACAAGTGGAACATGCCAATTCTTAGGTGCTATGTTAACTTCTTGGTTTTCCAAGAAACAGAATTTCGTTGCATTATCAACCACTGAGGCGGAATATGTAGCCGCTGGCAGTTGTTGTGCCTAAGTGTTATGGATGAAACAATAACTAGAAGACTATGGCATGAACCTCAAAAATATTCCTATATTTTGTGATAATACTAGTGCCATCAACCTAACCAAAAATCCTATTCAGCACTCTAGAACCAAGCATATAGAGATTAGACATCATTTTCTAAGAGACCATGCTCAAAAAGGTGATATAAGATTAGAATTCATACCTTCAGAAGATCAAATAGCTGATATTCTTACAAAACCCTTAAGTGAAGCTAGTTTTTGTAAGATTAGAATGTTGATGGGATTGCTTGATTTTGATAAACTGAATGTTTGATTGCATTTCATTTCATCATTTGCATATTTGACATTGAGTGAAAGAATATTAGTCCTTGTTTAATTATTTCCCTCACTCAAAAATGTCATAGATAAACAAAATCGTGCAAAAATTCAAGACTGAAAATTTTACTAAGGATCCAGTTGACTGGTAAATGTTCTCCAGTCGACTGGTAAATCATTGCCAGATCTTCCAGTCGACTGGTACATCTGACCCAGTCGACTGGTAACTCTCTGCCAAATATTCCAAACGACTAGTAAGTCTTCTCCAGTCATCTATTAGGTCGAATCTCTGTTTGGCGCCAATTTTTGAAAAACCCTTATCCTCCAGTCGACTGGTAAAGGTAGACCAGTCGACTGGTAGGCAAACTGTTCATCTTCTCAAAAGGCCCCAGTCGACTGGTATCGCAATATTATAAATATAACTGTTCATTTTTCTGAACTTTTACGCCATTTTCGAACTCCCAAATTTTCTCTCTCTAGAAAAATTCACCATTTTGATCCAAAAACCATCCAAACTTCATCTAAACACACCGATCTACTCATCCATAAAGAGATTTTTGACTTTCTACGGTTAAAATCTCTTATTTTCACCAAAATCCGTTTTCCCCAAAAACTCTTTTTTCTTCAAAATGAGCGATAAGATCCGTATAAAACTCACAACAAGTGGTCCTAATGCGCCTAAAAAGCCAAGGTCTTCAAAACCTTCGGCTTCGGAGTCGAAAGGAAAGGGAGCAGCGGGCTCATCCAGCAAGGACCCCAGAATAGAGTTGGAGCAGACTCTGTTTTACAGTCCGGCGGCACATGCAAGGTATAACTCTATAATCCGTCACAAGAAAATCATGACGGGTAGAGTCGTTGATTTCGACTCTATTCGCCATGGAAATTTCGATATTCTACCAGCCTTTGAGGCAATAAATCTGACCCCACTGGTCAGAATTCATGAGAAATATTACCCACGACTAATTCACCAGTTCTACGCGAACTTGGTGAAACCCAGTCCTTTGGCTCTGAGATTCAGAACCAGAGTCAGCGGTGTGGAGTTTGGGGTCAACACTGACCTCTTGATGAGCGTTCTGAGAATCCCTGTAAGAAGGATTCAATGGAGTCTGGATGGATGGCCAGGCAACTTTGAGGTTGAAGAGGCCTATTGGATAGTCAGGGGAGTCCCTAACTATGTGTACAGACCCACTACATTTCATACATGTAGTGACATGCCCATCGACTCAAAGATGTTTCAACTGATTGTCAATTGGATCATCCACCTGAGACTCGGGAATCGAGGGTATCTATCTAAAATAGATACAGTATTGATTTGGTGCCTAAAATCTGAGAACCACTTCAATATATATCCTCTGCTGCTCTCCAATATGATAAATGGCGAAGCAAACGACTCCGGGTGTCTTCCTTATGGGATGCTCATTACACTCATCCTCCAGCACTTTCGGGTACCTTTGCCTGCCTCCGAGGCTCAGGATATCGGATTGACTGACATCATCAACATTTCATCACTGAAGAAGATGGGATGTATTGTTCGTGAAGGATTCCTCTATCCAACGGCCAGAAAGCGCCTGAGGATCCGAGAGGATGTGAGCGACAGTGATGAGGATGCTACTGCTGATACAGCTGCTGAGATGGAGACGGATACCCGAGCACCTCCCATTGGTGACTTGAGTACTGGCCAGACTGGTTACAGAGACATTCTACGAGCTATCACGAGCCTCCAGATGACGATGGAGTCCGGTTTCCAGTCCATGCAGTTTGATTACCAGAGACTAAGCTCCTCCATAGACCACTTACGGGATGACTTCGAGTTACATCGAGAGCACACTGAGGGTTCTTTAGCTGAGATTAGGGATCTTCTTCGTGATGGCTCGGACTCTCCCGCACCTTGAGTCTATATCTTTATTATGTACTTAGTTTTTTTCAGCTTTTATCATATAGCACAAACATATCATGTATTATTTTGTCTTAGTTATGGCTCTGTGAAGCCCGTTTATGTATTGACTTTTTATATATGATGATGTATTTCCATTAGCCATATTTCTTGTATCTATTTATGCTATTTGTGATATGTTAGCATTGTTTTAAAACTCTGTTTAGCCACTAAACTGCTCTAAAATGCTTATACGTGTATGAAAACTTTCGGTTCGTCCTGGGAAGGCTTTCGAAACCCGAATGAAGCCAAATTTTCGCGTACAAGTTTGTTTTCTTATACTCTAGATGAATGTATTGGCTAACTAGCTTTTTTTTGTGTTATTCCCTCTTTGATTGCTGTTGTCAAAACGGGAGAGAAAAATGAGAAAAACGAGAAAATCTAAGTAAACGCAACCAATGCATAGATTTAGGGGGAGCATTGCTTCATAGCATTATAAAAATGTTTATTGATTGGTTGAGTTTGATTCTGGATTGGTTGAAAGAGATATAAATTGTGTTTGTTTGTTTACAGGGTGGTTTTACTCAAAAAACAAAGGAGACTCTGTCCAAATTTTTGTAAAATCCTAACACTTAGCTTTTAAAACTGTTTTCACATTATTAGTTTTGTCATCATCAAAAAAGGGGAGATTGTTGACCCTCGCCTGTATTTTAATGATGGCAAAACACAAATGTTATTTCTCTAACAAGTTTAAGCTAAGTTGTATTAAGGATCAAACGCATTCAACCAAGGAACAAAGAGCAAGAACTCGAACAAAATCAAGTATCAAGTGAAGATTGAAGATCTAGTATAGGTCTTAAGGTTTAGAACTAATGTAAGTCTCACTTATGGTATTAGCATGTTCAATGGCTCAAACACAAAAGGTTTTCTAAAATCGTTAATTTTAAAACAAATATTTTTAATGAAAAACAGAAGAAAAACTGGGTTGGAAGACAACCCAGTCGACTGGGTACATATACCAGTCGACTGGTATATGGGACAGAAGGTACCCAGTCGACTGGATGAATCAACCTAATCGACAGGTACATGGACAGTAAGTCCCCAGTCGACTGGATGAATCAACCCAGTCGACTGGTAAAAGGGATAGAAAGTCCCCAGTCGACTGGATGAAATATACCAGTCGACTAGATACCCAGAAGATCTGAAAACGTGATTTTTTCAAGAGAACTCAGTCGACTGGTATCTCGACCCAGTCGACTGGTAGTTCAAAAATATGACCGTTGGACTCCAAATCTGAACGTTTTAAAGTAATTTTTTTTCAAATTAAAGTCCTAACGGCCATATTAATTGATTGCTATATAAACCCATTCAGTTAAGCATTCAATAATAAACTGCATATATTCAAAAAGAGTTGATCTCACATAATCAAGTTTTTATACTCTTGAAACACAAAAAGCTTTGAAATAATCTTGTTGAGCCATTTCTTCAAGCTTTACTTTGAAAGAGAGACATTTATGTTATAATAAGCTTTCATTTGCTGTCTCTCTACCTTTTACTTTACACCATCTTTGTAAAGGGATTACTTCCGAGAGAAAGGGGAAACTTCCGAAAGAAAGGGGATTGTTCGGTTTAAGCAACTCCTGTAATTTGCTTGTGTACAGTTTGTGCAACACCCGGCTAAGTTGTGCGACTAAGTTTTCTTAGTGGATTACTTCAAGGAGTTCCTTGAAGAGAGTGGACGTAGGGTCGGAACGAATCCGTTATTGCCGAACCACTATAAACTGTGTTTGTATCATCTTTTCTTAAACTCTTTATTTACAGCTCATTACTTGTATTAATTGTTTGCTGCTTATTAGTTTTTATAAACTTGTATTAATTCCACAAAAAGTTTTTAAAAACCCAATTCACCCCCCCCTCTTGGGTTGAAACCTCGAGCTACAACACTGTTCGCTTGATTGTGCCTCTTGCTACACAGAATCACTGGAGAATATTCCAGATGGATGTGAAATCCGCATTTTTAAATGGGGAGATAGGGGAGGAAGTCTACATACAGCAACCTATGGGGTATGTAAAGAAAGGGCAAGAAAATAAGGTCTACAAGCTGAAGAAGGCCTTATATGGGTTGAAACAGGCACCCAAAGCGTGGTATACACGCATTGACACATATTTTATCTAGCATGAGTTCCATAGATGTCCTTATGAGCACACTTTGTATATCAAATTCAATTCCCATAGAGATATTCTTATTGTGTGCTTATATGTTGATGATCTGATCATTACCGGTAATAATCCTGAGATGATTGCAGAGTTCAAGAGTGCAATGACTGGTCATTTCAAGATGAAAAATTTGGGGTTGATGTCCTACTTTCTTGGCATTGAGGTGACTCAAACAGATGATGGTATCTTTGTGTGTCAGAAAAAATATGCTGGTGAAGTGCTGAAAAAGTTCAAGATGGAGGGATGTAAGCCGATGCTGACTCCAATTGAAGAAAGGTTGAAGTTGGAGAAGGATGGCTCTGGTGAGCTAGTTGATGCTACCATCTTTCGGAGGCTAGTAAGAAGTCTGGGATACTTAACTTCTACTAGGCCTGATATTTCTTATGGAGTTGGGCTTATTAGTAGGTTCATGGACTCTTCGAGGCAATCTCACTTGCAGGCTGGCAACTGTATCTTGCGATATGTGAAAGATACACTGGGTGATGGTATCTTTTACTCTTCCGCTAACAAAGTCGAGCTTGTTGGATATACAGATAGTGACTAGGCAGGTGATACGGACAAGAGGAAAAACACTTCCAGATTTATGTTCCATCTTGGTTCTAGAGTATTTTCTTGGTCATCGAATAAGTAACAGGTGGTTGCTCTATCGACAACAGAAGCTGAGTACATTGCAGTTGCTGGTGGTGCTACACAGGTTGTGTGGCTGCATCTCATGCTTTCTGAGTTAAATCATCAACAGGATGCTCCCACGGTGATCTACTGCGACAATAAGTCCACCATTTCCTTGACTAAGAATCCAGTATATCATGGTAGAAGTAAACACATTGATATCAAGTTTCACTTTATACGAGACTTGGTGAAAGAGAAAGAGATCGTGATTGAGTACTGCCGTTTAGAGGAACAGGTTGCAGATATCTTCACAAAGCCGCTCAAAGTTGACACTTTTCAGAAGCTTAAGAAGTCTTTAGGCATGATGAGTTATGAAGGACTTGGTTTAAAGGGAGCTATGTAGGATTAAACCAAGTTATTATATCTTTATTATTATTGTTTTGATATTAATTTGGATTTATCTTTTTAGATAATTCCTATTTATCATGTGTTAGGATTATCAGATAGTTAGAATTATTATAGTTTTATTCTGTCATTATCAGTTAGAGGTTTGGTGTTATCATGTTACCTCATCACTGCTACTATGAATAGTTGGCCCCAGTTCATTGTAAAATCATCATTCAATAAACAGTTCTTTAGAAAATTCTTTTTTTGTGTGTGAAATTTTACATTAATCATCTCTTAAATTTCTTTAGATTCATGGTTACTTAAGTCATTTTGATACTCTTTATACTTCAAATATATTGATTTTTCGTTTGGTTACATGATATTGACTTTTATTTGGTACGATTGATATATTGACGATATTTGAGTTCAGATTAAAACCAACTTAAAATTAAAGTTTATTTTTTAATTTTTTTCAAAAATTTAATTAAATCAAATCAAAACACTTATTAATTGATGTTTAATTATTATTTAATAAAATTTGATAAATTTAAAAAAAATAAATTATAGTTTAAAATTGGTTTAAAGTTGAACTCAAACATTATTATTAATCATTAATCATTACTCTTTCTCTCACTCTATATATATATATATATATATATATATATATAGAGTTTAGAGCATGAATCTTTTTGTATTCAATTAAAGTGAATGTGTATAGTCTACGTGTGCTTTGATAATAATTTGGTAAAAATTATTTTAAAATTATTTATTAAAACCCATACTAAAATACATCATGTAAATTAATTAAATTTAAAATATAAAAAATGTTGAAATATAAAACGGAACGCATGACCGTTTGTGATAATAATAATAATAAAAAAAAAAGCAAAAGCCAAATAATAAAAAAAAATGGAGAGAGAAAACTGCGTTTAACGTGGAGACAGAAATTAGGGAGGGGTGAAGAAAAATTGATTGTGTTAAAAATAGAAGGAAAAAAAAGAAGAAGAGAGTGGAGTTAAAGAAAGACACGTGAGGCCCGTAAAGCTAAAATAAAGGCGAATGAATTGACTGGAACAGAACGGACGGATGAGAATCCATCCAATTCATCATCCGCTTAATGTTCAAACCTCCCTCCTCATTCTTCGCTCTCTATTTATATATCAACAGAAACCAAAAAACCATTAAAGAGGCTCAAAATCACACAATAAACTAATACACAAGAAAATACAAGCAACCAAATAAAAAAAGATAAAAGAAAGTAGTAGAAACAGTGAGCGAGAGAAACAAAAATGTCGTGGCAAACTTACGTTGATGATCACTTGATGTGCGACATCGATGGCCAAGGCCAGCATCTCACTGCTGCAGCCATCGTCGGCCACAATGGCAGTGTCTGGGCCCAGAGTGCTAACTTCCCTCAGGTGATTTTTCTTCTTCTTGATTTTGATCTCTTTTCCTTAATTGATATTTCTTACATTTCCTTTGATTGTAATGAATCAATCGACTTGATCTGATCTTGTTTGTTCTTTGTTGTTTTGGACTTCTTCTGGTGATCTGCATTTCAGTCGCGTATCGATTATTATTTTTTTTTGGATAAATCGCTTTGATCCGAGGATAATTTAGCTAGATCGATGATTGATACGAGAATGTGGTTGCATTGGATTCTAGGATGACTAGATTTATTTATTTACTTTTTTTCAAGTATGAGATCAATGACCAATCCGTTAATGTGACTGCATTTTGATTTCTTGTGTTTTGGATTAATTTCTGATTAGGAGTTAACCATAATGAGTCGCTGTAAATTTTATTTCTTTGATTTGCTTAGTATGATATTTATTAAGTTTCTATGTAAATCATTTGCATTTAAATCATTGATTTTTCAAACTATCTTGTTGATTTTGAATCCAGTTTGTTGGATTGGTAAAAAAAGAATGCTAGTCGAATGCCTGGTGTTGACAATGCATGTTCTTTGATTAATTCTAAGTGTGCTAGGAAATTAGTAGGCACAATTTTTTTTTTTTAAAAAAAAAAAAAAACTAAATTTGATTGGAAAATTGTGAGGATTATCAAAGATATACACATTTTTAAGAACCTATTTTTATGTGTAGGATGCATCAATATTCCATATATTGTGATCATTACGAATCTAGCTTGCACACATTTCATGTTTAAGTTGTTCAATTTTATAGACAAGCTGATTTTGTGTCTGCATGTTAGTAGATAAAACTTAACCAATCTTATAAAATAAAAAAATTCAAATCGAGGAACTAAATTCAGAATTATACTATGCCTTTTTCTGTTTTAAAGGAAATAAAACTAAAAGAAAACTTAGAATATTTCACAGATTCTTTTTTCCCACATTTGTCCAACATGAAAGACGGCTTGTCCATCGGCGATTACCATTTGAAGCCATGCCTATTTTCAAATTAAGCTCTGTATCAAAAGCCACCTATATAATCTTTTACATGGTGACTATGAATTGATGCAAACAGTTTAATTCAACTATTTAGCAACTAGCTCCATGTCTACGAGTTATGATTTGTGTTCTGAGTTTGTTCCTAAAAGTGACAACACTACAATGTGTTATTGCCTTCATTAGCATTTCCTTATGTGTTTTCTTTTTTTTTATTTGTCAAATTTTCAACCTTCGAGTATCTCTGACCTATTTTGCTTCTTTTTTTTCCAGTTCAAACCGCAGGAGATCACTGATATCATGAAAGATTTTGACGAACCAGGTCACCTTGCCCCTACAGGCTTGCACCTTGCAGGCGCAAAGTACATGGTAATCCAAGGAGAGGAGGGAGCTGTTATCCGTGGAAAGAAGGTGATGAATCTGAACGAATAAGCTAAAATAACTTTTGCTACATTGTTAATCAAGGTAATTTAATTGTACTTAACGATGCCTTGTACCGCTTGTGGGTGGACGAGATGAACTAGATCACACATTTCAAGGACTTACTCGAATGAAGGTTTTCAAATGATTTTGCATGACTGATGTTGTAACTGATGTTTAAATGGCTGAAGGCTCTCATTTTTTCCTCTTTCTACCCACCATTATGTATTTAGTTTTAAGTCTTTATCTCTTTTGGATTGGCAGGGATCTGGAGGTGTCACTGTCAAGAAGACTGGCCAAGCTCTTGTTTTCGGCCTCTATGAAGAACCAGTGACTCCAGGACAGTGCAACATGATCGTGGAGAGGTTGGGGGATTACCTCCTTGAGCAGGGCCTGTAGGCCTAGTTTCATCATTATCCTATTATTTCTTTTTTTGGGTACAATTACTGTTTTTTTGTTTTCCTTTTATTTCTCAGTTCCAAGTTTGCATCTTCCTTAGAAAGCCTTGAATTGGCATCGAGGATGTTGCAGACAATAACCATGTGAGAACTAAAATGGTTGTTTCACTTTTTTTTTCTTTTGATATGTTATGATTCCTTTCGTATTACTATTTATTTTTTGCTGCAATTGTAAGCGTCTTGAATCAATCCTGCATTCGGTATTTCTTTATAAGCTAGAAAAAGGACCCTTTGCATGGTAGAAGCTTGACAAATGAGTGTGTTAGAGGGATGAATATCAAATGGTCTTGATGGGATCAAGTCCTCAAGCTAGTACAGGGCTTTGACTCTTGAAAACCCAGTCTTGAAATCTTTTTGGGTATGCGCAATGCTTAACCAATTTTTGCTAAAAGAGAGCCGCCAATCCACTGGATTTACCTGTGGCATATTTGCAAAATTGCTATGAATATCTTTTACTATTACTAGAACGCCTTGTGCAAAGAAGAATTGATGCTTAAAGAGGATGAGATCTCTAGAAACAGGTGAATCTAAAACAATTGCAAGTTGATGTCGGCCGATATTAAAATAAGTATCCAATCAGACCATCCATCTTTGGAAAGTGATGGGCAGCGAATATACTTTAATTTGGCATTGACAAAGAAGACGATATACGAAGAAAGTGTGGTCAAGAGATTTGCCTAAAATAAAATGAAAGGTATCTGCTAACTTTACGATATTTTACGACAAACTTTTTTCTTTTTAATAATTGATTTTTGAAAATGAAGACCATCGTTAAAGTAGGAACTGTGTGATAAAATAAGAGGATGGCTTTATGCTCAAATGAGCTCGATCTGACTTCGATTTTTTTCCTCCCTTTCATTTCTCTCCATTAGAGTCTGGGCCTTAACGTGTGTGGTTTGTTTGTTCGCTGGTCTGTTCAAGTTGCGTTCGCAGATACTGTGTTGCCTTCAAGGAAAGCATTATCTGTCTTGAAAACGGCAACCCAAGTAAATGAGGAAATCTATACAAGCCTTTATAAATTATTCATTCAAAAGAACTGGTTATAGGAAAATCTATGGTGACTTGATTAGATTTACTTCTAATGATACCAAGAATATTTCTTAAAACCTCTTTCTTTGTTTAAAAAACAAATTATACTGCATTATCTCTAAGTTTGTTGAAATTACATTAATATATCAAACTTTTTTAAAATTCAAGATTTACCCAAAACCATCAATTTCCACCATTAAATAGCTCAAAATGAATTTCTTTGAAAAATCAAAATTTTAATTATATATTAGTTTTCATGATGACCAAAATACTCTTAGTGTTAAAATATCTCTAAGTGATTATGATAAGTTAAATAATTCTATTTATCAACTATTGATCTCAAAATTGAGTTGACAAAGTGTCTGTTGACCCTGAATAATTTTGATAGTGACAAAAATTTTAATTAAGCACTAATGAATTTTACTTTAAGTGATATAGATTGTTAATAGTGCTTATACATCAAATGATTCAATATTGTAGAAATTGGTGAATCAAAGTTGATGATCTCCAAAGTCAAGAAACACTCTAAAAGATCAAATTCAAGAAGAATAATTGAACTGCAACTTCAAAGATAAAAGAGTTAAATCATAGGTTTGAATCCTAAGATACACTTTGTAAGCATTTCAATTCTTAAGAGCTAAATAAATTTGTATTGCATTTTATTACATAACCTTAATTAATTAAAGATATAAAATTTTTAGGTAAATTTATTAAATGCAAATATTCAATTCTTAGGGCTCAATAATTAACATGCTTTAATTGAACTTAAAAATAATTTATTTTGACATATAAAATTATTTGAGCAGTTGTTATTCTTCATATATCTTGCATACAAATTATGCTTAAATTTGTAATATATTTTGTCATCATAAAAAAGGCTCAAATCAAGAAATTGATTAGATTAATGTTGATGATAATAAAATACACTTGAAGTGTTTAACTTGTGTGTTAAATGTGCAAGAAAGTTTGATTTAATTGAGAGATTTCGGAACTCAAAAATCCAAAAAGAATAAAAAATATAAAGAAAATTATGCTGAAAATACTGTAGCAGTGCTCAGACAGTTGGCTGTGAATAGTGATGGTCGACTATGGGCTTGAAAAATCAATTTTATGCATCAAGTCTAAAGGACAATCGACTCGGCAAGTTACAACAACTATATTTTTTAATTTAAAAGACTCTAAACTTGTCTCTAACGAATTTATTAAGTTTCCAACTGTTAGAAGACTTCAAGACAATATAAATAGAACCCCAATGGTCATTTGGAAGTGAAGAGAAACATTCTACAACAAAGGATTAAAGTAAAATCTTCATTATCTTCTTCTTGAGCCAAAAACTTCACTGTTAAGCTATAAGCTTTTGAGAGAAAAAATATTGAGTTGTAATCTCCATTGAAATCTCTCTTTCTTGTTTATTTGTTTCAAATTTTCTTTTATCATCTTGTTAAAAGAGTTGGTGTAACTCTTGTGAGAGTTGTAACTGTGCCAATGAGTGTTGGGTATATACACTTGGGTAGCAAATTTTGGATTATTGTGAAAAAGGTTGAAGCAACCCTCTTGAAGTTGTTTGTTTGTACTCGGTTCGAGCAACACCCAAAAGTTGCTTACTTTAGTGAAAAGCTTCAAAGAGGATCATTAAATAGAGTAGACGTAGGGTCGAAAGGATTCCGATATTGCCAACCACTATAAATCGAGTTTTCATCTCTCTAACTCTATCTCATTAATTAATTTCCTAGAATTATTTATTATTCAAGTAAATGAGATTGGTTGCTTAATTATATTATAATTCAATTATCTTTTCTATATTAAACAATAAACTCTCTCACCATTGTGCTTGTAATTTAGAAAGATTGATTTGATTTATATTTTGATATTTGAGATTGCAAAAAGAATTTTAAAAATTTCTAATACCTAATTCACCCTTCCCTCCTCTTGGGTATTGTCATAGTATATTTTGGACCAACAATCGGTATCAAAGCAAGGTACTCTTGTTTTAATAACCTAGAGTTGATCCTATGACAACTATGTTTTTAGAAGGAAGAGATCCTACTAGTCATCCTCTTCTCCATTGAACAAATTTCACCAATTGGAAAGCTCAAGTGAAGATTTTTATTAAAGCTTATGATTATTATGATTGGTATTTCATTCTTGAAAATGAAAATGATTTTGATGCAAATGATTGTAAATTCATTCAACTAAATGCTAAAGTTATGAACATGCTTTATAGTTCTCTTGATTAAAACATAGTTGATCAAATTTTCTCATGTAAAACCGCAAAAGAAATTTGGGATTTATTATAGGTCATTCATGGAGGAAATGAGCAAGAAAAGAATTTCAAATTGAAAAGTCTTGTTCATAACTTAGAGCATTTTAAAATGAATGAAAATGAATCAATTTTTTATTTGCAAACTCGTTTTACCATCATTGAACTTGTGAGAATATTTCTTAGGTCTTTGTTAAATCAATGGAAAATTATTTTGACTGAGCATTTTACGAGTGAAAACTTAGAAGAGATTGTGGAATCCCTCAAGGAGCATGAAAGCTACTTGGCTTACAAAGAGGATGATTTCACCACATCCTCCACCTCTTATGGAAATTGAAGATATTAATCATGATGGAGATGATGAAGAGGAAGATGGAGAAAAGATCAAAAGAAAAAGAAGTCCATCAATATGCTTCAATGTCTAAGAAACTTGAGAAGTTTTACTCCATACGATGCAATATGAGGAGAAACTTGAAGAAGAAGGTTGCAACTTGGAGTGGAGAAGGAAGTGCAAAAGAAGATTCCAATATCAAAATGGCAAATTCTTGCTTAATGGAAGAAGGTGGGGTAACATCTAAACTCTCTCTTGATTTTGAGAATGATAATATATCAAATGTTAAATTTGAAGAAGAAAATGAGTTTGAATCTTTGAAGAAGAAAGAAATAAATTTTGTGCAAAATAAAGAAAAGATAGAGAAACAAAAGAGAAATTATAACAAAGTGAATAATCTCTTAAAGAAAAAAAGATTTATGAAAAATCACTTTGCTATAAAAACTATATCAAAAAATTCATTTATTACTTCTAATTTTCGTAATGTATATAACTGGCATTTGAAGAAAAATTTAAAAAAAAATAGAAGGAAAATGGTAAGTGATGTTAAGGATATAATTACATCTAAAGTAAAGCTTAATGGACCTAAAATGATTTTTGTTGATAAAGGATAAGCTTACTTTGTTAGAGTTTATTTATTTTGTATTCCTTTGCGCGCGCACACACACACACATACACACACACACACACACATATATATATAGTGTTGCATTTAAATTTACATGTTTAAAAAAAATGAGCTTAAGAAACTACTTTTTGAATTTATTATTTAAAATAAAAAAATTATGCTTAGTATTCCAAAAATGCATAAAACATATTTCGATTATTTTTTATATTAGAAAAAGATAAAATTAAAGATTTTAAAAACTTATGCACTTTTAAAAGCCATGTATTTGATGTTATTTTGTGATGAGCTAACAATCTTGATTTAAATTGAGAAATGTGTTAATAGCCATCTAGCATCAAAGCAAAGTGATTCAAATGAGAAATAATCTATCAAGATAAATTATTTCTCATTTGAGTAGGTGAGCCAGGAGATTGGCTTCGACATCCAAGCCCTCTGGCACCTTGGCTCACCTTGGCTCCTACGATGGTGACTTTCGCGACAAAAATCAGGAGATTGGCTTCGACATCGCGAGAAAGCAAGGATAGTTTGATCATACAGTTGAAATGAAGGAAGATGAATGGAGAAGGGAAAGTAGCTCGAATGAGAGAGAGGATTCTCTCTTTATTTGTAGCTGCAGAAAGGAAAGGTTAGGGAATAATGGGTAGAGATGGTCTTTTATACCTAGGGTTAGGTTGGGGTAAGGACCGGGTTGTGGGTTGGATCCGGGTTTAGTCAAACACTGGTTCAAATAGGTTATGGGTTTGGGTATTAGGCTTTTAAGTATTATGGCCCAATTTCTAGTTCAATCCGAAATAAGATGGGGTTTTGGGGTATTGGGTTTGGATTTTTGAATTTGTTTTGGGGTTTTTTTGTTTATATTTTTAACCAAATTAGATTATGCATTTTTTCCTATTAATTATTTTTTTTTATTAAATTGAGGTTAACGTGTGTTTGTGAAATATTTTGATAAATATTCATTCATAGGTCTTAAGTTAGTAAAGTTTATTGATAATTAATTTATTTCTATTATTTCAATTTTTTAGAATTTTTAGAATTTAATTAATATTATTTTATTCAAAACGCCCCAACATTTCAAAAGGCTTACGCCCCAACGCCTCGGGGTTTACACCTCGCCTCGGGGTTTACGCCTCGCCTCGTTAAGGCAAAGTGCCTCGCCCAACGCCCCCGCCTCTGAAAACACTGTCTCATACTCTTTTATTTTTTTAAAATATAAATTTGATAAATTCTCTTTGATTTTCCGTTGTATAAATCAAGTGATGAGCTTGAATTCAGATTTGAGAATTATCTTTAAGTTATTTATCTATCAAGCATGAGCTAAACATGAAATTATCAATGCTTGAGTTTGAAAATAATGATTATCTTTGCGTTGAATTGATAATCATCTATTTATTAAATCTAACATACCCTGATTAATGATCTTTGAATGATAATTGAAAATTATATTTTGGTGCATATATTTGTGGGGAGTAAGTTTTTTTTTTTTAAATACTATTAGATCTTTACAATTTGAACATCTTTTTGACTGATTGATGAGTTCTCTATCTTCATTATTTGATCAATCAATTACCAATAAAGCTTGTTAAGTTTTATCTATATTTTTATCCTCTCTTCAAAGTTAAAAATAGATAGTTAGACTTTTTTGAAAGTGTGAGAAAATCTGATTTATTGGTAAAAGAGAACACCTTATGAAAAAATTATATTTCCTCAAATGGTTTAAATACTTTGATAAATTCTCTTTGATATGTTTTATTTTGAACATTATATCCTATAAATTTTATTTATCTTTGATCTATCGGTAAATCAATTACCAATAAGGCTTGTTAAGTTTTATCTATATTTTTATCCTCTCTTCAAAGTTAAAAATAGATAGTTAAGACTTTTTTGAAAATGTGAGAAAATCTAATTTCTTGGCAAAAGAGAACACCTTTTGAAAAAATTATATTTCCTCTAATGGTTTAAATACTTTGATAAAATCTTTTTGATATGTTTTGATTTTGAATATTATATCCTAAAAATTTTATCTATCTTTGATCTATTGGTAAATCGAGCAATGAGTTCAAACACTTATTATTTATTGATTAAATGTAAAATGCTCTAAGCATTGAGCTTTTTTTGAATCTTGAAGATTTATAATACTTGAGAATTATTTTAGATCACGTGGAGCTTGAATTCATTCTTTTGTTGGAAGAATTCAATTTATCTCAAACTCGTTAACATTTATAGTTTTTTTATATGAGATTTTGCAACCAAAAGCAATAGGCTTCCCTTATAAATACCATTGGTGACAATATTGGAGAAAAATATAGGAACGAAAAAAAAATCTTAAAAATGAATTCAAGAGAAATTCAATTAAAATTTTGTTCTCACGTGAGTTACTAACATTGTTAACTAGGTTATTCAGGTTATAACAACAAACAAATCACATAATATTTTTGTACTTAAATAAAACATGTAATACTTTATGTATTGTTCAAAGCAGATCTATTAGGCTAATAGGCTACATAATAAAAATAACCATTTTCAATTAAGCCATTTATTATCTCTTTTATCTATGTTACAAATTATTTTATTAATCAAGTTAAATAACATTTTCTCGTATATTTAAACATTTCGTTATAAATCACTGTAATATATGGCTTCAAAATTATCTTTAGTGGTAAAAGTGTAATTTTGCTTGCCATCTAAGAATGTTTTAAGAATTTCATACCCTTTTATCATTTTTTTTAAATAGCATACTGTAATATATGGCTTCAAAATTATCTTTAGTGGTAAAAGTGTAATTTTGCTTGCCATCTAAGAACGTTTTAAGAATTTCATACCCTTTTATCATTTTTTTTTAAATAGCATATCACAAACTACAAAATACTGCTTCACTTTTCATATTTTACTTTTAACATAAAAGTGGATAAATAAAATTGAGAAATTTCTATTTTCGTCCTTGAGGAGGACAGTTAGTTACTACACTTGGTGCAAGTGCATCTGCTTCAACTCTTGAACTAGTCCGGTTCCGGGTCGGATACTCAGGTCGGGTTTAGGTTAGGGTAATCGGATCGAGTTCCCCACGTCTAGAAGATTCTGAACATCTACCTACTAACGACTAGAAGATTCAGAATACCCATCTCCATCTTCTCTTCACATTCTGCCTAATCCTTCCCCAACTAACCCATCGCCACTGTCACCTCTCCGTCCGAACAACGACCCTGGCGACGTCCTCTTCCTCGGATAAGACACAAATGGTGGCGAAGAATAAGGAATTGGGGGGCTTGGTTGAGACCCAGTTAGGGAATTCGGATTGTGGAGGGGTAATTCTTGATTTGGGTGACTTAAAATGGCTTGTTGACCAGCAGGTCAGCTTTTGGGTTGCGAGTATGCAGCAACAGCTGGTTATGTCGGAGACAGGGCGGGCTGCAGTGGCAGAGAGTTTAAGCTGTTGGTGAGGTTTGGAGAGGGTGGTGGTGGTGGTCGGAGGCTTTGGTTTATTGGGACTGCTACTTGTGAGACTTACTTGAGGTGTCAAGTTTATCATCCATCAATGGAGAATGATTGGGATCTGCAGGCAGTACCGATTGCAGCCAGAGCTCCTCTACCTGGCATTTTTCCAAGGTGTGTTTGATTTGAACGTAATAATGCTTTAATCCTTAATTATGTGCTGTGATTTTTCTTGTATTCATTTCACTTGGATAATGTGCTCGTGCTTGAGGAATCATGGATATAATGATTTGGATTTATTGCATCTTTGATAGATTATGGTATAAAAAAGTTGTTGTTTATGGATTCTATTGATTTCTTGTATGGAATAATTCGCTCGGTCGGTGAGACTTGCTTGATGTATCTTCGGATGGAGCAATGGAATCTAGACTTTTTTTCCCATTAGTTATAAGCTAGAAATGGTTTGGGTTTCTGTTGTACTTTGTAATGATAACATGGTTTCTTCTTTATGCGTAGTTTTTTTAACAATTAAGTAAATTGTGGTATGCTTAATTTGGGCTTAAAAGGGTTGGTTATTTGTTCTGATTGTGAGAGAATTTGTTCACTAATATGCTTTTTCTTTATCAGGCTTGGGAGCAACGGGATACTAAGCAGCTCAGTTGAGTCGCTATCCCAATTGAAATTTTTTCCAACTGCAGCATCTACTCCACCAAGGCGTGTCTCTGAGAACGTGGATCCTGCTAGAAGATTGAGTTGTTGCCTACAATGCATGCAAAATTATGAACAAGAGCTTGCTAAATTTGCAACCAAGGAGTTTGAGAGATCCTCATCAGAAATTAAACCCGAAGCAGCTCGGTCACAGTTGCCTCAGTGGTTGCAGAATGCCAAAGCCAATGATGGGATGTTAAAGCAGTTGATTAGATACAAGTAAGTCCCGCTCGAATGAACCGTGAGGTGTATAATTCTTCATATTTTTAGTGCTAATGCACCCATTTACATTTGAATGAATGAGATTTTTTTTGTTGTCGTCTATGTCTTTGCAGATTAAGGATCAAGAACTGATATTGAAGCAGAAGACTCAAGAGTTACATAAGAAATTGAATGAAGCATGCTTGCATCTTCATCCTAACTATCATCAACCCAGTCTCAGCTCTGAATGAAAGAATTGCTCCTAAGGCTTGTATAACCTAAACCAGCTTTCTCGCCAACCTTTCCAACCTAAATTACATCTGAATTTCTAGGAAGCCCCGTGAGAACAGAACTTGTTTTTGGGCGACTGAAGGTCACAGAATCCAACCCAGAGAAGATCTATAAAGGGATCTTCTGAACTCCATGGTTTACAGAGCGACAATGGAAAGAGGTCGACTTTCTGATTCCCACGGCCGTGAGTGTGATTCGCAAGAGAGAAAACAGAAGGAAATACTTCTCTTCTCCTCTGTATCTTTATTTTCTTTTTCATTTTTTAGGGGTTTGGGGTTTAGGGTGACCCGACTTTGACCCGACCCGGTAACCCGACTTGGACCCGACCCGTAACTCCCGACCCGTCACCCGACCCGAAGTTTGATCCGATACCTGACCCGACGTTTGTATCCGACTCGAATTCGAAGTTTGACCCCGATACCCGACCCATAACCCGATCCGAAGTTTGTGTCCGACCCCGACGTTTGACCCGCATCTATAACCCGACCAGATACCGGATCTATAACCCGACCCGGAACTTTACCCTACTTGATCCCAAGTGTGACCCGATACCTGACCCGGTACTTGACTCGATACCCGATCCGGTATTTTACCCGTAACCCGACCCATAACCCGGCCCTTGTATCCCACCTGTATCCGACCCAGAACCCGACCCGAAATTTGGCCCGAGTATCACCGGCACTAACTAAAAAAAAATTATACCGTTCTCCAAGGTTGTATCCATTAAAAAGACCATTACAAGTATTGCTATTTGATCAGTAATGCTAACAACTACCAAGAAAGCAATATGAACAAATCAATGTGGTTACACAGGCTAGATTATCAATTACCTCTTGGCAGAGCATCATGGGCACATTATCAAAACGGGCATTACAACCAAGGGTCTTTGATCTAGTGGTGAAAGTTTAATCCAAGTTAGTTAATCTTCCACGTTTATCCACTTTTTCAGGACAATAATATTCCATTTTGAAGCTTGGTTAGCTAACAATGGATTCAATGAGTGAGTTAAACCAGCAGCTTTTTGGTTCAGCTTTTTTTCTTAATTTTTATTACAAGTATGGCTAGGTGGTTTGTACCCCAAAGTCAAATATATTCGAAAAATCGCAGGTCAAATGCATTTGAGATCGATTTGTCAAGCTTAACAATTTTTTAGGATGCTCAGAGATCAATTTCTCAAACTAACTCCCTACAGGGGAGGATTTCTCTACTACTCCAGACACATCGTGTTGGTGGTGGAGGGGATGAGAAAATTTTAAGAGAGATTTATAGAACTAAAAAAGGCAGTGCAAAATCCAGACGTCCATTCTTATGAGGTACAAATTGCTGTCACTTTATTACTCTACCAACAAATTTCTATTACTCGAAAGAAATAGTAATAGAGGACCCAAAGAAAGACTGCTTACAATTAAATGCCTCACTCACTAACATTACACCGCGGATATATTTAATTTCTAATTCTCTTTTACTGGTATATTATCTTCGCCTATAAAATAGAAAGCAAGGGGCAACGCGGTTCTTTTGTTCCCCTATACACAAATTCACTGGAGAAGCTGCAACATTAAAAAATATATATAATGCAGCTTATGAATCAGCATTCCTTTGAATATCAACATTTCAAACGTCAGATTCTGCACCTTCACCATTTCCAATTTTATTCTCTATTCCATCTGAGCCTTCAGTCATTTCTCTGTCTTCATCTAAATCTTCATCTCCCACCTCTTCAATGCCGTCATCGTCTCCAGAGGCATCATCATCCTCGTCACTTTCTTCCATCAAAACTCCATTCCACTCACTAGAGGCACCACCTTAACCTACCTCCCAATTTCTTTGCTCATAGTCCACTGCCTGGGCATTGTCGTCAGACTCTACTGCTTCCATGCTGTTACTATCATCAGCTCCTTCCATATCCATCATTCTTACATCTTCACCAGCCCATTCCTCTTCCAAGTTTCTATGTGATTCACCATTTCTCTTAGGTCTAACAATGTCAGCCATGCGGCCCAGATAGGTATCCTCGGCGTTCCTTTCTGCCCTCCTAACTGTTCGGCGTCCCCTTCCACTGCCTTGACCATTTGCTCCTCGTCCCTGCTGTCTCAATCGAAGGGTTAAATTCTAATTTGCCTTACCATTTCGCCTGCCAGAATCAGATTTGGGACCGGGAATTTTTCTCTGCCACTTTTTGCCGGATCCCTAGTCACGACTCCCTCTCCCACGCTTATAGCTGTTGCGTCTGCTACCCATGTCAGCCCAGTTCTCTTCTTTCAGAGTTTCGTATTGGTCTACTTCTTTCAGTTCAACTTCTTCGCCTTTTATAGGCGAGTATCTTGAAGGAAGTTTCTGCATACAAGGAAAACTAGTAAATCAACAGAGCACAGAGGATTTTTACAGTTATGCTTTAAAAGCAATTGCCCATCATACATTACAGACCAACCCCATGGCTGATAAGAAATTTCTTGAAATAGTTGCATAGAAGAAATTCAACAATTCTGCATTCTTTCCTTTTTTCTTTGTTCTGTTTGAATTTGATTTTCTGCAGGACGTCAATAGACAAAAAAAATACAAGGGAGAATAATTCTAAACCTTCATCTCTTTTCAATTTATCTTCTTTGATCTCTAATTAAGAATTTTGTCACCGTAAAAAATGATGAGATTGTTGACCAAGTATCTATTGATCCTGAATAATTTTGATAATGACAAAAATCTTAATTAAACACTAATGAAATTGTTAATAGTGTTTATACATCAAAGGAGATCAAGATTGTAGAAATTGATAAATCAAAGTTGATTATCTCAAAAGCCATGAAGCTCACCAAAAAATTAGATTTAAGGAGAATAATTGAACTGCAACTTCAAAGACAAAAGAGTTAAATTATAGGTTTGAATCCTAAGATACACTTTGTAAGCATTTCAATTTTTATGAGCTAAATAAATTTGCATTGTATTTTATTATATAACCTTAATTAATTAAAGATATAAAATCTCTAAGTGAATTTATTAAATGCAAATATTCAATTCTTAAGGCTCAATGCTTAACATGCTCTAATTGAACTTTAAAATAATTTATGTTGACATATAAAATTATTTGAGCATTTGTAAATTTGTTTTTCTTTATATATCTTGCACACAAATTATGCTTAAACTTGTAATATATTTTGTCATCATAAAAAATGCATCAATCAAGAAATTGATTAGATTAATGTTGATGATAACAAAACACTCATGAAGTGTTTAATTTATGTATTAAATTTGCAAGAAAGTTTGATTCAATTGGGAAATTTTTCGGAACTCAAAAATAAAAAAAGAATGAAGAAATATGAAGAAAATTGATGCTAAAAGTAATGTTCACTTGACTGTGGGCTCGAAAATTCAATTTTATGCATAAGGTCTGAAGGATAGTCGACTGTCATAAGTTGACAGTTGATTAGACAAGTTACAACAACAATATTTTTTAATTTAAAATGCTCTAAATTTGCCTCTAACGACTCTATTAAGTCTCCAACGGCTAGAAGACTTCAACACACTATAAATAGAGCCTCAATGGTCATTTGCAAGTGAAGAGAAACATTCTACAACAAAGGATTAAAATAAAATCTTTATTATCTTCTTCTTGAGCCAGAAACTCTATTGTTAGGCTATATAAGCTTTTGAGAGAGAAAATATTGAGTTGTAATCTTCATTGAAATATCTCTCTCTTGTTTGTTTGTTTTAAACTTTTATTTCATTATCTTGTTAAAAGAGTTGGTGTAACTCTTGTGAAAGTTTGTAAGTATGCTAGTGAGTGTTGGGTATATACACTTGGGTAGTAAACTTAGGATTCTTGTGAAAAAGGTTGAAGCAACACCCTTGAAATTGCTTGTTTGTATTCGGTTTGAGCAACACCCGGAAGTTACTTGTTCTACTGAAAAGCTTCAAGGAAGATCCTTGAAGAGAATGAATGTAGAGTCGAAAGTATTTCGATATTGCCGAACCACTATAAATTGAATTTGCATCTCTCTAACTCTATCTCCTTATTTACTTGCACAATTACTTGCCTAGAATTATTTATTATTCAAGTAAATAAGATTGATTGCTTAATTATATTATAATTCAATTATCTTTTCTATATTAAGCAGTAAACTCTCTCGCCATTGTACTAGTAATTTAGAAAGATTGATTTGATTTAATTCTGCATATATTTTGATATTTGAGACTGCAAAAAGAATTTTAAAAATTCTTAATACCCAAATCACCCCCTTTTGGGTATTTCCCTAGTATATTTTGGACCAACAAATTGTTTATAACACAATTTTTAGGTTATTTGAATTCATATTTTTCTTTAAAAAAAATAAAATCATGTAGTATCATTTTAATTTATAAAATAAAAAAAGTTGTCTTTGATTTTTATTTTATAATAGTTTTTTATATTCATTTATTTGAGATAATTGGTTATTTAATTATATACAAAAACATATCAACAAATTTTTCATTTAAAATATTTAATTTTCTTTTATGATGGTCTTTGATTTTTATTTATTTGAGAATGAGATAGGCAATGATATCATAATATTTTTTTAAATATAAATAATATGAAGTAAAAAAAATTTTATACCATATAATAGTATATAAATCTATTTAAAATATACTTTTAACAATTTAAAAAAATGATGATAATTTTATTTTTGAAAAAAGCCCTAAAAATTCCTTATTAAATTTATTTCATCCCTAATACATCTATTTTTTAAAAAGTAACATTTATGATACCTAAGAGTACTTTAGTCATCATGAAAAATAACATCCAATTAAAATTTGATTATTAAAAAAAAAATCATTTTGGAGTTGCTTGATAGTGTAAATTGGTGTTTTGGGGTGAATCGTGGGTTTTAAAAATGTTCGATATGTTAATATCATTTCAGCAAACTTTGAGGTAGTTACAGTGTAATTTGCCCTTATTTAAAATATGTTTGATAGAAGAGAAATGTGAGACAAAAGAAAATATTTATCTTTTTCTTATGTGTTCAGTGGATTTATATCCTTAAGAATTAAAATATAGGTCAAGTTCATGGTAAGACTGAATGTCACTATGACAAACTTGGATTTGAATCTCCTATTTTTACTATGAACTTGACTCCATTTCAATTCTCAAATAAAGAGGATCGAAATTCGTTTTCTATAAAAATATAAAAATAAGCAGAAAGAAAAAAAAGACAAAATTAAGTTCATTTTAATCTTCACTGACAATTATAATTTGAAAAGCAAAAGGTGAAAAACAATGTGGTGACATTTCGTTCCTCATATTTTTTCTTACCGTAGAAAAATGTTTTCATTTTCCTTTACTCATTTCTCTCATTTTCTATGTTTCTAGTTTCTATCAATCATAACCCTTAGTCTAAATTAACACAACAGTTTATTCACGTGTCTTCTCATTTGATGGCATATTTTTGTATTAAAAAACCAAAAGAGAAAAGATTGTGCTTAATAAAGGATAATGATTAAGTACACTCATGAATCCAAGATCATAAGTTCAAGCTTTTAGTGATTTTGATTCTCTAATCCAAATCTGCAAGATTTTTTTTTTTTCATTAGATGATATAAAAAATCAATATATATAGGCTTAATTGTGTTCAATATTCTTGATTTTAGAGGATAATTGCAGATGGTACCCTGTATTTTAAGAAGTGGTATAATTGATACTTTATTACTTCGAATTTGTTACAATTAATATTTTCGGTGAAATAAATTTAAATTAATTGAAATCAGTCCGGAATCATCACTTGCCAAACACATGATTAATAAAAACATAAATCCAATTGATATATACAATAACTTTAATCTTGATCAACAAAAAATAGCAATGGGTTGACATTCATTCACTAGCCAATAAAAAAATACAAATAAAA
This sequence comes from Bretschneidera sinensis, assembly GCA_023935145.1. NCBI lineage: Eukaryota > Viridiplantae > Streptophyta > Magnoliopsida > Brassicales > Akaniaceae > Bretschneidera > Bretschneidera sinensis. The sequence goes on along the minus strand of CM043700.1, from coordinate 27,206,225 downwards.
GAAAAATTAAAATTAACTGTGAAAAAAATAAAATTTATAATAAAAAATCTTAAAAGTAATTATGAACACAATCTTTATGAAACCTAAAAATTTCCTCCTTCATCGTCATCTAAGAAATTTTTGAAACCCTAAAATTCAACAAACCCATAAATTTAACCAAAAAATCCCTAAGCTTTTATTTAATGAATGAAACAAGAAAAAAGAAAACATAAATTAAAAAATGGAAGTGGGAAAAGTGTGAGAATGAAATGAGACTTAACTTGAAAATCTTTAGGATTATCAAAAAGAGAGGGGAAAAAAAAATAGGAATTTTATTTATTTGTGTACCACTAATGTCGCAATCACGGTGAACATGATTTGGTAACTACATAAATCAGTGAGACCATAATAACGATGAGCTCATAGGTTCACAGAAAATTTGGGTGTTTGCAGTACTATTGTTGGAGATTTGCCGGCCTTGAGAGTTAAAAACAATATACTATAATTGAAAAATTAAAAATACTATAATTTCATTTGATCCACATTCATATAAATGTTTAACACCGTTAAATTTACATTCAAAAACTCAAATAAGTAAATTATAAATTTTTAAATTAAAATTAAAAATAATAAAATATTCAACAACTAAATAAATAAATGCAAACTTTTTTTCAAGTTCTTTAGCTCAATAGACAATATCTATGAGTGTATTGTGTAATGCCTAAATAGGAGAAAGTGTATTGTATTTATTTATACCTTTTTTTATAAAAAAAATTATTTAATTTTAAAAGAATAAATTGTTATCATGCACATAAGAGTACTATATAAATTTTATTTATATACATAATTTCGATTTTGTTCTATTAAAGAGTTAATTGGTATATTTAAAAATTAATAATTATAATCACAATCATTAAAAAAAAGTAAAAAATTATAATCATAATTCATAACAAAATCAAATGGTTTGGTTAAACCAAATTTCAGTTCCATTTCAAAATGATTTCGGTTGAGTTATGGTTGACGGGTATTTTTGGTCAGCCCTAGTTTCAACACGATATATGTGTGTCTGTGTCTGTGTCAATTGGCTCTTTTAGTCAAGACCACAACAGAGAGAGCGCTCTCAAGCTAAGGAAACTCGTACACAGCACAAAAACAGAGAAATCAACAAAGACGCAGAAGAAAAAACAAGAGAGAAACTTTCAAAGAAGAAAAAAAAAAAGAGAAGATGTCTTGGCAAACGTACGTAGATGACCACCTCATGTGCGAAATCGAGGGCAATTATCTCTCCGCCGCTGCGATCATCGGCCAAGACGGCAGTGTTTGGGCCCAGAGCTCCAATTTCCCTCAGGTTTTCCTTCCACTGTCTGATTCCGTTTTCAATTCCTTTTCTACTCTCTATGTTCCAGGAACAAAAAAAAATGTTTTGTTTGATTTGCTAAAGTAGATTATCTGATGGGTTTTATCCTTTGTATCAGATCTGATTATAGTATACTTGTTTCTTTGTATGCGTTTATGGTTTTTGAGTTTGAACTTTATTTGTATTATATAATATTTCTTGTGGTTGATGCGATTAATGGGCTGATTCGATTTGGTCCAAAACAATTCATATTGGTGTTGGTCTTCCGATCTAATCTATTAGATTATTTGCGTCTATCTAGTATGTATTGTATGGATTATCGGTTGATAAGCTCTCTTTGGGATTTAATCTCTTACAGGATTTGTGGGTCTGGTTTAATTCGTTTAGCAAAGGCCAATCAAGCATGTTATTTGTCAATGTTGATCAATATTATCAGCTGAGATAATAATTATTGTGAATATAACACAGTTTCTTGATTTAACTTGGTTTATGCTTAATATAGTGTTGTGCAGCTACTGCAATGATGATTTCAAGTTTCAAAAGTATTAAGCGTGGTATCAAAAAGTAATAAATGGAAGTATTGCAATGAGTTATCTATATATTGCAACTGAATATGAGAGTTAATATCTTATTTGATTCTCCAAAAGACGAATGAAAGATACAGTGCTCTTGAATGCTGAAGAAGGAAAGGCCTTAAGCATTTCTTTTCTTCTCACCTCTTTTCCAGAACCATTATCAAACTGAGCATACAACTATTAATAATTAAGATCTCTACAGGTCACTCCAAACATTCTCGCAATATTAATGCTTGAAAACTTTTGCTATTCCTTTTCTTACCTTGTTTATTAGATTTTTAGGCTTGTTCTACGCGCCTCCAGACAGAGAGTAATTATTCGTTAGATAATGCCGAATAGACTAAGACAATAACATAGTGACACATCAGGCATCGATGCTGATGTGCTGCAATTTTATCGGTTCAGTCTACCTACCCCTAGTCTAACTAATGCTATGCATGTTGGTTCTTTTCTGATCAATTGTTGTTCTTTACTGTTGATGTTGTTTTAGTTCAAGCCTGAAGAAATTACTGCTATCATGAATGACTTCGCTGAACCCGGATCACTTGCTCCAACTGGATTATTTCTTGGTGGCACAAAATACATGGTGATCCAAGGCGAGGCAGGAGCTGTCATTCGAGGGAAGAAGGTGAGAACTTGCATGCAATACATGCCTATACACTTTAGAAACTATTTTTTTATCCAATCATACAAATATGACCCATATCCTATTTAAATACGGTTTAAAGTCTGAACTTACAAATGCTAGGCCTAGAATTGTGCAGCATTTCATGCATATAAGTTTGGATGTTGGTTATGTAAAGCAAGAAAAGGGTATGGATTTGGGTAATTTTGTTCTAGCACTTGTTTGATAGAGTTACAATTAAAATTTCACTGGTGGGTCTCATTTTCGGTTTCCTTACACGTCTGTTTTTTAACCTTTGTTACTTCAATTGCAGGGACCTGGGGGTGTTACTGTTAAAAAGACCAATCAGGCCTTAATCATTGGTATCTATGATGAGCCAATGACTCCTGGCCAGTGCAACATGATCGTTGAAAGGCTTGGTGATTACCTCATCGATCAGGGTCTTTAAATGTATGCCTTGTTATTTATTCCAATTTTTCTTGGGTTCTATACTAACTTTGCATCTGTCTAACCTTCTCTTGTTATGGCTAGATGCAGTTAAATAATATAGGTATTTAAAGTCCTGGGGAACACTGTTGGAAAAAGAAATTTGGTGTTTGTTAAATTGATTGATGTTTTCTCTTTGTTTTTCCTTGTACCTTGTTTGATGGATAGCAAAACTATTATTGATGAGTGAGCTACTTTTCTAAGTTAAATTGGATTCATATGATGGATGTTTCAATGATTGGCATATTCTTAGCAAAGTAATTATTTTTGTAGCCGTTGGAATTTGATCACTTTTCTAATGCTATCTTTTGGTTGGGGAAGATATCTTCTGCCCTAGATATAGTAGAAATTTGAATGAGACGACGTCGGACTATCTTATTTGGAAACTTCCCATCCAAAGGTTGATTTCTCCTATGGTATATTGGTCTTGGTTCTAGTTTATACGAAATGGAGTCGGATTGAGGTGGTATCTTACCTTTGAGATTTCTTTCCTCTTGATCTCTCTAGATACGGAATACTGATATGGAAGTAGAACATTCGAAGCATTAATTAAAGACCGAATGCTGTCTTAGCTACTGCAGCAGCGTGCTTCATTTTAAAGTGTTTTTTTGATTGTCTGGGCAATGGCTCAAGGCAGTTGTGGTTGGAGGTAGTGGATGTGTTCCTTGATATGTTTTAATTAATGTGTATTCTTCTTTTGCGTTGCTATTTAATTTTTGCTGATTGTAAGTATGTGAGAGAAGAATATCAAATTGTTTTGATGGGGACTGCCCTTAAGTTAAGCTCGTAAGGGTCTGGACCCTTGAAAACACGGCCCATTCCTGATTTTTTTTGTTGTGCAATGCTGGATTTGGAGATTCAGGGCTTGTTTGGCAAGAGGGAAGTAAGATAAAAGAAATGTGAAAGGATAGAAAAGTAAGAAAATTTATATTTTTTTTATGTGTTTAATAAGAAGGATAAAAAACTTTTATGAAAAAAATAGTTTTTTTTACTCTGATTTAGTAGAGTAAAAAAGTGAAAGGAAAGAAAATGTAAATAGTATTAGTTTTATTATTATATTTTTTATAATGTTAAAAAATATTAATATGAGAGATTAGGTGTAGATTAATTGGTAAATTGATTATTTTATTTTATTTTTTATTTTTTATTTTTCAGTCTTTTTAATTTTGAAGAATTATATACTATTTCTCTTCGTTTTCTTTTCCCTCTTACTTAAAAAAAAATCATTTTATACAATTTTTTTTCTATTAAACATAATAACATGGTGTAGGATTTATGGTGTATTAAATTCAACCTAAAATTACCTATATGGGTCAACATCTAATCCATGGCTCTCCTGCTCCGGTCAACGTCCCCCATGAAATTTTTAACCACTTTTTGCTCAGAAAAGCTGCCAATCCATTGGATATACAACAAAGGATGAGATCTATAGAAACAGGTGGACCCAAAACAATTGCAAGTTGACGTCGGCAGATATTAAAAGGACTATCCAATCAAACCATCCATCTTTGGAAAGTGATGGACAGCAATTCTACGATAATTCGGTACCGACAATGAAGATAATATATGTAAAAATGATCGCTGATTTTATGGACTTAATTTCGTCGGATGAAAGAAAATTTATATGTAGTTACAAAAATATTGGTTATATTTAATTATAAATTAAATTAAATTTAAATTTAAATTTTAAATAATTATTATTTAATATCTCTATAATTATTAGTGGACCATTAAGACAAAAAAAAAGAGTGGTTAAGAAATTTATCTAAAATAAAATGAAAGCTACTTAATTTTATGGTAACCTTTCTCTTTTTGATAATTGTTTGTTTGCTGCTCTATCTGTGTTTGCGGGTTATTATATTAAACATTTTTATATCTTATTTCGTGTTTTAATTTTTTTTATATTTTAAAGGCGTTTATTTTATCTCTTGTATTTTAAAAATGATTAATTTATCATTTGTATTTAAAAATAATTAATTTATCTTTTGTATTTTAGGCATGTATCAAATAAACTATTCTAATGATAATTCTAAAGATAATTTTTTTATTAAAATTTTTATGTCCATCGATATTAACTTTGATTCATATTTTTATGTGCACTACTATTGATTTCATCAAAATTATTATAAATTTTATTTTATTGAACACATTTTTATTGATTGCTTTTAAAATAAATAATAACCTTGTGTTTGTTGTTGCATTGCCTTCAAAGGGAGCATTGTCTGCCTTGAAAACGGCAACACAGGTAAAAGAGAAAATATCTATACGAAGGCTTTATAATAGTTATTCATTCTAAAGATTTGGTTATAGAAAATTCTATGGTGACTTTATTGGTACAAGTCCGATGATAGTTGATACTGAGTATATTTTAAAACACGTGTTTCTTTATTTAGAATATGAATGATAGGAAATAAACGTGAGTGAAAAGAAATTTGAGAAGAAAAAGAAAAAATTGATATTTTTTATATATTTGATAAAAATGACAAAAAAAGTAAATAAAAATATGAAGAAAAAAATTAATTCATTTTACCCTTCACAATTGTCAATTATAATTTTAAAAATAAAAATTAAAAAGAGAAAGTGATGATATTCTCTTTCCTTTAATTTTTTCTTTTACCATAAAAATGTGTTTTTTTTTCTTTTTACTTTTTCTCTCATTCAACCATGCCTTAGTCTGGACCAACGTTGTGCTTTAATGTGTGTCTTGTCATTTGATGGCAAGTTTTTTAAATAAAAAAAATAGAAAAAAGATTGTGATTGATAAAGGATAATGGTTAAGTACACTCAAGTTCCGTTAATCTGAACTAAAAAGTTCAAGCTCTCAATCATTCGTTAATATATACGCATGACAATTTAATCAAATATAATTGGGAAACCAAGCTCATTTTATAATTTTTATTCTTAAGCAAATATGCAACAACAAATAAAAAATATTTAACAAATAAAATCATCAATATATCAAAAATAACATTATTGATTTTTTCAATAATGTTATTGGGGAGAAAATTCTTGTACTCCATTAATTGGGAATTGACGAGGAACCATCAACTAACAAAATTAAAAAGACAAAAGAATTTAATGTTGCAATTGAAACGTCAATTATCAAATTGGATTTCAAACCAAACCGTAGGGAACATAGTGTAATTCAACCTCTTTTAAAAATTGAATAAAGACGAAATGTTACATCTAAGGGACAATTGGGTAAGAAATAATGTACATAGAAAAATCCATATATTTTACCATTAAATTAATAAATTAATTTTAAGATATAAGGTTTTACTATCATAGGTTATTCAAAAAGATCTTTTATTCTTTTATCAAATATTTTGTTTTTCTCTTAAATATTTGGGTTCAACTATATACTTATGTATTCGCTATTAATTTGTTTATTGCTTCATATGATTAAGAAAACATTAGTTTTCTTGAAAACTCTTGTTTATCTCTCTCATCAAAAGAAGTTATTTGATAATGTGTATCCAATAAACTCCATGTTAACTTAAAAAAGCATTCAAATAATGTTTGTCATGCATTCATTTGTGAAGGTATTCTTAATAGGTTGACGGCCACATCAGTAGATTTTTCGTCTTGCTAATATGACATATCTCGTTTAAGAACTTTTTTTTTTTGAAATAACACTTTTATTTCCATGCCTTCTAATTATTTTATCACATACTTCGGTTTCAAGTTTTTTTAAAATATACACAAGAATTATTTATGGTTTATAATTAAAACCTCTTCTTCTGTTTTTCAATCCAACCCACATCAATAACTCGACTTCTATCTCCTTTAAGTAATTCTAGACAAGTTTCCTTTTAAAAGGAATAAATGACTATCAAATATGATCATAATATGTATATTTCGATACATACGATAATTCATGTCATATTATATCTCGACTTAAGATCTCAGCATCACAATTTTATTTTTGTCTAAATTGAGGAGTAAATAGCTTTCTAAATGTAGTATTTCGTTGATGATTCTTTCGTGACTTTGATTTGTCACATGAATTTGAATTTCATATTTTTGTAAGTGAAAAAAATATAATTATCTTTATTTACTAAACTTCACTTATGAGTACTGCATCTTCAAAATTATAGGTTATAACAATCCAAATTTAATCAATTTCTGTGTAAATTATTTTATTGTGTATATAGAATTTCTTGAAAAGATTATTACCATCATTCAAAATGCTAACTTAAACAAAACCATTTTGTTTTCTGTTTTTGGAATGAATTCAAGAAAAAAATAATACCCTGAGAGTAGGAATTTGTAAAATAAAAAAGAAGAGAATATTTTCTAGTCTTTGCTTCGACAATTATCCCATCCTGCCCTAAGCTTTTCTTTTATGAAACAAAGAAAAAAGAAAACACAAATTAAGAAACGGAAGGGGTGAAAAGTGTGAGAATGAAATGAGACTTATTTTGAAAATCTTTAATATTGTTAAAAAAGAAGAGAGGAAAAGACAAAATAAAAATAAAAAAAATTAGGAATTTATTTAGTTGGGTACCACATCTCGTTTTTCAACGCTATATATAATGTCTGTCTGTTGTGGTCTGTTGGCTCTTTAGTGAAGACCACAACAGAGAGCTCTAAGCTAACGAAGCACATCTTACACAACAGAGAAATCAACAAAGAAGCAAAAAGAGAGACCAATAGAGAAACTTTTCAAGAAGAAAAAAGAAGAACGAGAAGATGTCTTGGCAAACATACGTAGATGACCACCTCATGTGCGAAATCGAGGGCAATTATCTCTCCGCCGCTGCGATCATCGGGCAAGACGGCAGCGTTTGGGCCCAGAGCTCCAATTTTCCTCAGGTTTTCCTTCCGCTCTCTGACTCCGTTTTCAATTCTTTTTCTACTCTCTCTGTTTCCAGAAACAAAGAAAAATGTTTTTTTTTTTTTTTTTTTTTGCAAAAGTAGATTATCTGATGGGGTTTATCTTTTGTATCGGATCTGATTATAGTCTACTTGTTTCTTTGTATGCGGTTATGTTTTTTGGGTTTCAACTTTATTGTAATATATATGTGTCTGTCTGTCTTGTGCTTGATGCGATTAATTGGTTGATTCGATTTGGTCCAAAAACAATTGATACTGGTGTTGGTTCGCTTTTTGTTCAAATTGAGTTTTTTTTTTTTCCTTTCTCTTTTTAACGTTATACTTGAGATCTTCCGATCTAAGCTATTAGATCAGTAGCGTTTATCCAGAATATTTTGTATGGATTATCGGTTGATAAGCTCTTTTGGATTTAGTTTCTTACAGGATTTGTGGGTTTGATTTAATTTGTTAACAATTTTTTAAGGTATTTTTTTGTGTGTCAATGTTAATCAATATTTTCAGCTGAGATAACGATTATTGTGAATGTAACACAGTTTTCTGATTTAACCTGGTTTATGCTTAATGTAGTGTAAGCATGGTATAAAAAAGTAATAAATGAAAGTACTGCAATGAGTTATCTATATATTGCAACCGAATATGAGATTGTAATATCTTATTTATTCTCTAAAAGATGAATGAAAAACAAAATGCTTTTGAATGCTTTTTTTTATATGTAAAAAAATGCTTTTGAATGCTGAAGAAAGAAAGGCCTTAAGCATTTTATATTCTTCTCATCTCCTTTTCAGAACCATTACCAAACTGAGCATGGAACTATTAATAATTAAGATCTCTACTGGTCACTCAAAATATTCTCGCAACCCTGATGATGAAAACAATTATTCATGCTTGAAAACTTTTGCTATTCGTTTTCTTTCCTTATTTTAAAGATTTTTTGGCTTGTTTTACGCCCCTCCAAACGGAGAGTATTTATTAGTTAGGTAATTAATGCCTTCATAGACTAAACCAATAAGATAGTGACACATCAGAGTTCGATGCCGATGTGCTGCAATGTGATTGGTTTAGTCTACATAGCCCTAGTCTAACTAATATTCTTGAAGTGGTGCACACAACTAATCACATCCTTGACTATGCTATGCATGTTGGTTCTTTTCTAATCAATAGTTGTGCTTTAATGTTGATGTTGTTTTAGTTCAAACCTGAAGAAATTACTGGTATCATGAATGACTTCACTGAACCCGGATCACTTGCTCCAACTGGATTATATCTTGGTGGCACAAAATACATGGTGATCCAAGGCGAGGCAGGAGCTGTCATTCGAGGGAAGAAGGTGATGAACTTGCATCCAATACATGCCTATGCACTTTAGAAACTATTTTTTTATCCATTCATACAAATATGACCCATATCCTATTTAAATGCAGTTTGAAGTCTGAACTGACAAATGCTAGGCCTAGAATTGTGCAGCATTCCATGCATATAAGTTTGGATGTTGGTTATCTAAAGCAAGAAAAGGGGATGGATTTGGGTGATTTTGTTCTAGCACTTGTCTGATAGAGTTACAATTATATTTCACTGGTCGGCCTCATTTTTGGTTTCCTTACATGGCTGTTTTCTGATCTTTGTTACTTCAATTGCAGGGACCTGGGGGTGTTACTATTAAAAAGACCAAACTGGCCTTAATCATTGGTATCTATGATGAGCCAATGACTCCTGGCCAATGCAACATGATCGTTGAAAGGCTTGGTGATTATCTCATCGACCAGGGTCTATGAATATATGCATTGTTTTTTATTCCAAATTTTCTTGGCTTCTATACAAACTTTGCATCTATCTACCTTCTCTTGTAATGGTCAGACGCAGTTAAATAATATTATAGGTATTTAAAGTCCTGAGGAACACTGTGTGGGAAAAAAAATTTGGTGTTTGTTAAATTGATTGATGTTTTGTCTCCTCGTTTGTCCTTGTACCTTGTTTGATGGATAGTAGTTCTATGATTGCTGAATGGGGTACTTGTCTAAATTACAGTGGATTCATATAATGGATATTTTAATGATTGGCATGTATTCTTAGCAATGTTATTTTTCCTATGGTCTTACAAATTTTCTATTTTTGAGTTGTGTCATTTGGTTGAGGGAGATGACTGCTTCCCTATATGTGGACATGATGTAGAAATTTGAGTGAGATGAAGTCAACCATCTTATTTGGAAACTTCGCATCCAAAGGTTGATTTCTCTCCTATGATATGTTGCCATATTGGTCTCGGTTCTAGTTAATACGAAATGGAGTGAGATTGTGGCATCTTACCTCTGAGACACTGTTCGCCTTGAGACTCACACCCTCTTGATCTCTCTTCATGCGGAGTATTGATATGGAAATAGGCTGAGTTTTGACATTTTAAGCAGTAATTAAAGACTGAATGCAATCTTAGCTGCTGCAGCTGCCGTTTCTGCTTTGTTTGGATCGACTTGGCAATGGCTCAAGGCATTTGTGTTTGGATATCTCGTATGATTTGTTGCCATATTGGTCTCGGTTTTAGTTAATACGAAATGGAGTGAGATTGTGGCATCTTACCTCTGAGACTCTGTTCGCCTCGAGACTCACACCCTCTTGATCTCTCTCCATGCGGAGTATTGATATGGAAATAGGCCGAGTTTTGACATTTGAAGCAGTAATTAAAGACCAAATGAAGTCTTAGCTGCTGCAGCTGCCATTTCTGCTTCATTTCAGTGTTGTTTGGATCGTCTTGGCAATGGCTCTAGGCATTTGTGGTTGACCCGTTGTAGTGGTAGGGGATGTGGTCCAACTCCACAGAAACCATCTAATTCCACTAGTTTTTGACCAATTTCGATATTAAGAAAGCTGATCCAATCCGGTTTTGACCAACCCTGCCTCAACCATGCTTTAATAAATTAGATAATTATCAACTAGCTTTAAAGACCATGAGATTGACTAGTTAGATTGGCAGATTTAGCTAATATATTAAAAATCAAGTAACTTGTGACTTCTATGTCAAAGTAGAGAAACTTGTAATTTCTAAATTGGATCTCTGGCGGGTCTAATGAGACATACTGTGATCGTAGACTTGCATGCCTACAACCTTCAAATGTAAAACAATCTTGAGTTTGCTGATCGCTAGGAGCATTAATGATGTTAAACTAAAAAAAGGATTCTACAGAAAGAGTTAACGGTACTTGCTCTTCGGGATACACATTAGGGTCGACCAAAAAAAGAAAAGATTGAGATTGCACTTAATTTGCATGCAGTTGTACCTTACATAACATAGTTGCCATCAGACACCCTTCAATACATTAACAACAATAAAAAAAACTGCAAACTTCACAGCTTAAATTAGACTCCTATGTCCAAAGACAATAATTCTTCTATCCCACAGGCCTTTCAAACAATCTTCTCAAACACCATCATACAAAACCAGGAGGCGTATTTGCTCCATAGCAGTTACATTCAATACATTAACAACAATCAAAAACTGCAAACTTCACAGCTTAAATTAGACTCCTATGTCCAAAGACAATAATTCTTCTATCCCACAGGCCTTTCAAACAATCTTCTCAACACTATCATACAAAACCAGGAGACATATTGCTCCATAGCAGTTACACTCTTTCCCATTCTGTGCCCAATAATTTCTTTTATGAATACCTCTCAATCTCATAAGCCGCTGCTCTCATCATACCATGTCAGGCCCCTCTCAGCTTTTTCTCAAAGATCAAGCTTCTAATGAATTTGAATTCTTTTAAAAGTAATGAGAGCGAAATCATAAGAAAGAAGCTGGAGATCCATGTGAATGATTCGTTCTGTGAGGAAGGAGAGGTTGACGCGAGTGCTGTTGTATTGCTTGCTGCAGTTTTGTTGATACTGCACAGTAGTAGCATAACAATGTGAGCAGATAAAGCAAAAAAAACAAAAATGATGAAAGTTCCCCCACAAAGATCAAAATGCAGGTTGTTTTTGAACTTACCTACCGGCAGTCATGTACAAGCAATTATCATAGCCTGCACAAATAGTTACAAATTAGATTCTTAACAAGCCAAAACACCACCACCCCTCCCCAAGAATTAGATTCTGATGCATACCCTTTTTTTCAGTGATTCTGATGCATGTTCATTAACTAAAAAAATTAAATCAATAAATAAACATTTGAGGGTTCTGATACAGATAATGAAAAGACTAATTCAGGATTAGACTAAGCAAATTGTGCTTCTGATTGCCTAAAACAGTCTGAAATGACAGATGTAAATTGCAGCTAGTTACACGTGATGGATGAATAGGTCATTAATAATTCATAATGTCTCCGAAGTCCAGTCACCATTGAGTTGCTCATTCTACATTGGGAGTGCTAATTCAATCCCTGAAAAAGCAATGCTTGCTCACTTCACTTGCATATGCTTTTTCACAGACTGAAATATAACACTCCGAGCAGCTCACCTGATGAAAATTAAGGATAGGTAAGCAAACATATATATGTTCTGATTGCCTAAAACAGTCTGAAATGACAGATGTAAATTGCAGCTAGTTACACGTGATGGATGAATAGGTCATTAATAATTCATAATGTCTCCGAAGTCCAGTCACCATTGAGTTGCTCATTCTACATTGGGAGTGCTAATTCAATCCCTGAAAAAGCAATGCTTGCTCACTTCACTTGCATATGCTTTTTCACAGACTGAAATATAACACTCCGAGCAGCTCACCTGATGAAAATTAAGGATAGGTAAGCAAACATATATATGTTCCTGTAAGAAGAGAACCAAAATATGAGATATAATTAGTTAAAAGAAAAAAGTGAAGCTTTATATACATACTAGGATCCTTGTCAACTCTGACCCCTGCCCCTCCGAAACTGCAGGCAACATCAGTAGCCCCATTTTGCTGGTAGTAACTATTGACTGCATAAGATGCATGAGAGACTAGAGTATCTGGCTGAAAACAAGGCTGGCTAGGTTGGATAGCAGAACAGTCCACATTGCCAGAACCGCAAGCCCAATCTATTGCACTCTGCAAATCCATTTCAGAAGCCTTGGCAGAAGCAATGCACCATGTTGTTCCACTTGAATTTGTAACACTTCCGTTTGTTGTCATAACAACAGCACCCTTTCCGGTGAAATCCAAGTTATAGACACTTGTCTGGTCTGGATAAAATAGCCCCCAGTTCCTCTCAGATTCCAGTCCAGGCTTCCTGTTCTCATTAAACAATGAGAAAATATACACATCTAGCTCCTCTCCAGGCTTTGCAGGAGTCCCAGAGTCATTGATGACATGACGAATTAGATTGGTGTTATAAGTCTGGGCATTATCAGGAGTGGCAGCAGTCTCTTTGGGTGACCCTTTGGAGGGCCAACCTGTCTCTGTAACCATAATCTTTATTGTTCGGAAATTCAGTGCCATCAATGCAAAATAAAGGGCATCAATCTGGGCATCAAACATGTTTGTGTAAAGCAAACCAGTGTTAGGATCTATGACTTCTGATGATGACTCAAACAGAGCATAGTCTAGTGACACATTGTTTGGGGAATCTCTATAAGCATAGTAAGGATACACATCAATCATAAAAGGTGACTGGTTCTCAGCAAGGAATTCCAACATAGGTTTCAGGAAAAATGCATGGCTACTATTAAACGCCCCTGCCGAAGGTGGGAATGAACGGGACAGAACCCCAAGGGAAAGGGTGGTTGAAACTTTAATCCTTTTATGCAGACCAGCTTTTCTCAAAGCTGTAAGTACGTTTTGCATGGCAGGTACAACTAGAGCAGAGGCATTGTTGGAGGTGTCTGTAGATTCGGCACCAACAGTTATGTATGTGATTTTAGTTGCTGGGTAGTAAGGAAGGATGCTATTCTTTAGCCAGGTGTCTGCATTTGTTTGGAACTGAGAGAATGGCAACAAGTCTGAATTTGGAATCCCAATCATAAGTTCAACACCAGTGTTTGCAAAGGCCTTGAGAACCTGGATATTAGAATCATAGATCCTTGCAAATTTAATGTTATGCTGTTGAATAAGCTGGACTGCTTTATCAGGTGTTGGGAGATCATCAGCATTTCTTCCATAGGAAACTCCAACCTTGCTTCCCTGGCAACAATCTGTTATAGAAATTTGACAAAATTTATCGTCCTGAATTAATTTGTTAAGGCATTGATTTACATTCAAAATGGTAGATATATAATCATTGCTCTTTTTTTCCCCACAATAGCGCAATTTCTTTATAATATTATATGTTGCACTATACAAACAAAACAGAATATATCAACATATAACATAATCATAGCTATTGGCAATAACCATTGCACTTCAACGGTATGTGAGTGAGACATAACAGACATTAGATACACAATCATTGCTACTGACAATAAAACTTCAATTATGCATAGACGAATACCCTCCTGAGTTTGCTTTCTTTTCTTTGGTACATTTGGGCGGAGGATTGAACCTGGATCTCCTATATGGAGAACCTGGAGGTGACCACTAAGCCAAGAGGCCCAGGCAGATTGATTTCATTCACAGCTGCATGGCAATTGTTGATTAGATATCCTTCCCCGTCTCTTTTACAACAACCACACTCCAACAATAATGCATATCTGAATATCAGTTAATACCACTCGAATGATAAAATGCAAGCAACAATAGGCTCTAGGAAAGCAATATTTTAAGACTTGCTAAGCATTATATTATACCAAATGTAGCATAAAGCTAGACCCAAAATTATTTAATATTGGGCTTTTATTAAATTATATAATAAAACTGCCCGAACAAAATAGAGTAACAGTTCTGTAGACTGACCAGGAAGCCTAAAAATTGCAAACAAATATCAAGCATCTCAATGATAAAAAATCTCAGTGATGGGTACAGTCCATGCTTCATCGAACAAGCCATTGTGTGTGAGCAGTAACATAAAAGAAACCAAGGGAAAGAATATCACATCATGTTCATGAAATATGGATCTTAATCTCCCCACTGAGAAATTAACTAAAAACCCTCAATTTCGGCCAAAATTGATTAATTATAAATATAAGATTAAATTAGCCAAAAAGAAAACTATATCAAGATTTAGCCAAACAACTCGCAAGATTCCAAGCTTTGATTGCATCATCAAGTTTTGTTTCGAGTCCTTACTAGAAAGAGCTGAGCATTATTAGACACGTGATATGAGGAAAATTATCACATTTTTGTTTGTGTAGTAATTAGTAGTATAAATGAGAGAAAATCTTACAAAACAAGGGTCCACGAACTTAAAATATCTGCAATCGAACTGTAAAGCACGTTGAAAGGCTACATACCTCATTATTTAGCTCTAAATGCAACTACTAAGTTAGTGATTACCACAGCGATTTAACAAGTCAAGAGGAAGGCTTAAAAAAAGGCAAGCGACGGAGACAAAGGGAAAGAGACTGCGAAGTACAAGAGATGATTGGTAGATTTTTTTATTTAAAAGCAGAAAATAATCTCTGTTAGTGGAGCAAAACTTCCAGTTGGAAAGAACACAAATTTGAAGACATCACAAAGCATTAATGCAATAACACTGTAGACAGGCTGAGAGAGAGTAGAAGAATCTAAGAACAAGAAAGAAGTCATACCCAAAAGCACAAGCAACAATGAAATCGCGATGATAAGCTTGAATCCTCTCCCCATTTTACCTATTTGCTTGAACCCTTTCACTACCACTTTCTCTTTCGCAACTCTTCTAATTGAACTGAGACTGCAACGTTCTTCTTCTAAGAAGTAACGTCTCTGTCTCTCTGTGTGTCTCTTCTCGCTCTCTTTCCACAAAAGAGAAGAAAGGTTTTCTCTCTCACTGAGCTCGAGAGTACGTTGTTATTTTGTGACAGAAAGTGAGAGACACTGTCCAATTTTATGAAATCTGGTTAAGAGAAGCGTCTCGGTTCCGCGAATTGGCATGTCTGTTGACTGTTGTGTTCTGTTCTCCACTATTTTTATAGCACACTGCACGCCACTGTTCGCTTAAACGGTCCATTTTTACCACTCATTTCCTGGACTTGTTATGGGCTCATGATTCAACTTGTGAAAACCGAATGGTGGGTAATTTGATTTGAGATTTTTTTTATATATTTTTTTTCACATATAATTATTTTTATTATTTTTTAGTTATCATTAAAAAATAATATATTTTATTGTCTATTAGAACAAAATAAATACAATCATCAAAATTTATAATATTAAAATTATTTAATATTATTTTAATATAAATAAAATTTAATATCATGATGAATTTATTATTATGATAGAATCTCATCAAATATATTAATAGAAAAAAATGTTTTAAATTTTATTTTTTTATTTTTTGTTAAATTAGTGTATTTAATTACATAGTAATTTTTTTGGAAAACTTATTTATTAGTAATGAATTCTATTTCTTTTTTCAAAAGATTTGTTTATATGTAATCTCTAAACTTTATATATTAAGATCCATTAATGTTGTTGGAGTTTGTAAAAATTTTAATATATTAATAAATTTATTAATGCAGTAAAAATCTAGTAAACACATATTTGTATATAATATTTTTTAATATAATGAATTATTATGAGAAATATGGGTACACGTGCACGTGGGCTCATGCTTACAACAAAATGATGCATCTAAAGGATGCAAACTCTATGTCAAGAGTTGCCTGCCTTGAAAGGTCTTTTTTTGGGGATGTATCTCTTAGTTAAAAACATAATTTTTTCAAATGTATGGAGTTGTTGGAGTTTACTTAAATATAATTTAAATTAATAAAACTTAAAAAATGATGGAGGTATTTTAAAATTTTTATAAAAAAACCCACGTCTAATCCTCTCTCTTTTCTATAAAACTTTAGAAAGATAAGTGAGTTTTTTTGTTTGAATTTTGAAAATACCTAAAAAATTTTAAAAGTTTTATCGATTTAAATTGCATTTAAGCAACTTTCAAACAATGCCTCTTGTAAAAAAAACACTAAAGACACTTCTTGGTTGCCAATAAATATGGCTTTAGAGTTTTCATTTCGTTAGTTGAATTAATCATTAATCCAATAAGGGAGAGTTTGAGAGAAACATTTAGGTTGTGATATTGTGTTTCTGTTTCATTAATAAACGATTTTTCGACGAGAAAATTATTGTGAATTCGCATCACATAAGTATCAAACATAAGATGATAATCAAAACAATATTCAAGACTGTAAGAACATAATTCTAATCATAGATAATGTAAATATGACTTGTTTAATCAATAGGCACACTATCGTTAATCACTTCCGCATATAAGTTTATCAATTTACAATTTTAAAGGTAGTAAACTTTTGTATAGAAATCTTCTTTGTATTAAGGTTTTTTTTTTTTTTAAGTTTTTGCAAATGAATTTACTTATATATAGTTAAACTAAAGCCTTATTATATAAGGGGAAAATGTAATTTCATGGATATAATTACATGATAAATTATTATTTATGAAATGATTGTTCATATAATGTAATTTTGAATTATTTGTAAATCAATTTCTTACATAAAAAATCCTAACTTGATGAAGAGCTTCTAACTGAAAATGAGGAACCTAATCAGATCTAAAGTGAAGAAGAGAGGCTGAAAAAAAAAATACATAAACGCTTCAATTTGAAATTTTTTGATATATTCACTTTTAATACAACACCAACTAGGGAATTTTATCTTCAACGAGTAAGGTCCACAACTCTGAGGGTTGCCATGTATACTTTTTGAAATCATGCTTGGGGGAGGAGAGAAGAAAGAGAAAATAGTGAAAGTTAGAAGAAATAAAAGAGGGAAAATTTCGCTCATCCCACCACTTGAGTTTCAAGTAGTTTACACTTACCCCTTGTATTTTGAACAATTACACTTCCCTCACACTTGATGCGTTTTATAAAAAAAATCTTTAAGCATGCCAAATAATATAAATACGATCACTTACTTAATTTGTGCACGTCTCTAGTCCTGATTCAAATCAATCAAAACTCTAATCTAATCCACCAAAACTTCCTCCGTACTCTTTCGTGGCTGTCAATTTCCAGTATCTCAAAGCATCTGCTTCAAACCCCAGCTTTAAACCAACTACAAACCCTAGCAATAACTACAATGACCAACTACAAACCCATCAATAATTTTAACTTCAAAAACTCAAAACACAAACTAGCAGAAAGCACAATGATCAACTATACACCTTGTTACAATCTCGACTACAAAAACACGATTACAATCACCAATGACCACCCCCATCTAACATAAACCATCACCATGATCGAACACACGAAAATACATACCAAGAAATCAAGAAAAAATCCACCATAACCCATACACCTCACTCCATTCTCATTGTAAGGCCCATACCCATGAAGTAAAAGTAAATTGATAAATTGCATTTGAAATTTTGATTATCATGCATGCATGTACAAATTGATTTTAAACTCAAGTTTGAAGTAAGAATTTGAAAATATACTGAATAAAACAAGTTAGAATGCATAAAAGTGCTTAAAAATGAAGTTTTAAGGCATCATGAAGGTACTAGTCAACTTGTAACCTATGGGCAGTCGATTGGTAACCAAAAATTTGAGTATAAAAGGTTTTCATGACCAAATTTTCATTTTTTCTTCATTCAAACTCTCTTTAAAAATTATCTCAAACGCTAAAAAAGTAAAGGATTTCATAAACTAGTGTTGAATTCAATCGATTCAAGAACTGATTTAAGCAAATTTCTAAGAAAAGCTTATGACTGTAATCTTTACTGTTTTTGTTCTTCCATATAAAAACTACAATTTTGAGAGTGTAAATCCTTATATTCTTCTTAAAAGGATTTGAATTTGCCTAGTTAGGTGGAGATGAATCGTTTGGTGGTGTCGCTGAGAGGAGCGCAAAAGGTAAGGAAGTAATCAACAGGCAGCGTTTAGTGTTTCGTGGTAAGTTCACTTTACTATTAGTAAGTGAGAAGAAATAGAACTGTGAGTAAAACTTGAAACAGATAATAAATGAGAAAAGTTAATGAATATATATTATGAATGTGTTAAATATGATGAAATACAAGATAGGTATGAATTGAATGATTAAAGAGAAGTATATCTTTTAATGATGAAAATACTGGATGTATGGAATATATGATGAACTGATGTGAATTGTATCCTTGACTGGATGAGTAAATGTTATATATTGAATTATTATGACAAATTAAAGATTGTATGAAAAGAAAATCATTTGATTTACATATTGTTATGTTGTGCTTGCTTGTATGTAGTTGTACATATGCATGGTAAGACCACAAAAGATGAAAGAGGTGATCTGAGGGTGGGGTAGAACCATTGTTAGTCTCTGGGAGAGAGTGCCAGCATGAGGGGAGACGTCTCTAATAGTTGTACTAGTGACTAGTATGAATATCCAAAAATGTATGAAAATACCCATACTTGAATATATATGAGATGTGATATGAAAGAAAGAAGATAATTTTGCATATGCATTCATAATACATGAATGTTATTTTATTGATATGTGAAATATCAAAATGATTATAAAAGTTTGTGATGAGATAATTGTGAATCTCATGATGAGAGGATTGTGATGAGAAAAGTAATGAATTGGATATATGGAGTATTAATGTGTTGCATGAAATACATGAGTTATAATATGATATGAGAAAATATGATTAATGAATTGAATATCAATTTGTGATTATAATTATAAGTTTGTAATGCTTACTCTCAATTATTTTAATCAAATTTCAAGTTGCGAGCATGAGGTTGGTAGGATTCATTGACTTGAGGCCAGTGTGAGTATCTAGGTGGGTCTCCATGGTAACATCCTCAGAAAAAGAGAATAAAAATATTGTGAAGAAAATGTAAATGAGTCTTGTACGTGTACATGCATAGATGTAATTATTTTTATGAAATTTCGTAACAAACTTCTATATCTCCTCTTTAAAAGAGCTGAGGTGTATATATTGTAATTATTTTCAAGAAGTTATGAAAATTTTGTTGCATATAAGTCGTGCTTCGTGCTGAAAAGTTACAATACCATTTTGGGTGGGCCCGTCCAGGATAGGTCATTACATTCATTCTTCGCCATCAACCCGATTACACTCATTCTTCGCCATCAACTTGATTCTTTTTAGTAACCCAAAAATCACACAAATTTTTTTCACACATGGGTGGATCATGCCAAGCAAAGAATCCACAAGCTCATGACTTTTGCATCGAAGAACGCAATAAAAAAAAGAAAAGAAGCAAACAAATTGGGAGAATAAACTAGGTTTAAACAATGAAAACAAAATTTCTTACTTCATAATTTCTGTAATTTTGGTACCCATGGAAACTCCTCCCTGGAGATGAGTCAACCCAATAGGTCCTCAGTTCAGCCCGTAGGTTGCAATGGCATGAAAGAACATCACCAACTATCTTTTGTGATGTCGTACTCAAGTGGGCGTTATTCAACAAAGATGGCGAAGCTTGCATAGTGCCTTGGTGTGGGTTGCAGTTGCTGAAGATATGAGTGAGATGAGTTTATTTTAGGTTGCAATCGGATGAAGTTGGAGATGAAGACGAAGAAGACTTGAGTTTTTGGGTTTTGAATATGAGAATTGGGAGAAATTTCTATATATTTGGGTTTGGTTGTGAGGTTTTGATTCATTTGGCCTTAACAAGAAAGGTTTAATTATGTTTTTTTTCAAAATGACCATAATACCCCTTTCTCTAAATCCAATCCTGACGTAATGTGTCCACCTCAACAATTTGGGCAACAAGAAGAAGAAAGTTATTTATAAAATGGTTCATGGAGTAATTGTTTTTATAAAAATTGGAATTTATATAAAAAAAATTGTTTTTATTATTGTTTTATTAAACACTAAACAATTTATTTATTATTATTTTATCATAAATCATTTCAAAAACTATAAATTAAATCAAAAACCGTTTCTAAATGAATGAAACTGATCCAGGGTAATTGAACATAAAGTGCAGATTCATGAAGGTAATTGCAAAAGAGAGATCAAAAATCAAAATTAAGAGATTTATATAACTAGAAATAGCTTAATTTTGAATATTTTTTTCATGGCATATTTCCAAATAAAGGGGCAACAAAAATTAAAAAAAGTAGAAAAATCCCCATCATTAGATTTGGATCCTCCAAAATAGCTGCATTCCCATGGGATGGATTATTGCTCTTCCCTGACTTGTCCATATATGACCGGCCATTAAATTTAGAATATTTTTATGTAGTGACTGTTTTCATTTAGCGCGGTCTTTCTCATTTGAATTCACGATATACTGACCAATCGTCACTTTCTCCATAAGACAATTCTCTCTCTCTCTCTCAATTATTCAAAGAAAACGCTAGAAACCATGAAGACCAAAACGCCATTAAAGCGACTTAAGCTCTCTGTTCCAGCTCAAGAAACCCCAATCACTTCGTTCTTGTAAGTTTACTCTCATTGTATAAACATATATGTATAGTTCGATTTGATCGGCATCCTTCTTTATCTCAGCAGTTTAGATCGAACTTTCGTTTTTTATTTCCGTTTCTCTCTTGATAGAGTTGATTCTAATTCTTGATTAAGATTTTGATTACCTGTACGAGCTTTGTTTGGTTCCTGAAAAATTAAAAGAATCTTAAAGATCGGTCTAATTAATACACTTTGTTGAATTGAATTTATTTTGTTATATTCTATAATCGATAGTATTTTTTTGTTAAAATATCAGGACTGCGAGCGGTACATTTCACGATGGCGATTTGCTTCTAAACCAGAAAGGTCTACGGCTCGTATCCGAAGAAACGGATTCGATAGACTCTAATTCTGAGAATCAGAGTTCACTGCTTCGAGTGAGTGAGCAACTCCTTTAGAAATGAGATTTAGGAGAAAAAGAAGGATTAGAAAAGAAAATAGAAAGGATTTATTCCTCTGATCTATAATGCTTGTTACAGGACAGTATTTATAGTAAAGGTTTACAATTTCAAGACTCAATCTTGACCTCAATTCTACTAACTGAATTAACCACCTAGTAACTTCCTTAACATTTTACAGTTGTGCTCTCAACTAATTCAGTTATTAGTTTCCAAGTATATAGTCCCTTGTCCATTCATGTGCCTTCTTCTATCTAGAACTCCTTCTGTTTGGTGTATCTATGGTCAATGCCTTTCCATCAGTTGTTGCAGCTGTATTCTCCTTTTCACTGCTAATAAGTCTCCTCTTCATAATCCTTTCCAGTAGCTTGAGTTTAATTATCCTTCAATACTATGTTTTGGTCTAATTATATAGAAATAGTTTCTTCCATATCACAGTTCTGTTGTTATGTTACCATTTAGAATCTGCTTTTCTTGATGTGTCCCAGTTTACCATAGATTAAATGTGCAACTTTTAGTACTTTATGCAATCTCTACATTAACTGTTCGATAATTGCTGATTTCGTGCTACATTCAAAGATAGCTCTGTTTTAACTAACAATCTAACTCGCCTGTGGGCCTAGGCCAGTGTTGAACCTCACAAATTCTCGTCTTTTGATTTCCTTTCTTTTGCTCCTTTGCTGTACAATCACAAACATTGATCTAATACAAATATCTTTAGACTCTTTTCAGTTTGCTTTAGAAAAGAAATAAAAAGGTCCGGCTGCAGATTTAGTGTCATTCAACTCATTGCTTAATAGAAGAAACGAATCCAAATTATATGAATCACGAGCCTTTGATGATCAATTTCCTCATTCTTTTGTTAGCAAAAAAAATCATGAAGTGTATTTCTGTAATATCATGATCAATATGCTTCTCAACTTTGTGTTGTTCTTTGTTGTGTGTTTGTGTTCTCTTACTTTCTCTATATATAATATTTCCATGATAATTGTTTGTTTATTTATTTTTAAATTTGTAAAGTCGGGAGCCTTCTTGTCTATTTGATCAGCCTTCTGACTGCAAGGAGCTGGATTTTGAATTTTCATTGGAAGATCTTGAGGCAGTCAAAGTCATTGGGAAGGGAAGTGGTGGTGTAGTACAACTAGTTCGCCATAAATGGGTTGGCAAATTGTTTGCTTTGAAGGTCAGTATACTAGCAAAAGAGAGATTTTCAATTGCCTGTTAGTTTTTGGACTTGCATATAAATCTTATTGGACTCATTTTCGTATATTTTACATTTGTGAAGTTCAAACGGCCTTGTATCTCAGAAGTTCTTAAGGGGTGGTATCATTCATAGACAAAAAAAATGCATGTGCTTGACATAAATAAAGTCTTGATTACAATGGATACTCTATTGAGTGAAGAAATCAAGAGGAGAGGTCAGTAAGTGACTCTTCCTTAATATTTTGATATACAAAAAGGTGACATTGGCAACACAAGTTATTCATAAGATTAAAGCCTGTAGATGAGGGTGAGAGGGAGGGAGAGCAAGTTATATTTAGTCAGTACTTACTGCCTTAAATATTGATATAATTTAACAAACAAGTTCTATAATTTTTTAATAATGGAGACCTATATCAGACTAATGGAGCAAATCACTTCATTTTCCTTCTATTTTTATTATGTAACAGAAGACCAACGCTTTATATAGTTGCATAAGTTAGCACAACAAATAATTTGTAAGCCTCTTACTTCTCTTTTTTCATCTGGTGACATATTGGTAATTTATCATTGAAATTATAAACATAACAATTATGCGGCATTCTATCCCTCTTTTTTTTTTATCTCAAGATATTTGATAAATTGCATTCCAACTTTTGACATCTCAATTAGAACATTTACAGTTTTGATTCCTATGTTGAGTACGATATACATCGTCTAAGCAGGTCTTGGATGATTAGCCAGCTGCCACTCCAATTTGTTTTGAAATGCAGGTCATCCAGATGAATATACAAGAGGAGATCCGTAAGCAAATTGTCCAGGAGTTGAAAATAAATCAAGCATCACAATGTCCACATGTTGTAGTTTGCTATCATTCTTTCTATCACAATGGAGTCATTTCCCTTGTGTTAGAGTACATGGACCGTGGATCTCTGGCAGATGTGATAAGACAAGTTAAGACAATTCTTGAACCATATCTTGCAGTTGTGTGTAAGCAGGTTTGTAAGCTTCCTTCTATTAGTTCAAATGTTCAGCTACTATCCAGAGTACTGGAAATAGTTCAAAAAAGTCCTTTTACCTTGCTGAGCATATGTTTTTGTTTTTCAGGTTTTACAAGGCCTTGTGTACTTGCATAATGAAAGGCACGTGATACATAGGGATATAAAACCATCCAATCTTCTGGTAAACCATAAAGGGGAAGTGAAGATGACTGATTTTGGTGTGAGTGCAATGCTAGCTAGCTCTATGGGCCAAAGGGATACATTTGTTGGAACTTACAACTACATGTCGGTATGTGGATCTTTTATTCACTAATATCATTTTGTGATACCAAATTGATTCACCCCCTTTTTGTTACTTTTGCTCTTTTGCATGTTATAATTTTTTCACTCATTATTCATCCAAAGAATTACTAATGCTGAGAGAATCAGTGTTGTTTTCTCTATTTTAGCCAGAGAGAATCAGTGGGAGCACATATGATTATAGCTGCGATATTTGGAGTTTGGGCATGGTAATACTTGAGTGTGCTATAGGGTGTTTTCCTTATATGCAATCTGAAGATCAGCAAAGCCGGCCAAGCTTTTATGAGCTTTTGGAGGCAATTGTGGAAAGTCCACCACCATCTGCTCCTCCAGATCAGTTCTCCCCAGAGTTCTGCTCCTTTGTATCAGCCTGGTAATAACTTACATGAGATCATTTTGCATTCTTTTATGCTCTTCCATTGTGTCATTCTCCAGGCATTTTGTTTTGGTTTCTTTTGCCACTATCTACAGTGTTATTTTTCTTTTCTTTCTTAGAAGCCTACACCAAGAAAATTTGTTCCCTAAGCTCATAATTGCAAACTTCAATGGAACCTTACATATTCTCACTCTGATGTTTAGCTTTAACCTCATAAACTCAGGTTGATGCTTTCACGTTTGAGTTCTGAGTTCTTTCCACTAGTTAAATCCACTTCTGAAGCCTTCTCTGCCCACTCCCCTCCTCCCCCGAACAAGTCACTTGTGAAGTACTTAATATGATCCTTTCTCAACTGCAAGTAGAAATGGTGCTCTCTTTTGAATTCCAAGTTCTTTCCACTAGTTAATTATACTTTTGCAGCCTTTTACTTTTCCTTTTTTTTTTTTTTTTGTGGATAAATGCAAATTTTATATATCCAAGAACAAGAACACAAAGCAGAAAACTGCTACTTACGGACACAAAACAAGCTAGTAAAGAAACTAGCCTTAAAGAGGAAACAATCAAACAACACAATTGAGGCCCCAGTTTACAGCAACCTCTTCATCTGGAGAATTAATACTAAATTGGCTAATGCCTAGAAGCTTATCCCTAACATCAGCTGTAATGAGAGTTAGAATAGCCTCTGCACCCGGGAAAAAAATCTTGTGAAGCCTGGAGTTTCTCTCTTTCCAGATATGATAGACATAAGCACACCAAACAGTCTCAAGAAGATGACTAGCCAAATTTTAGCCCTCAAATTCTGCACTGCCCAAGAGAACTCAGAATTCAAATCATCCACAAAAAAACTTGTTTATCTTGGAAAGTCTTAAGTACCTAGAACCAGATGCGTTTGGAGACAGAGCAACCAAAAAATACGTGGTCTCTAGATTCATCCTCACCGTTACAGAGAGAACATAGATTATTTACAGTGCTCCCCCACTTTCTGAACAACGCACTTCTGAATTATAGGGATCCTTTCTAAACTGCACTGCCTTTTATCATCTGATAGATTCCATACTACTCCATTTCTTTAATACGAGTACTCTGGAACCAAGTTATCAGTTTTCGCTCCGGTAATTCCTTTACAGTGTGTTTGGGAGTTTGGAGGGGAAGGGAAGGAGGGGTAATTAGAGGGATGAGATGGGAAGGGAAGGTGGGGTGGTCACCTGGCTTCTTGTTTGGATGTTAAAAATATAACGGGGGATAAGGAAGGGTAAATTAACAAGTTTCAATCCCCATCCTTCTCATACCCCAAATTGGAAGGTATGAAAAAAATAGGAGTTTGGAGGGGAAGGGAGGAGATTTCCCCTCCCTCTTTAAAAAAAACTCCCAATCAAGGTTATGATACCCACTCCCCTCCCTTCCTCCCCCTCCAATCCCCTCCGTCCCAAACACATTGTTTAGTAAAATCCAAGCTGAACCGTTTCTAAATTTCTGTGTTAATTCTTTTATGTAGGTTATGACTGCTATTTGAGAAGTTTCTTAGTGGTCTAAAAGTTCTTATGTGGTGATTAAGACACTACTATAGCGATTCAAGTCCATTGTATCATGAAAGGAGTGAAATATGTCATTTTCATGAAGAATAACATAATATACGATATTACAGTGACAAGTACCTGTGATTCAATTAAATTCTGAATAATC
Source organism: Bretschneidera sinensis (assembly GCA_023935145.1). NCBI lineage: Eukaryota > Viridiplantae > Streptophyta > Magnoliopsida > Brassicales > Akaniaceae > Bretschneidera > Bretschneidera sinensis. Next base: position 27,179,987 of record CM043700.1, on the reverse strand, counting down.
AAGAATCCTACATACTTTTTTTTTTTATAAAAAAAATCAGAAAACCCGAAGAGATTCAATAATTTTTTCCTGAAGAGATTCAATATTCAATATAGAATTCTATTACTTCTCCCAGAAAAGGGAGTTCATACTTGATTCTTGTTGGCAGAACTTCACATATTTTCGTAGCATAACTAGATGTGGTTCTTCAAGATGTACTTGACACAGCTATTCTATGTTGATCTAACTAGCTTAAAATTTGTTGATGGAAACACTCACATGATAAGCTCTTTATCTTAGACCGCAAGATCATTTTGTGCTGTGTGCATGCTTATGATTAACATTACTGTTATTGCAAGTATTGGCTTGATGAATAGGAATCTGTGATCCACCTATACCATACTTGTTAGATTTATCTACCATCAATTTCAGGTTATTCGTTTCCCTTTTTATGCTTTTGTAAAACTCAAAAGCGTTAACAGTCTTGTTGATTGCCCTTTTGTTGCATTCTCAGCATACAGAAGGATCCTCGAGACAGATCATCATCTTTGGACCTCTTGATAAGTAACTTACTGAATAATCAATATAGATGATAATTAGTCAGAATGACATAAACAGAATCTTGATTGCCTGTTTTTTCTGTGCTTACAGAGTCATCCTTTCATCAAAAAGTTCGAAGAGAAAGACATTGATCTTGGCATTCTGGTTGGTAGCTTGGACCCCCCTGTGAACTACCCTAGATAGATTGTCTTGTGATAATATGTTGAATGTAATGTGTTTTTACTTGTGTAACAATTATTAATCTCAGTCAATTATAGAATATGATTATTCATCATTCTTACATATAGGTCTGTTATAAAATTCTGTTTATTTTATTTTTTTTAATTTTTATTGAAGTGATGACAAGTCTAATCGAAATAGGGACATCATTCTTACATAGGAAAGGTGTAATCTTTGAGCTAAGTTCATGGTCACGCTGCCATGAAATTCTAAATTTTCCTTGTTTGACAGTGGCTAGCACTGATAAAATGGAAATTGTGATAAAATATTTCTATTTTTGTATATGGTTAAGACTTGGTTCTAAACTAGGACATTTTGATAGTTGAGTGGGGTGGGGCTGTATGCCTCATTTTTCGGGGATGGACATGGTTCGGTAACAATACAAACTAATGTAATGCCTATGCGTTGCTCGAGTATATGAAATTTAGTTATGTGACATTTTCATCTGCAACCGTTTTCACCAACCCATGAAGAGCCTTTTATGGATCAAAGATACTATCCTGAAAGAAATGTGTAAGTATATGAAAAAAATAACATGAAAAGAAAACCCAGAAGGAAGGGACGTCACTATGTTCCAGGAAGAACAGTCGAGCACATAAATTTTAATATATGTTTTTCCTTTTCTCATCATTCCCTTCATATCTTCTCCTTTAAAGCTATGGAGGTCTTAATCACTGTCTCTTCCTTTAGACTCAGTACATGCACATTAAATTTTAAAATTCACACAATGAAATTCAAAAAGAAGATCTAAAGATGGAATACTAAAAAATAGAAAATCAACAATTTTTTAGTTGATCATTCACCTAATGGAATTATACACCTGAAAGAGGCAGTACTTGTTCAAATAATTCTTCCACTATACCAACGGCTGAAAGCTTTTTTGCTTCCACTCGAATTTCCTGCATTAAACAGGCAAATTTTCAACAGAATACATCATCAGTAATATCCATAAATTACTTGCAATTGGAGTAAATATACATAAACATTTGACTATATATATAGAGAGAGATTTTGTATACCCAATAAAAGAGAAGATGGCAGATGCATGAGAGAGAAGAAAGGGAGCACAAAACCAATTTGTTTGGTTTAATATTAAGTGTAGAATTCATTTACAAATGAATTTTAGTAAAATTGAGTAAGCTTTATACAAATTCAATCAAAGTTGATAGAATTTACAAATAAACTTTACATATTAGTCTTTATAAATTTTAAAAAAATAAAATTATCTTTCTCTATAGGATATTTCTTTTTATATCTTGGTATTTTTCTTGATTTGTCAAAATAAATCTTTAAGCTGAATATAAATTCCATAAAGGGAATTTAAAAGAACAAAACCCTAGCAACATTGCCTGTTTGATTTTTTTTCTTTTTCTCTCCAACATAATGAATGTAAAATTTAAATAAAAAAAATACAGTCAAATTTGAAGAACTCTAAGCGGCTCCCTTTTCTCTTTTCTCTTTGCATCTTAAGTCTCTCCTCCCATAATACCCGTGCCCTTCATCTAGCCTTGTGCAATGATGCTCGTCGATTGATGACTATGATGAACACCACATGGTTGTTTGATGCTGCATGTGCAATTTGAATAGAAAATACTAAAGACTTTAAAGTTTGACTAATAGAATGACTTGATAATGAGATAAAAAGTGTTATAAAACTATATGATAATATTAAGGGTACTTAGGTAAAGTTTATAGAATGAATTGAATTTTTGTGGATTCCAAATATAAAATTCATTTCAATTCTACAGTTTAAGTAAAATTATACCAAACATAAAAATTCATTTGAGTGTCTCCCTGTAAAGCTTTTTATTGTAACGTAAATAAATTGAAGAGAAAGAAATTAAATAAAAAGTCTTCAGATTTGTTTTCCTAAATCTTCTAGGTCAGATAGTCTTGTTGACATTCAAGCAACAATCTATGATTTAATTCCAACTTGTACATATGATTGTATTTTGTGGACTCCTTCTCCCTCCCATAAATTCCATTTAAAGTTTACTTGGGAGCAACTTAGGGCCAAAAAGCCTAAAATTATTTGGCATAAGCTGATTTGGTTCATTCCTTATATTCCTAAGCATAGCATCATTGCTTAGACAGCAGAAATGGGAGCTCCGATGAATCCTATTTGCATTTATTTTTAGAATGTTGTTATTCACCTGGGATCAAATTTTGGCTAAAAATACAGGTGAATATGCTATCATTTGGCTCTTGGCATGATGAGCCGCAGTGGGCTATACTCACCTAAGAGGGAAGTCTCTTCTAGTTGTGTTCATCAAGCTAGCTTGGAAATCATTTCTTTATCACATTTGGCAGGAAAGAAATCTTAGGATTCATCAGTCTGCTTATCATCCTCACTCTGTGGTACTCACAAAAATTATCATGGATGTGAGAGATAGACCGCTTAGTATTCCAAATCTTCATGGCAATTCCATGATCCCATCACTATTTTTCATCTCATGCTATTTTTGTTGATTTAGCATGCATAATTTTATCAAAAAGGGACAATTCAATAGTGTGTGCTGCTTTGGGTCAGGAACTTCATTTTATACAACGATCAAAGCTTCTATTTAATAAAAAAAAAGAGTCTTCATCTTAATTTTTCATTTTTCAAAATCTTTTTTCTCATCAAATTTGAATACATAGCATTCGACATATTTTGTCATCGAACCAATGTTTTTTTTCCACCAATTTCACGCCCCTGAACGCATTTCCATTGGTCTATTCTTCTCATTTACAAACTCTTGTTTGTTCTTGACATTTATTCATTTTCATTCCATATAAAAGTATTATGTAGAGGAAACAATACTTAATTTTTTCCTCTTTCCTTCAACTCTACTCTATCCTTTGTAACTAATTTTTTTTCTTATATCCATAATGATTTTTGTGTTTCAGAACTAAATATTTTTTTATAGCTTAAAAAAATTTGCCATAATTGTGTACGGTGTACCACATGTTTCAATAATATTTAAATTCCCTTGTAGTTATTTTGTCATTATTCATTGTATTATTATGAAGAGCTTGTTTTAGGTACTCAGCTGGGTGAAAAGTCTGGAAATTGAGCTTGATGCCAGGCTGCTTGTTAATTTTTCCTCTAAAGATGATTACTTTCTCCACCCTCATAGTACTCTTATTGATGAGTGCACGCAGACCATTGATGGGGAATCTAGACCCCTTCAAGCTGCAACATTACTTCCGTGAAAAGTGGCAGATTGCCTTGCCAAGGAGGGAGCCTCCTCCGTTGGTGATGCTTTGTTTGACTCCCCACCTCCTTTTGTGCGGCTTTTGTTTAATGCTGATTGTAGGGGTGTGGCAACCCCAAGACTTGTTACTGCATTTTAATTTATGGAGTTCCAGTTTACCCAAAAAAAACAAGTTTCTAAATTCCAAAACACAATGATGTCACAACAAAGATCTTTGTTTTGGGGAAAAAACGAGTGCATACATTAAAAAAAAGAAAAAAAAATTTAATGAACAAAGGAAGTTGTGTCCTGATGAACTATGAATCTGTAGAAGGGGGAACAGGAGGAATGGATGAATGAGGCCAAGTGGTTCGCACAAATTCAATTTTTGTGGGTACTATCCCAAACATTTTCCTCCCCTAATAACAAAAAGGTGTGTGAGAGGTCTAATCAATCTGTGGGCACTGAGGATAATATCACAAGAATAGAACGATTTTTGCGCTGGTTTTAAACTTAGTTCAGACGAACTTGAAAATTTATTGGTAATATTAATTTTTTAGTTTCATATTTATATTGAAGTTATTAATGAAATTTCTCAAAATTATCAATGAAATTTTCAAATGGTCTAAACAATTGGGTTTAGACCCCGACTAATCAAATTATTTTTTTTGCAATAATAGGCTTACCTATCTATCTGTTTGCAAAAGCATTTGGTGGCAGTTTGAGTACCCATCAAATACCTCAACGACCACTAATAATCATCACTGATGCTCAAGTCAACTGATTCCATGATTTCAGTTGCGTGAGAGTTATCACAAAATAAAAAAAAAAAAGTTCATTAGTAATCATTAAGAAATTAAATAGTAATTATTTCAATTTTAAAAAAAATTAAATATTAAAATTATTGCTCACTTTCTTTGTGATTACCAACGATTATTTTCGATTTTATGGTAACTCTCACAAAACCGGATCCGTGGTATTATAACTCTGCATTTATTCTTGGGCAAAGATTTTTAGGGGTGGGATAGGTAATTTATGAAAAATAAAACCTATTAGAAGATCTGTCTAATTAATTTTTTGAGCCAGCAGTGCTTAAAGTGTTTTTAAAAAATAAGATAATTTATTTATTTATATATTTTATGATAAAACATATATTTTTGTGAAATTTATGTTTTTAGTGATTAAAAAAAAACATTGATGATAAAAGTTTAAAAAACATAATTTAACCACCTAGCCTTAGGCATCCAAAGTATAAACTTGTCCAAATCAAGGGACAAATTTTATATATATATATATATATATATATAATGATCATGTATTCACTTTCTCTTTTAATTTAAATATATAAATTTAACATCTTCTCATAGTCAAAAATAGGTGACTCATGTAATTTTTAATGATTAAAATATGTTCATTCAAAGAGGTGGCCCATGCAATTTTAATAATGGGTAAATGATAACATGGGGTAGATAAAAGTTTTTATTTTTATTTTTTAATGAGAGATAAGAAATCATAGGACATATATGGTTCAATAGTGATATTTGCGAGGTTTAATATTGATGAACTTACAGTGAAAAAAATTAAATTAATAGTATGATGTGTGATTGTTTCATAGTACATTTTAATTTTAGTGTTGGAATGTCAAATTTGGAAGACCCTTTTATATATTGTAAATTTCTCTCCAATATTTAGGTTGCAAATATTTTTCTGCTTCCTTTGCAGATGCTTTTGATTTTGACTTTGATTTGCTATTTTTGGTTGCACATGTATTGTAAATTTTCTTAAATAAGAATATTAATTAATTTTTTTAAAAAATAAGAAATTTTTTTAATTTCAAATTCAAATAATATAACTCACTTTACTCAAAAATCATATTTAACTAATTAGTCATTATCTGCAAAAAAAAGTTTATATACATTCAAAACTCTTATTCATCTTAATTCTAAATAAAAATATATTATCTTATATAAAATTAATATATTTAAATTAAAATATACATCACAATATCTTCTCTAATTTAATTTATATCGCATAAAAAATAAAATTTGATTAATTTACTTTTATCTCATAACAAAAATACTGATTAAAATTTAATTTAAATTTTATTGTATAAAAAAATAAAATTTTAACATCATTATAAATAGAACTTATGCAGTTTTAAACTCTTCTGCCAACAAATTATCACAAGCCATGGAGGACGACTAGATGGTCACAAGTCATACAGTCCTAAGCCTACCATATCAAATAAGCCTTCAAGGAAAGGCCTCTTTTCCACCTTACAGCTACAGCTAGGTAACAGGAGAGATTCTTGTTTGACATCAAGGAAATTTCACTGATAACTATGTGAAAGTCTACTAATACCTATTGTATCAATTTTTCATTAGCTAATACCTTCTCCCTCGATCTACTGCAATGATACATGTAGCTAATTTTTCCTTGGGACTTTTATATGTTGTCCTATTTTTTTTCATGCTTTATTTTCTCAGTTTGATGACTAGGGGTGAGATGGGTCGAGTTGAGATAAAAAATCAACTCAATTTGATGAGGAAACTTCATCCATGAACCCATCTAATCACAATTTAATCCAATTCATTTAAATCAGTTTGAATCGATTTAGATCACTGGTTTAATATATTTTTCACTTTAAAATTAAAAATTAATGTAAACATATTATATAATAAAAAAATATTTTACTATAATTATTCATCATTCATTAGATCCAAAATAAAATTCATACAAAAATTAATTAAATCTTGCAAGCTATTATTTACAAATTAAGTACCTTAAATCATTCAATACAAAATTCATGCAACCTTAATTTAATAAAAACCATACAAAAGTAAATAAAAACTAAATTTTAAAGGTGTTTGATCAATTAAATTATTCAAAACTTCAACATTAGTATAGATTTGGTTTTAGAATCTCCATTACCAAATTTCATCATACCAAAAACATAGAGAGAATCAACATAGGATAAACAAATCAATTTAACAAGTTTTTAGAAAACATATTGAAAATCCAAAAGAAATATTTTCATAAGAACAAACAATTTTCTTAAACTAAAAAGTATTAAAAAAAATGTTCTTTACATATTTAAATTATAATTGATCTTTTTTATTTTTTTATAAGTCTAATTGGTCTTTTTAATGAAACTAACATTTTTTTGTTTGAAGGTTTCTAAAAAGAAAAAAAATAAATAAGAAGATATATATATATAAACAATCATGTTTGGATGTACAATTAAGGTTAATTTAGAGAGGCCAATGGACTACTAAAATGATTCAATTTTTAGTAAAAGAATTACAATGGATAATGAAACTCATGATGTGGCTGACGTCAGAATTCTTCCCACAATCTTGGAAAAAATGGGCAAATATATATAAAAAGTTAAAAAGTATTTTTCACCTAATTTTAATTTATTTAAAAATAGACTACCAGTATTTCATAAGAGAGCGAATTTGCTTTTAAACATGTCTAACATCCTTAAGCGTAAGTCCCTTTTTCAGGATAAGGGTCAGGGATGAAAATGGGGTGAGCAGGGGTCATTCCCATTCTCAACCAAGATTTTTAGGGAGTTAAATTTCTCTGTGTCCTCGTTTATAAAATGAGAACAAGAATTCCCTATGAAAAAATGCAAAAATTATCTGTTAATTCAAATTTTAAAAAAAAAAAATAAAATACACTCAAAAATTAATAAAAATATTTATAAACAAATAATATAACCCAATGTAATTTAAAAAAAAAATCAACTGCACTTACATAAATAATAAATATCTATCAAAAAAACTCATTTGATATCCACCTTTCCGAATAGGATTAAATATATAATTAAACACATTTTTTTCTCGCATTTTTTTCTTCTCGATATCCCATCTTAGCCTAACTTCTACACTATTTTTCACTCTCATTTTTAACTCCAGTCTCCACGTAATAAACAGATCAATACATGTGTATTGAAATGCTATTATTAGATTAATATATTCATAAACAAAAAATATAACATAACGTTAATTAATAAACAGGTTCAATAAATTAAACGTCAAAAAATGCAATTCCCATCCCGTCTCCGAATCTATCAAAGATTGCTATCGTCTCAATTCCCACAAGGATAAAATCACATTAAAAACAGCTAGGTTACGCCAAGGAGTCCGACTCCCGGTGAAGGTCTTTTCACATCCCTAGTAAGAGTCGTTATCATTGTAGACAGGCATCCAGCATTTCCATTTCGGAGCCATTGCTCCTATAACTACTACCATCCAGGGGACCGACTGATGTAACTATAATTAAGACAAGCAAATCCATACAATGAAGCAACCGTAGCTTTAAGACTAATTGAAGGAAACAACATAATCTGGAAATCTTCTCTTTTCTTGTTTGCACATGGCTAACCGTTTCCACCAAAAAATCCAATTGATACATACTGCGTACAAAATTTTACACCTTGAAGCAAAACATATATTTATAACCCTTTAATCATGGGTTATAAAATTGTACTATTCTACATCGTCATATCTTGTAAACAGGTGAAATTCCAAGAAGGTGAAAGCATTTCCTCATAACAGTAGCTGTTGCTTCGCATAGCAAGAGCCTACTTGTTTCTTCTGCTGACCCAACAACCTACCAAATTTTACAATGTACAAAAGATAAATCAGATAGAAAAATACTTGATTAAACAGATTTAAAATTCAATACCAAAAATTTTAGTATCATAAACCACAAGATCTGACAATATTTATTACACCGCACCTGGCAATTAGAATAAAATTTGGTGAAGTTTTCCGATAAGTTATAGAGGTATTCACACAACTTATTTGGCAGTAGATTGGTGCAGGCCTCCTCAACAATCTAAAAAGAGAGTACATCAATTGTAAACACGTTACTTCCGAGTCAAGCAAAGTTTAAGAAGCAAGAGAGAAATAGTTCTTTTAAATGCATGTACTACCTCAGGAAATTGCAGCAAATGAAGCCCCAGTGCGCGCTCATCCGCATGATCCAATACTAATGTTCCCGTCTATATGAAACAGATAGATAAAAGAGAACAATTAAAGACATTCAACCTCCTTCAGAATTGTGTTAAACTACAGTCCCCTTCTGGTTCTTGTCGAGCAGTATCTAGCTGCCTCCACCCTCCAACTTTTTATTTTTTACCTTTGGGTGGGCAGGAAGGGAAAAAGGAAGGGCTGAGGTTGCAGCCTAGCTCAACACCTATGTTTTTTCTATATTAACACGAGTGCTAGAAGCATGTAAATAGTACTGTATGGGCTAAATCATGTAGATTAATAAGCAAAGTAACTTTCGGATCAAATGCCCAGCTTCTAGAACAAATCACACAATTTAACAATGAGCAAAAGGTTGTGAAATTTAGTCCCGGTCAAAGCTCGGAAGAAATAAAAGGCAGGGTGTTCCTTTTTCTTTTTCTTGTTCCTTTTTATTGTGGGGTGTAGAATATGAATTGATTACAAAGCAGAAAAATGAAGGAACACTTCCATTGAAAGAATGGTCTGACGATAATGATTTGAAGTTACACCTGCATACAGGTATCAAGGATTTACAAAACAGTAAAGCTTCTGAGCAAAATTTGGCCCACTGATATCATGCAGATCTAATGCCAAGAAGAAAAAACTAACTGCATGTGGACATGCATGTCCATGGAAACTACAGCTTCAACTACGAAGAGAATTTACCTTCTTCAGCTCCTCTATGTCTTTACCAGATTTTCTGATGATTGAACATATCCGAGCATGAGCATAAAGCAAATAAACAGCAGTATTTCCCTGCTCACAAGAATATTATGAAGGTAAGAAACAGGCTAATGGTGGCTGTGGCAATAGCTGCAGTGATCATAATAGTGTAGTAAGAGAGATGATGATGAATAAATGACAAGCCTTTTTAACAACTAGTTCTGTGGTGCCTTATAGATAGCATTTTACTTATAAAAAAAAACAACAGCAACTATTTAAGATTTGGTAGCCATCTCTAAAGTTGGAGTCTTTTGTTAGAGAGAGGGGGGTGGGTGGTTAATACCCATTGTAGAACCACAGTAATCATTTATCCCAAAAAGAATCTCAGTATAACGATAATATGTTCATTAAAGAAGTATCGGGTGAAACAAGGTAAGCATGATAAGATTCAAATCTTTTGCACTCCAAAACCAGCAAAGAGTTGGCAACCTTATCATTAAGCATCTGATCAAAATTAAATGTGTAATTAGTCAATCTGTTGTTCTTCAGGTCAGCATACCTGTCAAGACAAATGAAAGAAAAACATATATCAATAAGGGTAATAAAATTCAAACAAAATTGTTCATACCTGTGAAACAATAATGTAAGAGGAAATAAATCATTCAATCACATAAGACTAACTTCAACAGCAAAAACCTAATTAGTAAGTGCACAATACTCACGTTTAAAAAGAGCATATGCTGTTATAGTAAATAAAATAGAATAGTCATTTCTAAAAAGAATGCATATGAAGGTATCATAAGCTTGAAAAGCACAACCAACAATAGTTAAACCATGTGTGAGCAACAGTATCATAACTTCACAGTACAGCTGTAAATTTATTGTCCTATCGTAGAGATAATGAACATGAAACAAAAAAAATTTATTTATCCAAAACAGCATTTTTTAACAGAACATGACAACAACATTACTTCTTACATTTCATGCGGGTTTCACTATCTAGTTCAATGGAAGGGGGAAAAAAGCAACTGAAGATGTAATATATTACACTCCAATTTATTGACGCATCAAACCGAAGAATAACGTCAACTAGGACACATAGACTACTTTTCCACTGGTACGCTCTTCGTAACATTTCCCCAGGTGCAAACTACCTGTGTTGGTGCTATTATTATGTTTGTTGTTGATTTTTATTTTTTTATAAGTGAAATTTGTATGAAAAGCACTAAAAGGGTGCAACCTGAAAACAAAGATTATCTACACGATAGAACAAAATCTAAAAGATCTACGGCATTCGCAAAAAATTTTCTTTAAACCAAAAAATAGGGTCTCTTTACGCTATCAAAAGCTCTTTGATTCCTTTCATTCCACACAAGCTAAAACATAGAGAGGGGAATCAAAGAGTAAGCTTTCTTAAGCTCTCTAGAAGCACGTAAACCACTCCAAGCCCACATTTCATCTTTCACGGAGCCGCAACCACCCAAGAAACTCCCAAAACACTATAAGTCATCTCCCACAAACTTCTAACCAAGGAACACTCCAATTTGAAGCACGTACTCGATGCAATCTTTACAAATGTAATACTTATTAACAAACACTTTCCCCTTTCTTTGTAGATTATCAATAGTGAGAATCTTCTCTCAAGAGGCTCCCCGCACAAAAAACTACTTGTTTTAGGGGCATAAGGACACCAAATTGCTTTCCAAGGAAAGTTGGGTGATCCTTCCAAAGGAGTCCCATCAAAAAGAATCGCATAAAAAGATTTCACCTCAAACCTTTATCTGGGCTAGACTTCCATCTAGCCAAATCCTCTATCGCCACATCAATGCGAGAACAATAGAAGAACTCCAAAAAGCTTTCCACCATCTCAATCTACAAATCATGGAAATTGAGGATAAAAGGTACATCCCAAGAGATCACACCGATGCACAAGGAGAAGCAAGAACTAAAAGATCATTTTTATCTCTCAAAATAGCAAAGACGTCCGAAAATTGGCCTTTTAAAGGAGTGACCCAAACCATGTGTCATACCAAAGCCGAGTTCCTCCACCATTTTTGACCATCACGGAAACCCAATGACAAAAAACCTCCCACCCTTTGCGAATCCATTTCTACACCCTCACTCCTTAAGCCCCCCTCTAGAAAAACCTCCCACCCTTTTGTGAATCTATTTCCACACCCCCACTCCATAAGCCCCCTTCCCCTCCTTAGACATCCACGCATTAAGTTCCATCCCAAATATAGCCTCCACCACTTTCTCCAAAGATCCTTCTCCACCAAAAATCTCCATAACCATTTTCGAAGAAGAGCTTTATTGAATAAAGTGACGAATTTAAGGCCTAGACCCCCTTTTTCCATCGGTAGTTTAACCACACCTCATTTCACCAAGTGATACTTATCTTGGAATACTCTCCAACCGATTAGCCACTGAACTAGGAATAGAAAAAAGAGACATAAAGTAAATGGATGCAGAAAGGGAAAATAATTATTTACTATTTTAGAATTTCTGATATATTTGTGAATTATGTTTTGATTTATTTCCTATTATGTGAGGGATTTTGATTTGCGAATTATTATATTTTGATTTATTTCCTATTATGCTAGGGATTTTGATTTAGGAATTATTATTTTTGATTTATTTTCTTTTATGTTAGGGATGTTATTAATTAGTAGGATTTCCTAGTGTGCTTGGTGCCTATATAAGCACCTTATTATGTTGATTTTGAGGGAGTTTAATTATGAATTGAATTAAGGATTTTGGTATATTTTGTTTCCTTACCCTATCTTTTCTAATCTCTATTCCTTATCTCTCTCTCTTCTATCTGATCTATTTTCTCTCGGTCTAATCTCCCTACTTCTCTGCTGTTTCTCCCCGTTCTCAATCTGCTTCTCTTTTTTATTAGCTGTCCTGCAGGTTGCATCACATAGAGTAAATGAGGAAACCAGAGAGAACTTTTGATGAGGGTAAACCTTCTTCCTTTTGAGAGGTAATGATTCATCCACCCGGCTATTCATTTCTCAAACCTTTCCACAATGGGATCCACACACTTTTGTCTTTGAATTTAGCCCCAAGAGGGAAACCAAGAAATAGAAAGAGACTCAACATTGCATCCTAACAAGTGCAAAAAAGCAGCCATTAATATTCTTAACATGGATTAAATCACTCTTACTAAGATTAACCTTAAGCCCCAGAACCGCCTCAAAGCATAGGTGGACACAACAAGGTGCAAAATTTGAAGAGCTTCCGCCTCACGGAAAACAATGACGATGATTTATTTTTGAATCATCAGCAAAAAAACACATAACTGCATAAGTTACTTACTTAACAGCACCATAACCAACTGCCTCAGCAGTTTGTTCGAGCTCCTCCTCAGTCCACACTTTGTCCTTACCTGACCATAATTTTTTTTTTAAGAAAAACACTGTTAAACAATTACGAATTTCACTATGATGGTTTTTCTAAACAGAAACACTGTTACTGTTCCACAAATGATTGCAAAATATAAGAAAGATAGAAAGGACAAGCAACTTTTGTAAGAACTAAAAGATGGATCATCCAATAACATACCACGCTCGATAAGTGCCACTTTACTGCGGGTCTTGGCTTCATCAAGCAAATCAACTAATCGGACCACTTCGGTGTTTCGAGTCCGAAAGCGCTTTCCATCTTCTCCAAGAACAAGACCAAAACCAACATGGCTAGCTTTAGGGTAGGTACTATTATCAGCCGGGAGCCAACCTGCACGTTTGGCAGCCTGAAATTGAAAAACAGAAAGTGTGGACACATTAAAAAAAATAAAGAAAACTTAAATAATTCTAATTAAAATAGAAAAAAGTAACAATAACAGCAAATTTCATGACACAACATAATACAGGGTATCGCTCTGCATACATACTTTGAAAAACATATCAAAGTGCTGCTGCTGGCCGACATCAGTAACATATATAATCCACTCAGCTTTCTCTTCATTAAGGCGATACCTACATATTGCAAGTATTACTGTCATTAAGAATTATCTTATCATATATCCACCTACACATTCAAAACTAAGATTAACATAAATAATATAAAAGATGAGTAAAGGTCTCCGTTGCGAGTGATCTTGGATTCAATTCACCAGTAGTGTAAAAAAGAAACGTGAAGGATTTCAAATATATAAATCACAACTCTGATCAACAAAGGGCATTGATTATATCATTAGTAAAAAAATCGCGAGGATACCAGAAGTCACCAACATGTAGCAAATAGTTGTAGAAATATCCTAATTCATTAACATGCAAAGAAAACAATCAACACCAAATAAACTACACAGAACTATATAAATCCATTATACAGAATAGCTAGTGTTTACATACACAAACACGGGAAAAAAATGATTTGTCAATTTGTTTCTGCAGTTTCCCTAATTTCAGTTTGATTCCCTGGACAACATAAAAACTTTTAAGATGCTTCGCACAATTATGCAAGTAAAGATGGTAAAGTAAACAGAGGTACGAACAAAACGCATGAACAATTTACTAGAGGATGATAGAATCAACATTAATCAAGTTATATTTAAAAAATGAAGAGGGGCTGAACTAACCAAAGAGCAGTCAGATCAGTTGAAGCATAGTTGTAACCACCATCACTCTTTACAACAATAAGAGGAATGTTAATCCCTTCAATAAAGATCACACGAGCACCCTGGCTTTCTTCAACTAATCCTTGATTACTCAATAAATCTATAACCTTGGGAATGTAAGGATTGTAAAAGCTTTCTCCCTGTCAACAAGGAAAAACGCATAACTACTCATGGATTACTTATCTTTCCTTAAATAATATAGAATGAACTTAAAAGAGATTTTGGTATTATACATAGATTTAATGTAAAATATCCAACGTTCCGTTATCAAAATATCCATACTTATGTTTTGGATATATATTACAATTAACAAGACCACATAAATAGAACCAAAATATGTTCTCACGATATTGGGGGAAAAGAGGACTCATGCAAATGCAATGTTTATAATTTAAATAATATGAAAAACAACAATTAAATTTATATTTTTCTAGGGCAAAATGAGATTCATTGCAAAAGCTCCCTTAGTTGTTTTATTTTATAAGGAAAAGCTCCCCTAGTTGTTATGAGTCGTGACAAGTTAAATTGAAATTGTCCATCTTACTTATCTTTCCTTAAATAATATAGTATGAACTTAAAAGAGATTTTGGTAGTATAAATAGATTTAATGTAAAATATCCAATGTTCTGTTATCAAAATATCTATACTTATGTTTTGGATAAATATTACAATTAACAAGACCACATAAATAGAACCAAAATATGTTCTCGCGATATTGGGGGAAAAGAGGACTCATGCAAATGCAATGTTTATAATTGAAATAATATGAAAAACAAAAATTAAATTAATATTTTTCTAGGGCAAAATGAGATTCATTGGAAAAGCTCCCCTAGTTCTAAATGCAGGTGCCCATAAAAGTTACCAACATTGGTGATCACACCATCATTCTAACGAATGGAAGGCTAATAATTTACCTTCTCTTCCAACTGAACTCCAAGGTGTTGGTAGACCTTATCAAACTCATTCCGGCTGATTTCACAGATCTGTGCCCACGCCCTCCGATACTTGGTTTCCCCACCCTGCAAATAAGTTAACAGATGTGCAAATGAAATTAAGACACAATGCGACCTCTTATAAAAAAAGACACAATGCGAACCAAAAACTCATGCATCACTAAGATATTGCACAAACAGAGAAGCGAATATGAACCTTACAAGTCCATGAGCTAAGAAGGTCAATTATTTACCTGAAGAAGAACCACAGCCTGTTGTGCCTTCTCCTTAAAAGCAGGATCTTCATCAAATTTCCTTTTTGATGCTTTATAGAATGCCTATGAGAGCATCTCCCAAGTTAGAATTACAACAATCATTACTTATCATATGAAAATTGCTTTTTTTTAAAAAATAAAATAAAATTGTGGCATTTAGTGCCCAGCAAAGCATATAAATAAATTGGAGTAACAATAATCACAAAATACATCATTATAGTAAGGAGGAGGGAATTCTTGGTACTCTATTAAGAGCTAAACTTCAATTTACACTCCACAGGGATGGGCAAGGGACAAAGAACATTAAAAAGAGATTAAATAGTTTTTAAAAGAAATATATATTTTATAACCAAAAAAACACATTGCAACAATGGAAGGCAGAATACTGATGATTCTTTTTGATAAGTTGAATACTGATGATTCATCCATTCTATATATAGTTTACTAACAATGAGAGCATAAAACAACATTTTTTATAAAAGAGAGCATAAAACAACAAGAGCCACTGCCCATTCAAAAATAGGCTTTATTCAAATATGATAATGCTGACAACCTGAGTTGGGTGCTCAATTAAAAATAACAATTCATACCTCCAGAAATGAGATTGACATATCATTTCATACACTTATATGGTCAACTACACTATCATGTATTAAAAGCAGGGTTTTATCTTCGATTTACTAGTTAGTAAACTACTCTAATGGTCTGTAATTGTATGTGAAGTGCTACATTTTGGTCCATTTAGCCCATATGAAATGATTAAAGAAGAGCTTCTATTCTGAACAGAATTAATGCTAATGACTTGTACATGAGAAGGCCTAACAAGAACTCAGTCCAGACATTGGTCTAATTTGTAAGTCGTCTAATGAGGCAAATAGCCATATCCTTCTTCATTGTTAAGTAACAAGGCAACTTTGGATTTGTTTGGAATTTTTGCTGAGTGATGGGTTTGTCCACCAAAAGTAGAGGATTTTACGAAAATCGGTTTCGAGGTTTTGGAAGGGGTAAGAAACGAAAGCTTTTACGGCAATGTGCCTGGTTTGCCACTCTTTGGGTGGTTTGGAAGGTATGGATTTTATCTACTTTGGGATAGGGTTGCTCTTCTTTCCTCCCTTTGGCCTTTAGCTTCAGATGTATATAAAGGTCTCTTTCAATAATATGCAAAGAGATTTTTTTTGGGGAGGGGGGCATTCTCATATAATCTCTTACTCCTTTCATCCAACTTTATACTCTCTTTCTCTATTTTAATAAATTTCTTCTTTTATTTCAAGTAGAACTTCTGAAGCTTCAAGATCCAAATAAATTTACTAACTTCTACTTACCTGTAGATCTCCGATGGCTGTTTCATTAGCATCTTCGGAGTTTGGGAATTTTTCAAATAGAAATTCAATCAGCATACCGAACTGCAAAACACCAAAACAGAACTTTATATTAGCCAGTGCTGGTGGGGGAAGGGAGGAATTTCAATATATAGACACCTTCTGCTTCAGAAGTAAGCACCTAAACTTCATTAATAGCATAGTGAGTATTCATAAACAAAACACCAACCAACTGGGATTTCAAAGAGGAATTCAATCAGCATACCAAATGGCAAAACACAAAGACCAGTACCAACCAACTGGGATCTCATATAGATAACCCATATAATACAGACTAGCAGAGAAACTCAGACAACTGTACAACATTAGAGAACAGCACACAAATGTTGCTTCCCTAGTAGGGGCGGAGCCAAGAATGTCAATTCGGGGAAAATTGAGGGGCAGCTTTGGTAATTGCACTGAAAAGTCTGTACCATGTATATAAAGGTTTTTTTTTTTTTCTGGGGGGGGGGGGGGGGGGGCATGAACTCCCATTCTTGTACCTGGCACCGCCCCTGTTTCCCAGTATAAATATGTTGGACTTTAAGTCTTAAATATTAGAGACGAAATTAAGCCTTAAATGTTACAGACGAAACTTCAAAGAGAAATATTAATTTACCATTGACCATCACGCGAGAGATTGGGAAATCTGGTAAAAAGAAAAAGATTTAAAGAAGATAAAAGAACCTACCTGCGTCCCCCAATCACCAACATGGTTTCGCCGAAGAACTTCAACTTTTGAAAATTCAAGCATACGGGCTAATGTGTCGCCAATAATAGTAGATCTTAAGTGGCCAACATGCATTTCTTTCGCAATGTTCGGTGAGGAAAAATCAACCACGGCCCTTTTGACAGAAAGAGTGGGTGCCCATGTTTCAATTCCATCAATAAGCATTTTTTGAATGTTCTGCAGATTGATTATAACAGTTAAGTGATACTATAAGGTTATCTAAGGGATTGTGATTAAGTAAAACACTTCCAAGCTGAATAATATCAATAAAAAGCTAGTCATACAAGTAACCAAAGTCTACGAGAATGCAAAAAACCTTAGCCATCCAATTCTTTGATAATACAACATTCACAAATCCAGCTCCTGCTACAGAGCACGATTCTATCATTTCAGATGCAGGGAGATTTCTCGTGATGGCCTATCAAAAAAATGAAGAACGAAAGAAAGCAATGATTACTAGATAAAGCTAACAAGTCAAAGTAGGTAGCAAAAGCACAATCATCTACAAGCAAGTGAATTCTAAATGTCAATGAATACCTGTGCAACTGCTGGAGGACCCCTCAATCCAGTGCCCTTTCCTTTTATTTTAGTCCAGAGGCCCATGGCATTATTACTGCACATGAAAGAAAAATAATAAAATCCAAATATACCATGCAAAAAGAAGACCAATTTAATACATTTTCACTATGCAAACTTATGTCATACCACTGGTAATCGCCAAAGTTTCCAGCACAGACATCAACTAAAGGCTCAACATCAGGTTCATCAGGAACAGTTGTTTTAAGCGATGCTTCAAAAAGTTTTGCCAATTGTCGTTTTACACTGCCCATGTTTTCTTCTTTTGCTTTGAATCAACTTACACTTGTTAGATGTTGCCCTCAATAAGTCTGTCTAGTTTCACAATCACCACATCAAATTACTACAAGCATTTGCTTTAACATAATAAGGAAATAAAAGAGAATTAGCAATAAAAACTGCAAAAACATGTTCTGTACTTTCAATATTAAATGGGAGAAACTGGTCCAAACTAACATTGTCCTTAACACATTGTTAGAAGACATTCTGAACACATTAAAGATTGAAAAATTACATTCAGCCTCCCCTTGATTACAGCAGAAAAAATGAAGATTAATGAACAGAAAAATAAAATATTAATTTTGGATATAAATATTTTGGACCACAAAAAAGATAAAAGATAAAGGTGGCCACTGAACCTGAGCAGCTCAAGTAATCGACTTTTTACTAAAAATTTTGTTATTGTTTATTTTCTACAAGCTAAAACGGCATAAATCATAAATTCGAGTTTCTGTTTTCATCCAATTCACTCTACTACCTAAACCCAACAAAGTGCCCCAGGCGGATCTACGTTACAATGAGGGTACGCAATTGCACCCCCTCAAGTTTTCAAAATTTCTTTAGAGTATATTATATACTATTTTAAGGTTTAAAAATTTTATATTATAATTTCTCCCCATAAAAAAATATAGGGGTCAAAGAGAAACCCACTCCACTTATTTTCTAAAACCCCATGTACCTACTCAGGGGCGAAGCAGGAATTCCCACTAGCTATGGCCAAAATAATACTTTATTTCGTTCAAAAGTGCAAGTCGTTTTAAAACTTATTAAATATAAAACACACAATATAAGCCTTCAACACCCATGAAGAGAGTTACAACAAGTTTATCAAAGATATTTATGCCTTCATCACCCATGGAGATGGTGGCAAAATGGATGACGAAGTTGATTATTACTCTCTAAATTCTCCAAAATCTACTTCTTGAAAAATGAATCTATAGTTTTTGACTTCATGATTTAACCTATATATTACAAGCCAAAAAAAAAATTAAAAGTTGCCTACGATTAACACTTAGACAATTTATCAAGACGGAAAAACAAATATACATACGAACAAATTTTATGTGTGCCATTTAATTCCTAATGTTATTGATACTAAGACTTTCTTACTAGACCTTAACACCAAATCTTTGAAATGGGTCACTCAGTTAAGCCCCAACCTAAAGAATATTAATCTCAATATTTGGTCAATTACTTTGTTCAGTGAATCGATTTCTTACTATTTAAAGAATATATAACAGTGATATATATATATATATATGCTTGTGAAGATATATATGTAATCTTCTTCATTTTCACTTAGCTGAAGATAAAAAAACAAACAGAGATGGCTTTGGTGTCCCTTTCTTTGTACTGATTGGAATTAAATAGTAAGTAGTAAAGAATACAACCAGGATCAAGCCAGCAGCAACAATACAGTAAGGCAAGCATGGTTCACTTTTTCTTATTGAGATGATGAGTTCATGGCCAAATATTGAACAAAGTAATTATAAATGAGCCCATCCATCCAGTCTTAACATTTTTTTAACAGCAAAATAACAGATTTTATTAATAATATGGGTCTTCCAAAAGCCAAATTGCAAGCATGAGTCCTCACCCAAGAAACAAAAAACGCAGGTTCACCAACAGCAGTATAAAACCAGCAGAAATAGACAGAAAGAAGATCAAAGATAACCAAAAGACCTCCAAAAAAAACAACAAACCCTCCTTAAAAACAGCACTAATGCTCAATCAAAAAACCACTCCATGAGCCACAAGAAACCACAGACATTCCACTCCTAAGAAGCACCAGATTAAAATGCTCAATCAATCTTATTATTTAAGACTACCTGCAGGCCTAAAATATCAATGAACTAATAAAAGAAATCCTAAACTAATTGAACGAAATCCTAGTCCATTACATAAAAGAACGGCACTTGCTTGGTTTACAAATTACAATTGACATACATGGACTAGGGTTTCAACTTTTAATTCCGCATACCATTCCATCAAAAAAGAAGTTCCACTTACAATTGACATACATGGACCAGGATTTCAACTTTTAATTGCGCATACCATTCCATCAGAAAAGAAGTTCTAAACTTATGGTACCCCTCAAGATATCATAGAGGAAATAGATAAATAGCAGAATTTCAATTTCAAATCATGAAAAACAAAAAACTTAAAAAGCTTAAAACTCAAAGTGTTTCGGTAACCTGGCAGGGAGTATTGAAGCTGATGGTGCCTTGTGGAATAGCTTCTCCGGAAAATTGAAACCCAGTCGTGGAGAGAGTCAGAGCCGCCGCATCCGCCGGTGCTGCTGGAAGGAAGAGAGAAAAAGGTGAGCTTTGGGGTAGGGTCTGAGGGAGAAAAAAAAAAGAGAAAGGAACAGAGGAGAGAGAACCCACTTATGACTTACCCCGACTACAATCCAATGGAGGAGGGAAACAAAGAAAGGCAGCGATCGATGGAAGAGGGAGATGGCTGAGCTGAGGGTCTGAGAAATAGAGAAGGGGAAACCGGCGGGATGAAAAGGATTAAGGACCATATATAATTTTAATTTCCTTTTTTTTTAGTCTGCCCAACCCTCACTGGCTTCTCATACCCGCCCAACAGTATTCCTTATTTCCTTGGTAATTACTTTTGTTGCTTTGATTTTTCAGGCAACGCAATTAATTTTTTGTTGGGCCTCCATATTTAACACAAAAATAAGTGTTGGGCCTCCTTTTGTTTTGTTGTACAGTGTTAATTTACGGTTGAAATGTAGCCGTCAGCAATCAAAGATATGGGTCAAATTGAGGAACGTTTATTTTATATTTTATGTTATTTTCACCAAATATTTTTATATTTTTTCGGTACCTCTTATATTTTAAATATGTGTTTATTAAACTTTTTTTATAATAATTATGATGAAATTGATACATGCACGCACATAAAAGAAATTGATCAAAATTGATACCGGTGCAAAAAAAATCTTGACAATTAATATTTTTGTATACGATGTATCAATTTCGTTGGAATTATCAATAAAATAGGTTTGTTGTACATATGACTAAAATATAAGAGGTAAAATGATCACTTTTTAAATGAAAAGCGAATATTGAAACAGAAAGCAAATCATAAGGATAAGGAGTGATAATAATCCTTTTAATTTTTTAATCAGCTTTTAAAACATTTTCGCTTGTTTAAATACTTAAAAAGGGAGTTGATTTACACATAAGAATTCATTTATATATAATATTATATTATATGTGTATATAACTATATTATTATCTAAGTGATGATATTGACACTCATGTTTTGTTTTGGTATTTCAACTTACAATAATATTTTCAATCAAATTGTATTCTCAGAAGCATTTAACTTCAATTAAAAATATTATTGTAAATTAAACAAACAAAAAGAATATCAATAAAAAAATTTGAAGTGTCAATAACACCAACAATTGATATTTGAAATGCAACTGATTTTTTTGTTGCCGAGCAATTTTGTTTAGATAATCTATATATAATACATTAATATTTGTGTATATATACACGAATAAAGGGTAAAACTTTCACTAAACCTTTCAAAAAAAAAACTTTAACTAAAAAGAATTATGATCACCTAATAATTATACTTGAAATTAAGTATAATTTTTCTATTTCTTTATAGAAATATGATTATCTAAGTAAGTTTTTCAAAACTCCATATAAATAAGCTACTTGCGTTTAAAAAAACTCAAATTAATTAATATGTTAACTGACTACCATATAATAATCTTGTGCTTATACTTAAATTTTTCAGTTATTCTTCATCTTTTTTTTCAAAAAAATAATATCGTCACATAAAGAGAGAAAAGTTATTATAAAAGAGTGTAGATTAAAATGAATGTTTATCTTAAATAAGAAGGATGCATTTAACTTTTTTCTTTCTATCAACGTAATTTCAATTAAAATATTAATTTGTGTATACATAGGTGAGTTTCTCGACTCGTTACAATTTTGTGATATTTGATTTGACAATATTTCACATCCAACTTAATGGTACAAATCAATCGATGATCGAACTGAAAGTTTCGATTTCTCATATTTTGTAATTGATTTCGAATTGAAATAATTATGATAATTCAGTTATCGAATTACATAAAAATAAATTAATTTATAAAAAACATTATTAGATATATTTTTCTCAAATTTTCAATAATTGGATATTATCAAAACATAATTTGATAATTCGTTATTATTGAAATATTAGAAGAAGAAAAAATATTACATATCAAATTTATCTTAAAAAAATAAGTATTCGGGTATTACAAGAATATAAAAAAATCAAACATATATCAAACCAGATTATCGAATTTCTAAAAAAATAATATCGAGTAACAAAATAATCGAGTCAAAATTTTTGGTTCAGCAATTCTTTTTTTTTTCCTACACACATTATATCTAACCCTTGACCAATTTTTTATTTTCACATAAATAGGCAATAATTATCACACCACATTTCGAAAATCATGCGTCTAAGTTTAGAATTTTAACGAAAATGCATTTTGTTATTGTTGTTGTTCTAGTGTTTTACTTTTCTTCACATGTAATTTATTCACCTAGAGATACCAGTTATATAATGATACACCTATATATATATATATATATATATATAATTCCATGTTAATAATATGATCATTATGGTTTGTGAAAATCTTCAATTATTGGAATAATCTATAATATATATAAGTACAAAATAATTTATAATATCTATAATATATTTTTATATTTTACATGTAAAAGAATTTCACAGCGGAATATCGGGTATTTACCGATTCGACCTGAAATCTTCTTGTATCTTGGACACCTCTTCGTGTCTTCTATCTTCAATCTTGTTGGAGGTCGTGTGTGTAATCACAGAATCGAAAAACACACTTGTTTGCACCACCCAATAGCCTTTTGTTATCTCTAAAGGAATAATATGAACTTTCTCTCTCTTTTGTTTCTTTCTCTCTCAAGAATTCATTTTTCCAACAACATTTTCTTACAGGAATATTCCATATATATGCTGCCGGAAATGATGGTTATGGGCAGTTGAAATCAACCATGAGTTGCATGGTTTCAACCAAGGGTTACATGGCTTCATTCATGTCTCTTAGTTCAAGGCTAAACAGGTGGGTCGAGTTGCCCATCATAGTTGTCTACACCGACCCAGATTTTCTACATCTCCCACTCACACATGATGGGCTTGACATTGCCCAATAGTTAAAGTTAGAGAGAACCTCAATATCAAATTTTCTTTGGAGAACTTCATACTAGCAAATGGGTTGTGTGACCTATGAGTACACCTGCATCTGGGAGCTCAATACTATGAACCTATTAAGGATACACAACGACTTCAACCCTACATAAACAAAAAATAATTAAATTATAAAAGTGTTTCGTTGTGCCCTAGACTTATTTTATTATATTAGTATTAGCATACCTAATCCCTCAGAGGCTATGCTAGACTTTACTTTCCTCATCATGTATCTATAATTATTGCCAAGCTTCAACAAAACTACATAATTGGTAGACCAGTGAATACATGTGGTGGCTATAAACAAAAATAATCTTCCTTTCGCACTTATATCTCTCTATTTCAGACTAACTATTTTCCTAGACATGCCCCATAAGGCTAATTATTTCATTGTCGTCGGAAACATGCTAAAGTAGCAAACATCAGCCTATCCCTTTGAGAACATAGTCGAAAGTCACATAGGGCACTAGTTGTGGCTTTTAATTTATATAAGCCTCAGGGTCTCATATTGTGAGGACACAAGGATTCACTCACTCACTTCCCTTTAAGGTCGTACTAAGCACATGTAGTATGAAATACATGCTATAGTGGTTTACTCTTTCTTGATAAGAGCGTGTGTCCTTTTAAATTGTATACCACTATATGGATCTTAGCCTAATCACAATCTACATCTTCATGCTCTCATGCACCTAGCTCGAGTTCTTTATTAGCTTGATCCTTTGAAAGCCTTAATAAGTACTTGCATCTGGCTTCCATCCAGGTTTCTATGATTGTAGGATGATCATGATCGGCCTAAGTTTTTAAGTTTTGGCTCAAGACCTCATCTTGACTCTAATCAATGTGACTTTTAATCAGGTGCATCATTTATGAATTCATTACATTCAATATATACTTGTATTGCTTTCATTAGCATCAAAATAGTATACCAAGTCTCATCTCAGCTCACTATCTCAGCGCTTGAGGCGATCGCTCATGTGAGAGAGCCGACCATTTTCTTGTGACATACTTTCATATGTGTGTTTGTGTTTGTGCTAGTGTCAACAATTATAAGACATCCAATAAGTCTAAAATACATGGAATGAACACTAAATTCATTAATATAACAGAACATGGATTTTTATTTAACCAATATGCATACTTAGAGATTTTAATGTAAGGCAAAATCATACCTCTAGAGATAAATTTAACTTAGTTATCTAATGCACAAATATGTATTGTTAGACCACTTTATTTTGATCCACACTATAAGGTATCCTTATAATTAGTATATTTGGTCCCACTAAGATATTAAGGATCCTAGATGTAAGCAATATCAACTTGACTACCAAAGTTGATCGTCATTAATTTCAAGACATTAGCGACAACTCTAAGGTTTTCAAAGAACCTTTTAAACTTACTACATTTTTGCACTGTAACAGAACAAGCTATGATCTCAACCTCCATGGCTAGTCATTTGCAATGCTTTTAGGTATATATGAATCCATATTGACCATTATCTAATGTTTCTTCCCATTTACGACTATTCATAAGCTCTAAGGCTTAGCAAATATCATACATAGTATGCCTTTGGCATACAATAGGCTTTCACTAGTACTGAAGTAGGAAACTCTTCTAATTTCTTTATTCTTTTATGGAGTTTCAGACATAATTCAAGGTTTAGGCATTCAAATTTAGATATAAAGTGTTTATGGGATTGCTATTATGTAGACTGAACTTTTAAAGAATATTCTTAGTGTAAGGCTCTTATGATAGAGCTAAGAGATTCTGCGAATGATCTATATAGATCTTCAAATCAAATACATAATTAGCTTCTCCCAAATTTAAATAACAACCATTCTTAAATGGTGACAACCTCATTATATTTCTAGCCAATAAATCATCAACATAGAATGATAAATTTTCAAATTTATCCTCAGACCTTTTACTTATATACAATGATTCTCATCGATCATACAAACTCATAAGTTTTCATATTTCGATGAAATCTTAAATATCACTACTTAGATGAATATTTCAGGACATATACAAAACATTGGAGCTAGCACAATTTGCACTCTTGGTCTTCTAACACAAAAAATTATAGTTAGTTTCATGTAGATTTAGTCATCCAATTCTCCATTGAGAAATGTAAGCTTAATGTCCATTCAGTGCTTTCATAAACTCAGAAGTTCATCCGATGCTTTTATAAGCTCAGAAGTCCATTTGATGCTTTCATAAGCTCATAAATGTGATGATAACTAGAATGGGGGCGAATAAAGGTAAACCTCATAAGCTACACCCGCTCACTGGATACTGATCCCATTAAAAATAAATCAAGCTCAAAAATAGGTTTGTCATACTCAAATAATGTGAAAATCTTAATTTTAGAAATTTTCCATTTTTTAAACAAATTATTGAATTAAATTTTTATTCAAAAATTAATATTAAATAATCTAAGAAAAAATATAGAAATATTATAAATATTTTTCTAAATAATATAGAACTTTTCACGCCGATCAACCGTCGGCTGCTGCCACACACCGATGGTGGTTTGAATTTAAATGAACAACAAAAAATACAAAGGGACGATTCCACTCACCATGCAAACACGTGCAGTCAACGCGCCACTCTCCAAGCGTCGCCATCTGACCAGACCGACTGCGGACGGTTCACCCGACCACGCTTATCACGTCAGTAGTATATGTTTCTGTGTTTGATCACCTGAAGTTTAGGAGAGTGTGTTCACTCTCTCTCTTGCGCATGGGACACTGTGCTGGAGGTTTTCTTCAATCTCTAGACTTATGAAATTTGGCCGAAAATGACCAAATTTTCAGGTTTTTTATCTCTCTCTACAAACAACCAAAAATTTCATGCAATATATTATTGGAAAGCTTATGAAATTATCTTTCCAACCATATAAGTCATGTGTCATGAAATTAAACATGAAATTTGTGACAATTTTTCAAAGTTTCGGGTCTTATGGTTAGGGTTTCAATTTTCTCTCTCTTCCATGGGAGTTAGACCACAAGATTTTCCAAATTTCATCTACATACTATAGACTACATTATTCTAGAAAATTACGGCATACAGTAAAAAAATAAACTATTTGCCATTTTCAACCATTAAAACTCCATATTTTCGGGTTCATTTTTTTTATGTTTTTGGCTTTTGTTTGGGCTACAATTATGCTATAAATGCTTGTTTTGGTACTGGTTTACTGTTGGGTTCAAATTTTATTCCTTTGGAACTCGCTTGTGTTACCATTATGCTATATATTCTTTGTTTGGTATTGGTTTGATGCTAGGTTAAAATCTTGATACCATTGGCACTTGCTTCTACTGCCGTAATTCTATATATACTTCGTTTGCTACCGATTTGCTCTTGGGTTCATTTTTTGATGTATTTGAAATTTCTTTTATGCTATATATTCTTGGTTTGGTACTGGTTTGTTGCTGGATTCAAATTGTGATGCTTTTGGCACTTGTCTGTGCTACTATGATGCTATATATGCTTTGTTTCGTACTGGTTTGGTGCTAAGTTTAAATTTTGATGCCTTCAGCACTTATTTCTTATACCATTATGCTATATATGCTTAGTTTGGTATTAGTTTGCTGCTGGGTTCAAATTTTTATACTTTGGCACTTGTTTGTGTAACCATTATGGTATACATGCTTAGTTTGGTACTGGTTTCTTGGTATGTTCAAATTTTGATATCATTGGCAATTGCTTGTGCTATTATTATGCTTTATGTGCTTAGTTTGGTACTTTTTACCCTACAGGTTCAAATTGTGATGCCTTTGGTACTTGCTTGTACTATCATTATGCTACATATGCATGGTGTGGTACTGGTTTGCTCTTGGGTTAAAATTTTAATGCATTTAGGTCTTACTCGTGCAACCATTATGCTATATATGTTTGGCTTTGTACTGTTTTGCTACTAGGTTCATTTTTTGATGGCTTTGGCACTTGCTTGTGTTATAATTATGCTATAAATGTTTTGCTTGGTATTTGTTTGCTCTTGGGTTCATTTTTTATGAATTTGACACTTGTTTATGCTACAATTATGTTATATATGCTTGTTTGGATACTAGTTTGTTATTGGCTTCAAATTTTGTTACCTTTGGCACTTGTGCTACCATTATGCTATATATGAATGGTTTGGTGTTGCTTTGCTGCTAGGTTCATTTTTTTATGCCTTTGGCATTTCCTTGTGTTACAATTATGCTATAAACACTTGGTTTGGTATTAATTTGTTGTTGGATTCAAATTTTATTCCTTTAACACTCGTTTTTGCTACCAATATGCGATGTATGCTTTGTTTGGTACTGGTTTGATGCTAGGTTAAAATTTTGATGACTTTGGCACTTGCTTGTGCTGCAATTATGCTATATATGCTTGGTTTGGTATCGGTTTGATGCTAGGTTCAAATATCAATGCCTTTAGCACTTGTTTGTGCTACCATTATGTTATATATACTTGGTGTGGTACTGGTTTGCAACAGGGTTAAAATTTTGCTTGTGCTACCATTATGCTATATATGATTGGTTTGGTACTAGTTTGTGGATAGGTTCATTTTTTGATACCTTTGGCACTTGCTCGTGCTACCATTGTTATATATTTTTGGTTTGGTATTTGTTTGCTCTTGAGTTCATTTTTTGATGCATTAGAAACCTGTTTATGCTACCATTATGTTATATATGCTTGTTTTGGTTATGGTTTATTGAAGGTTTAAAGTTTGATGACTTTGGCACTTATGTATACTATCGTTATGTTATATATGCTTGATTTGGTACTAATTTGTTGTTGGGTTCAAATTGTGATACTTTTGGCGCTTGCTTGTGCTACCATTTTGCTATATATGCTTGTTATGGTATAAATTTGCTACTTGATTCAAATTTTAATACCTTTGGCACTTGCTAATGCTACCATTATGCTATATATGCTTTTTATGGTATTGGTTTGCTGCTGGGTTCAACTTGTGTTGCCTTTGTCACTTATTTGCGTTACCATTGTGTTATACATGCATGGTTTGGTACTGGTTTGCTACAAAGTTAAAATTTTATGGCTTTAGCAGTTTCTTGTGCTACTATTATGCCATATAAGCTTAGTTTGGTATTGATTTGCTGCTGAGTTCAAATTTTTATGCCTTTGGCATTTCCTTGTGTTACAATTATGCTATAAACACTTGGTTTGGTATTAATTTGTTGTTGGATTCAAATTTTATTCCTTTGACACTCATTTTTGCTACCAATATGTGATATATGCTTTGTTTGGTACTGGTTTGATGCTAGGTTAAAATTTTGATGACTTTGGCACTTGCTTGTGCTGCAATTATGCTATATATGCTTGGTTTGGTATCGGTTTGATGCTAGGTTCAAATATCAATGCCTTTGGCACTTGTTTGTGCTACCATTATGCTATATATGCTTGGCGTGGTACTGGTTTGCAACAAGGTTAAAATTTTGCTTGTGCTACCATTATGCTATATATGATTGGTTTGGTACTGGTTTGTTGATAGGTTCATTTTTTGATACCTTTGGCACTTGCTCGTGCTACCATTGTTATATATTTTTGGTTTGGTATTTGTTTGCTCTTGAGTTCATTTTTTGATGCATTAGAAACCTGTTTATGCTACCATTATGTTATATATGCTTGTTTTGGTTATGGTTTATTGAAGGTTTAAAGTTTGATGACTTTGGCACTTACGTATACTATCGTTATGTTATATATGCTTGGTTTGGTACTAATTTGCTATTGGGTTCAAATTGTGATACTTTTGGCGCTTGCTTGTGCTACCATTTTGCTATATATGCTTGTTATGGTATAGATTTGCTACTTGATTCAAATTTTAATACCTTTGGCACTTGCTAATGCTACCATTATGCTATATATGCTTTTTATGGTATTGGTTTGCTGCTGGGTTCAACTTGTGTTGCCTTTGTCACTTGTTTGCGTTACCATTGTGTTATACATGCATGGTTTGGTATTGGTTTGCTACAAGGTTAAAATTTTATGGCTTTAGCAATTTCTTGTGCTACTACTATACTATATAAGCTTAGTTTGGTATTGATTTGCTGCTGAGTTCAAATTTTTATGCCTTTGGTACTTGCTTGTGCAATCATTATGGTATACATGATTGGTTTGGTACTGATTTCTTGGAAAGCAATTTGGCATTCTTATGCCCCTAAAAAAGTAAGTTTTTTTTTCTTTTGTTTGCGTAAGAGACCATTTGGGAGAAAATTCTTACTATAGACAAGTTAAAAGGAGGGGAAAAGTGTATATTAATAGATGTTACATTTGTAAATGTTGCGCTGAGTCCGAAAGGTTGCGCCGAGTCCAAGTTCCATCTTTTGCTGGAAGTCCATTGGCTAGAATCTTGTGGGAGAAGACTTATAGGATTTTGGGGGTCTCTTAGGTGGTGGCCGATTCTGTGAAAGATGAAGTTTGGGCTTGCAGTGGGTTGAGGGCTTCTAAGGAGGTAAAGAAGGCGTACTCATTTATCCCACTCTCTATTTTTTGGTTGTGTAGAATGAAAGCAATGGTAGAGTTTTTGATGGTTTAGAGAGGCCTATAGAAACTATTAGAGATAATTGGTTCAACACCTTTAATTTTTAGTTTAAAGGGGATTTTTTTGTAAATGATTTTGATCTCTTAGAGCTAATGGAGCTTCTTATTTGTAAATAGTTTTTGGCTTTGAATTACACCATTTTGAAGCGTTATTAATACCTTTTTTACTTATCAAAGAAAAAATCCTTAGGCAGTTATGCAGCAAAGTAAACCTAAACATCGACTCACACACAAACACACATGTGGACATTAGAAGATAATTCCAGTATATCTAGGATCCTAGTTTCTTGCAAGATAATGGATATATTCTTATCCTATAATAACATGCATAAGGACAGAAATGTGCAGCATTCCAAAGATAATTTCTCACTCAAAGATAACTTTTCTCTTTCATTTCTCTTAGTAGAAAAATGTAGTCCACAACAATCTATTTCTTTTTTTCTTTATTTTCTTTAAATTTAAGCAATGTGAATAAATATTCACTTACCTTAGAAAAATATTTTGATAGGTCCTATAATACTTGAGCAGTGTCAATTGGATCAAGCAACCTGAGTTTGCCGAAGATATTGGCTGCTGCAAAAGGTGAAAAGAGTGTTAGAATAGTATAATTTCCACAAAAGAATATGAGAAGAAGAATAAATATACAGAGATTAAATATAGTTATAAAAAAATAAAGGAAAGCAAAGAAACCACTAACAGAACCATAAGAAAATAGAAAATATAGAGAGGTTGAAAAGGGAAGAAAGAAAATATAGGAATAATATCTGTCTCTGTATGTATGTAATTAAGTGTGTAAGTAACAATGTGTCTGTGTGTCTTTGAGCAACTTCCTTTTCTTGCTTAGCATATAATGTTTGAAATGAAATGGAACATATTAAATTTTTAAGCTTAATGTTCTTACAATGACCAACTATTTAAATCTCCAATACCTATGCATAAACTTCTCGGTTATGGATAATGTATGAGAATAAAGAAAAAGATGAGTAAAAGAAAAAATCGGAGAAGAAAATACTATTCCTACAGGTAGCTTAGGCAACCTTAGTTCACTTAAAATTGAAGCCTGCTTGTAGCTTCAGTCACATTTATTTCAATACAATCCATCAGATAAGTAAAATTGAAGGCAAGGATGAAAAAGAAAAGAGGGGAGGGGAGAACATTGTTCCTGCTGGTAGCTTTTGCAAAACACATACAAAATTACTATGAGATTTAATAGTTTCCACAATTATAACATTAAACATGTTGAGTAGAAGAATCACCAATAACTTACTAATATGGAAGCAAAGGCTATCGCAAAAATCAGCAAAAAATAAACACCAAGTGGG
Source organism: Bretschneidera sinensis (assembly GCA_023935145.1). Taxonomy (NCBI): domain Eukaryota; kingdom Viridiplantae; phylum Streptophyta; class Magnoliopsida; order Brassicales; family Akaniaceae; genus Bretschneidera; species Bretschneidera sinensis. The sequence goes on along the minus strand of CM043700.1, from coordinate 27,148,488 downwards.
TGAAAGAAGAAAAAAAAATAGCTTCACCACTCAAAATCTATCAATGCAGAAACCATTTTTAATATATTCAGGTGACAATAAATTGGTATTTCTCCAGTGAATGGTGAAGTTGGCATGTCATAACCAGAAATTCTTCGTAAATTTTTTCAATTTTATATGAAAATTATGGTTAGTCTGACAATCTCTGCTCCAAAATACATCAATGTTAGGCACAATGAAACATTTTGGTGACGGCTCATCAACCAAAATATGTTTTTTGGGAATGAAACAACCTGTTGATAATAACGATGGCACAAAGCCCAAGCATTTAGCTCAACAGAGCATCACAGAAAAAATCAAGCAGAAGCGACAAACGAAACAGTAAACTTCATTTTGTTCATGATAGAAATAACAATTTCCTTGGAGTAATGGTGTATTCAAGATTTTATCTCATATTCTTAGAAAATAAGGAAGGGCTCTTGAACCATACCACGCATTCTCAAATATGAATATAGTCTCTAAAGGTAACGACCCCTAGAGGTAAAACCCCCCACAATAATTAGGAATCGCCAAAAAAAAAAAACTGAAAAGATGGATGAAAGAAAAATCAACGAAAAAATAAAAAGCACAGTAGATCCTGCACAAATAACCAAACCCAGCAGCGAGATGATTTGGGCAGTTTCCTGAACCTTTGCTATTAAAATGTTCATCAAATCTCTCTTTCTTTTTTCATTGGATTTCATAATTCCAAGCAAAACTTTCAAGAAAACTGAAATTCACTCTTTCATAGTAGAAACTTCTTAATTCTCAAGGTCAAGTTTCAAATAAACCTGAAGTAGGTTAATAAATTCCACCCTAAGCAGGGTCTGTCACATAATTCTGAGTTCTGTGCCAGACCTATGCCAGATTTTGTTGGCTGAGCCCCCTACTCCTTCAAGTCTTCCTCTCCTTAAAACATACTATATGTGTTTCTCTTCCTCTCAGATATGGTATTCACAATAGCCAGCATTAAAGCCAGTGATTTTTAGATTGGTATTGCAACTCTAATATTCAAATTGAGAATGCAGTTAATACTGGTAACAAACCAAAAGTAGTATAGAAATAATCCCAAAATATTAGAGAAGTGAATAAGCAAGCATTCTTATAAAAAGATATTAAATTCTTATGCAAAAAACTATGAAAAATCAACAATAGACATGTATGGACTGACCTCAGCAAGATCTTTTTCACCAAACAGAGATGCACAAACCGCTCTACCCCTAAACATTCTTTACCTCTCTGCAAATCCATCATTTCAATAATAAAAAAAGAGGGACCATAAATAAATACAAACTGAAAATCCTATATGAGGAAAGGTAACTAATTAGAGAGATTTTAAGGAGACTGCGATAAGTACCCAGATGCTTTAGGTAGTGATATGAACAGAAGGGAATGAACAGGTAATGATTGCAAAATACTACACTCTTATCCATTGAGAGAACAATATCCTATCATCCATGTAAGTACTTCTGCAAGCATGTAGTAAACCACAAATTCAGCCAATTCAAATCTACCATGAAAGAGAGAAACCAAAAACGACAAAGATCTTACAGTAGAATATCAAATCATTTTGGTGACGGCTCATCAACCAAAATATGTTTTTCCTAAAGAAAAAGCCTGTTGATGATAAAGATGGCACAAAGCCCAAGCATTTAGCTAAACGGGGTATTAGAGTTGGTGTATACTTCAACGGGTCCACGTCTGTAGAACCTCCGACGATCACGGGTCTTGCTCCTTGGGGAGCGGGCGGGGGATAGAGGGCAGCGCCCTCGAAACTTTTAAGCCATGTACATGAGTTGGGTCTGTTTTTTTGCTTGGTGATTTGAGTTTAGGCCCATGACTAGCCATGATTTGCAGCAAGACGGAAACCCTAATTATGGCGTCTTAAGTTGCTTATAAATATTTTTTATATACTGAACAAACATTGTAACGAGAGATTTGTGAGGTTGATAATAGTGAAACTTCTGGCAGGACATAGTCCTATTCTGGGGTGAACCTGAGTAAATCTTGTCTTGTTTTCTTTCTGTTTATAATTCATGTGATTGGCATGTTTCGAATCGTTCAATTGGTATCATAGCTTTGTGTTCGAGAATTAACGATTTGAGATGTCAATTGGATCACGGATTGAAATCGAGAAGTTCAGAGGAAAGAGTGTCGAGTTGTGGAAACTGAAGATGGAGGATCTACTCGTGGACAGGGATCTGTAAACGGTGATAGTCGATTAGATACCGAAGAATACGATGAGCATGACGGCAGCGTTGCCAGTGATGGTTTCGACATTATCTACAATGGCCATCACTGAGTGGGAGAAGCTCGATTGGAAGGCATAAAGTCTGATTCGGATGTGCCTGGCCGATTCTGTCCTGATAAACGTTTCTGGAGAAAAGACTACGAAAGATCTCTAGAAGAAGCTGGAAAGCCTTTATAAGAGTAAATCCCTGGTAAACAAATTGTTTCTGCGGAAGAAGTTGTACAACCTTCGGATGGCTGAGGGCGATTCTTTCTCTGTTCATCTATATGAGTTCAACACTTTAATAGGTCAGTTATTGTCTATCAGTGTTAATGCAATGGATGACGATAAGGTTATTATACTGCTCTGTTCACTGCCTGATTCGTGGGATAACTTGATAGTTGCGATTGGTAGTGGTATGGCTGATCTGTCCTTTGAAAATGTCGTGAAAGCCCTATTGTCTGAGGAGATGATGCGACAGGGTATAGAGAACTCGTCAAATGAGGCTTTATCTATGAGAGGGAAAACCCATGATAAAAACTACAAATAGTCTGGTGATATAACCATGTTCCGGAGAATATCGAAAAGTAAGGATAAATCTGGGTTGAAGTGTTGGAAGTGTAGGAAGCTCGGGTATCTAAAGAAGGATTGCAGAAATAAGAGTATGAACCCTGAAAAGTTAACAGGCGAGATATTAGCTTCAAGAAATAGTAACCAGTATGATGATGATATTGGTGACTTAAATATGGCATCCTATTTGGCTCAATCAGATCGAAGTGTTTAGATAATTGACATAGGAGCATCATTTCACATGACGCCTCACAGGGACAGTCAAAACACTTCTAGGTGTGATACATATTTCGGGCCGCAACAGGAACTTGGTGTTAGTCAGCAAGATGACAGATGGGAGAGTGAATTTCAGCTGTGACAAAAATTCGTGCAAGATGACTCATGGATGCTAGTAATCGCACGAGGTGTTCAGTATGGTATGTTGTACAAGTTGTTGGGAAGTACAGTACAAAGTCAGTGCAGTGGAGGTTCTATCTCTAAGGAGGCGACTGATGATGAGGTGAAGTCCTCTATGTTGTGGCATCAGAGGCTTGGGCATATCGGCGAAAAAAGAATTATCTACTTTATTGTCAAAGCAGGTGGTGAAAGGAGTCCCAGATTGCTCCATGGGATTTGGTTTCTGTGAGCATTGTCTACATGGCAAGCAGAATCATGTGAGTTTAAATCTGCTGGCACAAGGGCAAAAGGTATTCTAGATTTGATACGTGGTGATGTGTTTGGTCAGTTCCGGTTTAATCTCTTGGAAAATCAAGGTATCATGTCTCTTTCATTGATGATTTTTCAAGGTGTGCATAGATTTATTTAATTAAGAGTAAAGCTGAAGCATTTGATAAGTTCCGTGAGTTTAAAGAATTGATAGAAAATCAGATTAAAAGAAAGATAAAGGTACTGAAAACAGATAATTGAGAGGAATTTTGCTCAGATAAGTTTGAGCAATTCTGTATGAAAAGTGGCATTGTAAGATAGAAAATAACTCCATATACACCTCAACATAATGGGGTTGGCCAAGAGACTCAATCGGTAACTCATAGAGAAATCAAAAAGTATGTTGAATTATGCAGGCTTGGAGCCGAAGTTCTGGGTAGAGACTGTGGCTATGACATGTTATCTGAAGAACAGGTCACCTACATCATCTTTGCAGGATCAGACATCGTTTAAGGCACTATTTGGGAAGAAGCCGAGTTTGGCTCATGTTAGGGTGTTTGCGTATGATGCTTATATGCATGTGCCAATAGAAAATATGAACAAACTTGATAGTAAATCAGTGAACTGCATTTTCATTGGTTATAAGGATGGGATCAAGGGGTACAAGTTATGGAATCTAGAAAACAAGAGTACAATTTCCAGCAGAGATGTTGTGTTCAGAGAAACACAAAGGGATGTGGCGGCTATCCAAGATGTACCAGAACAGCCAAAGCAGGTTCAGATTGATCTTAGCCTGACAGATAAAGAGTGGGAGACTATCTCACAGACTACACCAGATACTTCAGATTCTGAGTCAATTGGGTCTGAGCATGATATTCATGTTTCTAATGTAGAGGATAATGATGAGGATGTTAGTTCGGAGGTAGAGACCATGCCTGTCATAAGGGGATCCACACGGGTTAGGAGGCCACCCATCAGGTATTCCCCTAGTGCTTGTAGTGCATTATATGCTTTAAATATTACTGGTGATGATCCTAGCACAGTGAAAGAGGTGAGGACCTCGGAGGATGTAAATCTCTGGGAGAATACTATGAAAGAGGAGATGCAAGCACTGGACAAAAATGAAACATGGAGCCTTGTGAAATTTCCTAGGGATAGGAAGGCAATTGGGTGCAAATGGGTTTTCAATAAGAAAATAAATGCAGATGGAATGGTAAAAAAGTATAAGGCATGTCTGGTTGTAAAGAGGTACTCGTAAATAGAGGGAATTGACTATGGTGAGATATTTTTCCCAATAGCAAAGTTGATATTTATCAGATTTGTCTTATTCATGGAAGCTTCTTATGATATAGAGGTTGAGCAACTGGATGTGAAGACAATTTTCCTTTATGGGGACTTAGAAGAGGAAATTTACATGAAACAACCTGAAGGCTATGTGGCAAAGGCAAGGAAGAGCTGGTTTGTAAATTGAAGAAGTCTTTGTACGGACTAAAGCAGTCACCACGGATGTGGTACCAGAAGTTTGACGCATATACTATTCAGCTTGGGTTCACTCACAGTTATGCTGATCACTGCATCTATGTGAAAAGGTTAGGGGTTGGTTTTGTCATTTTAACCTTGTATGTTGATGATATGTTGTTAATTGGAAATAACAGGAAAATGATTAGTACTGCGAAGGCATCGTTAGCAAGGCAGTTTGACATAAAAAACCTAGGGCTAACAAACTTTATCTTAGGCATGCAAATAAAGAGGGAACATTAAAATCAAAAACTTTGGTTAAGTCAGAAAAAGTATATTGAAGAAGTGTTGAAGAAATTTAACATGTTTGACAGCAAGCCGGTAGGGACTCCCATGCCTTTGGGAACTAAGTTATCTGCGGAACAATATTCGAAGATGGAGGAAAAAGCTAAAGAGATGGCGCACGTACCTTATGCTAGTGCAGTTGGAAGCTTGATGTATGCCATGATGTGTACGAGACCAGATATTGCCCAAGCAGTGGGAGTATTGAGCAGATATATGTCTAATCCTCGAAAAGAGCATTGGACTGCATTCAATAGAGTTCTTAGATATATTCGTGGCATGTCAGAGTTTGTATTGTGTTATGGAGGTATGGGAGGTAAGAAGAATCTTGATATTGTAGGAACCGTTGATGCTAACTAGGGAGGAAACATTGATAGTAGGAGGTCTACAAGCGGATATGTGTCCAATCTATTTGGTGGGGCTGTGAGTTGGATGAGCAAGACACAAAGTATTGTTGCTCTTTCATCCATAGAAGCAGAGTATATGGCAATAACTCATGCTGGAAAGGAAGCGGTTTGGCTTCAAAGGTTGTGTGCTGAGCTTGGGTTTAAACAAGGAGCAGTGAAGTTGAAATGTGACAATCAATGTGCTATCTTCTTAGCAAAGAATCTTGCATTGCATTCACGGACGAAGCACATTAATATCCAACAGTGAACAACGTAGATTTCTTGACTAAGGCAGTTAGTCTAGTGAAGTTTGAGTGGTGCACTATTGAGATGGGATTGAAGAAACAGAGTTCTGGGAAGTTTGCCATATCTATGAAGTATTTACCAAGTGGGAGATTGTTAGAGTTGGTGCATACTTCAACAGGTCCAAATCTGTAGAACCCTCGACGACTACGGGGGTCCCGCTCCGTAAAACTTTTAGACCCTGTACATGAGTTAGGTCTGTTTTTTGCTTGACGGTTAGGATTTGAGCCAATGAATAGTCGTGGTTTTGTAGCACAGCGGAAACCCTAATTAGGACGTCTTAAGTTGCTTATAAATACTCTCTATGTACTGAGCACACATTGTAACGAGAGATTTGTGAGGTTGATAATAGTGAAACTTCTGACAGAATATAGCCTTATTCTGTGGTGAACTTGGATAAATCTTATCTTGTTTTTTTTCTGTTTATAATTCGTGTGATTGATAGATTTCAAATCGTTTATGGAGCAGCAATTTAACGGTAAAAATCAGGCAGCAGTAACAAATTTAAGTTCGTAATCGAATCAATTATCAGACACTAAAGAAGCCAAAAAGTTAAGAAGATACCCATTAAAAAAATATACAAATATTGAAACAAAAACTTTGTTAGCAAGTGAAAAACAAAAGGCTGATATAAGCACACGGAGAGAATAAATTACGAGGACACATGTCGCAACCAAGTCTGCCAAATTTGAAAATGGCCAGTAGTTACAAAAATTCTCTGCTCTCCTATTTCTCTCCCTCTCCTCTCTCCTCACTCCTCTCTCCTCTCTCCGTGGCCAATCTACTACCTCATCTCTCTTTCATCTTGTTATACACTCCTTTCTTCTCTTTCCTCCATCCCTTCTGTCCATTGATTCCAATTAAAATCCAAGGAGAATTAGAGAGGAGAAACATAACCCGATGACGGAATCCCCATGGCCTACAGAGTATTCACATCCAATGGGTGATGCCCACTTGTTTTGATTATATATTTCACCACCAATAGTGAGGTTAAATGACAATAGATAATCTGAAATAAAATAGTAAAAGAAAACACAGATTTTTTCTAACATGCTACACTATAGAACTTACTTTCCCTATTAAGAGTACTCAAATTGTCATGACAGCCTATCTAATTGATAGAAAAAGCAATTAAGAAAGTGTACTCTTGCTTAAGCTCTCCTTGCTGTTACCGGTACTCTCTCTTTCTCTCAAAATAAAAAAAATATTTTCAGTTGTCAAAAAATTTTTATATTTTTTTTTTTATAATAGTGGATCACATTTATCTTTGCATACATATAAAAAAAATTATAATCAAATTTTTTATGTTATTAAGTTTTTAAAATAATTTCATTTATAAATAATGTTTAAAAAGTTTACATTGCAATTAATTGAAATCATGTAATTTATTATGTATAAAAAAAAACTAAAATTTGCTATGAAAATTGACCAAACAATTAGATTATGCATGTATTTCAATCTTTTTAATTCAGTTTTTATCTCCCTTTCTGCTCAATTGACAACATCTTTTGATAAAACCCAAATAACATAACACACAGGAAAGTAAAAAAGAAAGGAAAAAATCATAATTTGTTACTGTCGTTGTCCTCTGTTCTAGATGTTTTAGTACCTGCCTATTGCTGGAACAGATCTGGACCATTATGGAGCATATTTTATTTATTTTATGAAATTCCAGGCAATATTTTCCCTTTATCATGGAGAGAGAAAATTTAAGAACAAAAAAGCAGAGATGAGTTTATAAAAAATCTAAAGACTCATATAAATCTATAACGTTTCACATCAAAATTATAAATCTAACAATCTAAACACTTGAATCACACCGGATGGATGATGCGATACTCTAACCTTAATGCCCAATCAAGCTGGAAAAACGCCAAGCAACGAAATCATGCATGAGATCCACGAAAAAAAATAGTCTTATGCCCAATCTGTCCCAAATAAGTTTCTCTTGCTCTCATGCTACTTATTTGGGACAGACTGTACGTGCAACAAATTTATGAATATCTTCATTCTTGAAACCATCTTTACCTGGTTTTGCCACATGGGTATTGGTTTCAAGGCGACACAGCAGGAACCCTTAATGGTTGCCTCACTACAAGGACTAAACCCAGAAAACAGTGACCACCCCAGATGATGATGATGGATCAGAAATAACACTTGCAAAAGTACTTTTAACCAAAATCCGGATAAAGTATAGGTCTAACCTAAGTAATCATGTAAAATGTAGATCACACAAAGAAAAGAAAAGAATGACGGTGTCATATATTCAAAGTTAAATAATAGAATAATGCACAAACTCAATCTAAGCAACCCAAAAAGTAAGTCACTAGAAAAAGTTACATAATAGAATAAACTCATGATGCATATCTAAGGATAGAAACTGATGAAGCCAGGTAAATGCATAAACCAAGCAGCGCAGGGACAGGTCAGGGCTATTATCTTGTAATATTTTGTTAGGAAGTTTTATTGTTGAAAGGATTAACATACAGTTTAACTTCATTATACGGGGTAAGGAAACTAAAAGATAAGAGAAAAAAAAAATCCAGAACTTCATGGAACAATCTTCATCAGTTTGTTCCCTTGTTTCTTATTTCAATTTTCTTTTTTCATCCTTCGAATGCAACTTCATCAGCGATCAATTTATTTTCTTTACAACCTTGAAAAAGAAAAAGAGAGCAAGAAAGAAAACCACGATTATGACGATAAAAAATAAAGAATGTGAAAGTAACAAAAGGAGCATAACCTGGAAAAAAAAATATTCACCAAGACAAAAATACAAATATTTTGGCTGCACCAAGAAAGGGAATAGTGACAGCATTACTGCATTACCGATGTACTCGCCCATGGAACCAATCTGAACTGACAAAAAAACGACAGAATGAAACACACACGGTCGTCGCACGTAAACACAGATAGGGACAAAAGGCTTGAAATCCAGAAGAAAGCTAAATTCAGAATAGAGAGAGAGTGATGGATGAAAAGAAGAAATAAAAGAAAAGGGAAAAGAAGTTGTCTGTCAAACCCTAATAGCTTTTATGGGTTCCCGAAGTTTCATGTAGAGAGGTCTATGCATACCCTCCGTGGCCCCTCTTCCACCCGATGATGGTCATAGAAATTGTGAATCTTCATCCTGTCGTCGAATATGACGATCTTCTTTCTGCAAAATCTTTTCATTCCATCTAAGCTTGCTACCATCGATTACGTCGTTGAATTTTCTTGTGATGATGTTCAGCCACCGCTAAAAGAAACTGGAAGGGTTTGGCAATGGTTGTGGAAGACTATGCTGGTACAGTGAATGGGGAAGAAGAAACGTTCAGAGACGTTTGGTCTGGTGTACGTCGAAAATTGTACTGTAAAACTAGTTGAAGCGTTTAGTAAAGAAATTATAAAATTATTTTTAAATATTAAAATTACTAAAAAGATGTATTATTCGTCTCTGTTTGAATGTATTTGATGATCAATGCATGATCCAATTGAATTTGCATCTATTATGAGATTAAAATCAAACAAAATTTTACTCGTTGCAACTTTTAAGACTTTTTCATTGTTTGGATCCCTCCAGCTTTCCGTGTCCGTTGCACGAGTTTAACCTAAACCCCATCTTCAACAAAACAGAATATAAAACACATTTGTGCACGCACATACAGAAAGACTCACCAACAGACATTCACCGTGGAGGCCAAATTGCACATTTTTAGATCGGGTTAAAATTAATATTTTAAATCCATTCAAAATTTTATTAATAATTTTAGATAATTTCATTAACAATATTAATTTTGAGTCTCATGTTTATGTTTTTATTATCATTAATTTTTCTTAAAATTAATAATGAAGTTTCGGATAGGTCTAACCAAGTATTTTTGCATCTGTATAGCGAGATAGGGTTAAAACTGAAGATTAAAATAAAATTGAGATGATCCATTCTCATGTTAGGTACATTCTCCACTAATTCATCCTTCTTCATAGACTCAATCTGATCAACAAAATTCCCCATCAATTGCAAAACAACGACAAAATATATATGAACGCATACTAATATACTTATTTACATATAGAGAGTGAATAGGCTTGGGTGCAGAGAAAAGTGAGATATGAGGATCAAATTGATCCGCCATGACGGTGACGGTGATTCATAGGGGACCTAGAGGTTATCATTCTCAAAAAGGACTTGTTAGAGGAAAATATATATAACAAATCAATATTTATGCTAGAAGAATAGTTCTAGAATCCTAGGCACGTATGTTGCTTAATAAAAGTATATTAACACGCTCATATTAAAATGTTAGTATAATTTATTTTTTAAAAATTGTTGCTTTTTAATCTTTCTCTTCGTTTTCATCATCAATTTCCCATCATAATCAAAAAAGTCTCTCACCGGCTACTCTCAGTTCCTCACTTACAAGTTATCAGCCATCAGCCACGGCAACAAACCATCATCTGCGGAAAAATCAACATCGACAATATGCCATCATCGAACTTTAGCGACAAATAATCTCATAAGTATGGTTGTTTTCTCTCATTCTCTATTCTATTTGATTTAGAAACTATTTCATAGGGGGGATTTGACTTAGAAACTAGAATAGTTATAACTAATTTTATCTCTGATTATTCTTCTGTATGGTTAGATAGAATAGCTAGATAACTCACAGCACGTTTGGTTAATGGAATCGAATGAAGTGGAACCAAACCGAATAGAATTAAAGTGGAATAGAGTTGTGATTCCACTATTTGCATTTAGTTGTATTTACATAATTGCAAATTCAATTTCAATTCCAAAGTTTGGTTGGATGGAATAAAATCTTGAAAATATGATGGAATATGTTATAAATGATCAGAGTATCCTTATTATTCAAAATAAACAAAAGATGAATGAAAAATCATTTATAATAATACTTTAATATTTTTTATCAAAAAAATTATTGTAATATATTTTCAATTATTTATATGTGTTTTAAAATAATATATTTTATATCTATTTAACTATTTTCTTTTTAATTCACATATATTTTTCTTAATCCTTATATAATATGGATGGGTGTACTAAAAATATATATTAAAAAATAAACGAATATTAACAAGGTACCATACACTTGAACAATATTCATAAATTTAAACATAATTATATAATGCCAATCAGAAGCATCCAAAATAAAGTATCATGGTCTATATGGTTAAAATATATCAATTGAAATTGAAAAATAGGCATTTAGGTGAGGGTGTTTTAGTCTCGACCATTTAAAAACCTATTCCAAATGGTGGTAGTAGTAAATGACACATTTTCCCTTCTCATTTCCTATTCCACCGTTTGAGGCTATTAGGACTACTATGGAATTGTAATTCAACTCTTTTGTCCAACCAAACAAGTGAATTGATAAGGAATGTGGAACAATAGAATTAAGTTAACCACCAACAACTAAGCCCATGTTTGAAGAGGGTTTTCAAAAACTTTTTTTTAATATTCAAACACTGAAACCTCTGTTCAAATATTTGTATGTTTGGAAGACAATGTTTCAAAGTAATTTTCAATGTTCAATTTTCATGGCTGTTCAAACACCGATTTCATAACACTGCCATTTGGCGTTTTCAGTGTTTATTTTCATTTCTCAACCCCTCTGCTCTCTACTCTCTTTTCTCTTCTCTCTTCTCTCGATCGCATCTCTCTGCTTTCTGCTATCTCATCTCTGCTCTCGATCGCGTCTCTCTCTCTGCTCTCTCATCTCTGCTCTCGATCGCGTCTCTCTCTCTGCTCTCTCATCTCTGCTCTCGATCGCGTCTCTCTGCTCTCTTTTCTCTTCTTTCGATCACATCTCTCTGTCACGAAGTGAAATGCGGCCACGAAGTGAAAGACGAAGATGAAAAAGACGTTAACAGTAACGGTGATAGCCATCAAACCCAAAGTCGACCCAAATTCCAAGAAACTGGGCCCCGTAAAGGCTTCGGCGTCCCAGTTCAAGTCGCTCTAGACCGGCCCCAGCCTGGTCCGCTTCTCCTCCCCTGTACCTCTGGCGACGGCGTCATCCAGGTTCTTCTCTCCCTCTCTCTCTCTTTCTCAAATTTTATTTCACTTTTATAAGTTTTTTCTTAATTTTTTTTTGGGTGTTGAGAGTTAACGATATTTGGTTGTGATGATTGATGGGTTGCAAAGGAATTTGGGTATTGTGGGTGTGTGTGATGCTTGTTATTTGTGCATGATAGAGAACTGTGCTACAGTTGATCTTTATGTGTTTGTGTATGTATTTATGTAGTTAATTACTTTATATGTTTTGAGTTTTGGTTTAGGGGATTGGGATTGATTTTGAAGAGAGTGGTTTTATGTTTGTTTGATTGATTAAAACAAAGGATAACAGGGATTTGAATTATTGTCATTTTTTAGGTGTGAATTTTACTGATATGGTTTTGATTTTAGGAGTATTCCTAATTGTGGCAGTAATGATGGGGATTTTATATAGCATGTTGTTTAGTCTTTTTTTTTCTTTAATGAAAATACGATGAAAGAGATCTTTTGCGGCTCTGTTATGGCCTATGGAATTAGAAAAACCATGTAGCTAATGGTGGTGGGGCATTAAATGAGACTGCTATGAGAAGGTGGTGAGAAGGTGATGGTGTATGCAGGCTGTTTGGAGTTGAGAGAACAATTTCTACGTAAAAAAAAAAAAAAATAGAAGTTTTGGTTGTTTAGGGGAAGTAAAAAATGGAGAGAAAATTTTGTCTCCACCCTTCCCCCTTTCTTCCTCTGCATGAAAAACCAAAATTGTAAGTGAGGGTGTGCTTTATCTTTCTTTTATCTCTCTCCATATGTCTCTCTAAACTTGATGTTTGTTCATGGTGATGGGTGGGAATATGAATGAGATGAAGAATATGAAAGAATATGGCAATGTTGAGAGTTAACGATATACGTATTTTGTTGCCATGTTATATCAATGACAGCTTCACTTGATGTCTCATGTTATTTGCGTTGGAATGACTAATTGAGCTTCTTTTACATGAACTTTTTTTTTGGTTATTTATTCGTTATGTGAAACTTTATTTTTCACCTTTCTGTTTTCTTTCTTCCCCCCAGGAAAATCCAATTGGAGTCTGGGAGTTCAGAAGCAAGAGCAGACAGAATAGCTGCATCCTGGAAGGAGGTTGCAGAGGTTATATGTTTGCTTTGGAGGTGACTGAAGAGCTCGACTCTTGGCCAGAGCAGTCTAAATATGAAAGAAAATGGGTCAGTAATAAATGAAATTGATGTAGGATCATATATTCTACATATTGGATTTTATACAATGTCTACGTTGATATGGAGTTGCTTTTATCTAAATCTCTAATAAAGTCATCATGAAAGCATTTCAAGGAGAAACTTTTCTTGACAATTGTTTTACATCTTAACACAATGAGGGAAACAATTTAGACGATAACTATGGCCATTCAACTACATTGATGTGTACAAGACTATAGTTTTTCTGCCTTTCAAATGAATGGCTGTAGATCCATATTTGCAGCATCTAGTTTTATGGATGAACAATTTCAGGGATGGATAATATTTTTACGTTTTACAGCTTACTACAGAGGAGGCATTTAAACTTTGCCGGTATGATTGGATGAGGGATGCTCTTAAGAAGTTTTTTGACAGCTCTCTCTACAGACAGAATGAAGGGGACAAGAGAAACATTGATGGAGTCTCCTATGATCCCAGCTTCAGATACAGGAACAGAGAATCAAATATTATCACCTGGCTGCTCTGGAAAAAAGCCATCTTCTGTACAGAATCTTGAAGAGTCTTGTACTAAATGTGTTGTACAGGTTTAATGAGTGCTTAGAGTGAAATTAGCTGCATGCCACATTTGAGTGCTTAGAGTGAAATTAGCTACATGCCACATTCAATTGTTGATTCTAGGCTATGCAGCCTTGTTTAGTTTAAAGTGATGTTTGTAGCTTTCGTGAAAACTGTACAAATAACAATTGGAAGAAGAAACAAACTTGTTATCTCTATGTACGTGTTAGTGATTCTCCTCCATTATGATTGTGCAAATCAAACATCAACAATTCGATTCCTTCTATGCATCATGTGACTGTGTCTTACACAACAAATTTTTCTTTCTTCCTTTTGGCACTGTTCTGTCCAGGTTTCTAAGTCTTTGGATTCATTGCTTAATACGGAATCCATGGACTGGATTATATGAGAATTCATCCATTTTCTTTTTGCTCTTGAAAACGATTTTACTGTTACTTTGACCATTTTGAAGTAAAGGCTTGGAAACGTACTTGATCAACTGACATTGTTTAGGTTAAAACAATTGTGAAATTAAAAACTATACTCTTAAAAAATTATTTTCAAATATTTGGTATGTGCTTAAAAAATTGTATTTAGTAAATATGAGAAATAAAATTAATTTTAGATATTAAAATTTAAACTAAACACTGAAAACTGAAAGCTAAAAACAATTACAAGAAAGTGTAATCCAAACAGTTTTCTATTTTCAAAACAGTTTTCGAACACTGATTATCCAAACAACATTTCACTGAAAACTGTTTCCAAAATAGTTTTCGAACACTGTTATCCAAACATGTTTTCGAACATTGAAAACTGAAAACTATTTTCAAAAACTATTTTCGAAAACTGAAAACTGTTACCAAACATGCTCCAAATGTGTGGTCGATTTTTCCGTGAGACATGTTGGGTTTGGTTAAATGGAATATTATTTTTTATTTATGACGATGTTTAGGTGAATATTTAATTTCTATTTAAAGTAAATTTTGTTTTTTTTTATAATAAAAAAAATTGCTTTAAATGGAGGTGCAAGATGTTGGCCTGAGAAGAATGTCTTTTAAGTTCAAATTCTCAGTCCCAATTATAACTTAAATTTCAAGCCACTCAAAATTCTATGCCATGATAACTTGAGATTTTGAGTTGGGCCAAGCATTTCTACCCTGAAACGCATGTTTTCATTCGGGTCGGGTCAAGTTGTGAACTTAAACCCAGTTGGCATCCTTTTTCTTCTAAAGTTATGTAACTAAATGATCCATAGACCATGGACCCAGTTGCTAGATAATCTTGGGTTCAACAAACGTGAAAAAAAGGAATTATGGGAATTCACCTAAGGTTAATAACGTAAAAATGAGTTTTGTTTATCCGATCCGATAAACAAAACTCATTTTTACGTTATTAACCTTAGGTGAATTCCCATAATTCCTTTTTTTTAACCATTTTTACGTTATTAACCTTAGGTGAATTCCCATAATTCCTTTTTTTCACGTTTGTTGAACCCAAGATTATCTAGCAACTGGATATATATATATATAAGTAATTCATTGGACAAAACCAAAGCAATGGCCTCAATTATAAGCTTCGCCTCATATGGGCTCTTGCCACAAATCCAAAGTGAAGGCCCAGACGAGAAATCTCACGTTCTCACCCTAAACCCAAAGTGAAGGTCGCAACAAAAAACCTCCCTTTGGATGGATTCTCACCTTAAAATCGAAATAAAGGGCCCGAGTAGAAGCCTCACCTCAGATGGTTCATACCATCTAATTTTCATATATGGGGTGAGTTTTTTAAATGGAGTAACCAACTTTATGGTCTGCCTCTTCTACCTAAAAATAGTTAAAGTAGTACTCTGGTGTAGGCTCAATTCTAAAGAACGACCTTAAAGTTTAGGGTGGCCCCACATCTTAGTGAAATTGGGCTAACGTTCATCCTTCAACAGCTTTACGATGCATTTTCTGAACATATTGCCAATGAACGAAGGTGTCCCGTGGGAACCTGTGATGCTTTGCACCAACTAATAATAATTTGTCCCTTGTATATGTGGACCCCGAAAAGCATCTCTTATATTGTTTCTCATAACGCTAGTTATTCTTGTGACATTTTACACTTTGACAGATGCAAAAGGACGTTCCATAAAAAAGCACAGAAAAAAATAATGGACAGAATAGAGTGTACGTTCTATACCAGCAAGTAATTTTGTAGCTAAAAGGGTTTTTCTTTTTTTTTTCTTTTTAAATCCTATATATCCGCCACAGAATTTTTAGAAATTAATTTTCTTTATGTATACATTAATGTTCTTAGCCTGGCATTATGCAATTTTGTTGATTGTACCTAATATGTGGTAGTTACTCTTTTATTTTAAAAATTTAAATTGATAGGAAATGAATCAACAACATATATCAATTTTATATACACTTTAATACTTAATCCAGCATTATAAAGTTTTATAATCATTGTCAAATAATGTTCCAAACATTTCAGATTCTCTCTTAATGATCGTTATTTCAGGCAAGAATAAAGGTAGTGAGAGACTGAGAGAATCAGAAAAATCACAAATTTATTGGCCAACGAGAAAGAGGTGAGGTGAAAAAGCTAGGTTTGCTATGGTGGGTTAGGTTCAATTATACAGAGCAATTTTGTTCTCGTGCGCATACAGCTCACTGCTTCACAGATTAGAAAGAAAAGGGTAGCCTACGTTTTTTACTTTTGTAGTACATTTTTGCCGCTTCCATATAGGGGACGTACTGCTTACAGATACTTGTGGGTTTCATGTTAATGCAATTCCGCCAATCTTCTGGAAACTGTTTCTCTTTCTGGAGGAAGACATATATGTATTAAACTAAGAAATCAAATAATTTAGGAATGGTTTATAAAAACCGTCCCTTGATCTAAAATTGCCGCGGTTGCTATGGACCTGCAGGTCATGATTCTGTTTGGCTGAGCTCTTGTTTAACCTAAAAAAACAAGAGCACCGTTAGGGGAACCTCTATTGACCACATAGTTGTAACAAGTCATGGTCAATCGACCAGTAATCGGGTGATACTTGTAAAACTTAGACTGATGAATTACCCTTTTTAACTTTAAAAAGCACACAAGTTACCATTTTCAATATTACGCTCTCACATGGAAAATTTGGGGTCTTTTACATGAATGCTGTAGGCATCTTATCTTCAAGGGTACCGAGTTCTTTGATAAGATGAGAAATAACCATACGCATGCCATTCTTTTTAAAGACAGTTGTATTTTGGGACCACTACGGTTATGACATTTATCTCATCTCTTAATAAAAAGTCATTAATTTGCTAATTAATCTATATATTATACTATTAATATAGCCATATACTTTATTTGATGTCTACTTTTAAAATATTCTATAAATTTTTATTTAAATATATAAATTAACACATACGTAATTTGCTAATTAATAAAAATAATAAATGAGTAACTAATAATGTTTTCTTTGTATCGAATTTGTGTCTGAACATATGGGCGATATCAATTGGGAACAAAAACTCTCCTGTTTGGTTTAGATTCTCATACAAATTATCTCTCATTCAAACTTAAATCAATGTGTGTAGCGATTATAAAATTTTTTAAAATTTATTGTTTTTTTAAGTGTATAGTTGTTGTTTTTTAGGTGAAAATGTAGCATTTGGTACAAATGAAAGTGAGGGACCTTAAGGGGGAGGGATGAGTTCAAAACGCAAAAAAGATGAGTGAAAATTTTTCATTATGACATTCCACATTGAGAGAAATCCACCCTTAAAAAGTAAAAGACTTCTTGAGCTTGAAATTTGAATTAAAAATGTTTGAGTTTAGGAAATATCAATAAGCTTTAGTGGGTTTTGGATCAGTCTAAAATTTAAATGAAATTTTTGATCTTATATCAGTTGAATCAAATAAAGTCTAATTAATTTAGACCCAAAATGAATTAAATTGATTAAACAAAAAGTCTTGCAATTGCTCCTATTCCCCAATTAAATTCAAACTTATCCACTTACCAAGTCCAAGCATATTAAGATAAAAAAATTTGTCATAAAAACCTGTGCATAGTCTCTTCAAAAATTTTGTAACAAAATTTAATGTTTACATATATATATATATATATATATATGTATCTAGTGGCTACAGTATTTATTTTTCAACGTTAACTTAAAAATCGAGAAATATATATAAATATCATTTTGTGGTTTTATAAGTCATGCTTTCTTTAAACTGATATATACAATTTGTGGTAGATGTAATTATCTCTTTTTTTCTCTTTATGTGTATATTTCTTGACTGATTTTTTTAATAGAAAAAAGTTAAATAAATAATTACTCAACAGACTACAAATGTTGAAAACAGAACCACAGTACGTAAGCCTTTTGACTTTGATGTCATTGTGAGAAAACGGGGAGAAAACGTATAACATAATCCAGAGAGTACCGTATACATCATATTCGTTATTTACTAATACCACCAAATTACTTGTTATGATATTAATATTTTTTTTTTTGTTAATTTGAGATTAAAATTATTGTTTTAAATTCATTTGAAATATTAATAATAATTTTAAATTTTTTATTAATAATATTAGTTTTGAGATGTGACCAAAAACTTTTGGGCATTAACACCCATTAAAAAATAAACTTTGGACCAGCCAATTGCAACTGTGGGGTGACGGGTCCACTTTGTCTGGTCTTTCTTAAGTTTCTTGATAGGTGAGGAATGAGGACCCTACTGAATAAAAGAAAAGGAAAATTTTATTAAAATTTCTTCAAAAGAAAAAGTAAAAAGGAAGAAAAACCGTTACCCTGCCGACGAAATGCGGTAATAAAGAAACTGTGCAAGTCTTAAATCCCGCATTATTTGAATCCGTAATTTGCGTGTGGCGTGGCTCATACTCTTTTCTTTTCTTGACTTTATTATTTCGGTTTCTCTTTTCAGTTGTTCTTGTCGTTATTTTACACCGCTATTTCGGTTTATCTTTTCACTATTTCGTTTGCTTTTTCTTTACTTCCCACCACTATTTTGGTTTCTCTTTCAGTGTTGTTTTGTTCATTTGCATATTTAAGTTGCACTTGTCAGGGTTTGGTCTTAACAGCTTCTCTTATTTATTTAAAATGTTTGAGTTTAAATCTCTTTATAAGTATTTATTAATATTAAATTTAAGTTTTCATCGCATTGAATATAAAATAATTTTCAACTTTTACTTTAATATAAATGCAGTGAATACTACCCATATTTAGAATCAAAAAATTAATATTTTAACTTCACTCCGTGTCCTTTGCCGACTCTTATTAACCGATTTGGTGAATGATCCTTACACTAAACCTAATTTTACTGAGTTAATTTCTAATTAATATACATGACATTTTAAGGCATGCTGGGTTTGCGGTAATCTAATACACAATAATTTAAAATATTACCAATAATATATGAATTACTGTGTTTGACTCATCAATAAAACTATATTGCAGTAATATTTGATTATCATGGTAATAAGATTACCTTAAAATCAGGTAACGAAATAGAAACTCTGAAAAAGGTTATCCTACATTTCTACAGGTTCTCCTTCAAGCCCATTTTATTATTGATATATCAATAACAAAATATATTTAATTTAAAATAATATTAATATATACTTTTTTTGTTTTTAAGTATTAATATATGCTTACAATATATATTATTAGTATTTATATACTTATATAAAATAAAATTTCATTTAAATTAAGAATCACATGAATGACGTGTGAGAGTGATTCGATCAGTGAAAAAAATTGAATTCAATGTTAGAATATAGATTCCGTAACGTTAATCCAACGTATTATAATATATTTTACTGACTATTGATTTGATAATTGTAAATCTTTTTTAAAAAATTAAAATTAATAATTTTGTTAAATTTTTTTTATTTATTTTAAGTAAATTTAAATTAGATTCTGATTCTAAATAACTGTAGATGAGAACACTGGTATAAGAACATGACAAAGAAAACAACATTTTGAAAAATCTCGAGTGATCGAGAACAAAGCTTACGTCGAGAATGATCCAAAACAGTGATGGGCTTGAAGGACATGACAAAATTCTAAACATGACAAAATTTTTAATTAATTTAAATCCGTACTAATCAAAAAATTGTCAGAGCGCAGGAAAGGTCTCTACTCCCCACATTTCTTCTCTTCTCTTAAAGGACAATATGGACACGCGAAGGAGTGACACGTGTCTTCACAAAGTTATACAACTGGCAATTGCCGGCTGTCATTTGTCTGGCTTCTAAGTTCTATGGCTGCTTTATTCTTCTCGTTTCGTGACCTATTAACCTAATTTATTAGGTTGATAATATTTTACTTTATCTTTAGAATTTGACTTATCTTTAGATTTACCGTAATCTTTATGTATTTAAAAAGCATTACAATATAAATTTATATTATTTTATTATTTTTAATAAATAATTCATATATTATAATAATTAAACTTAAGACCTTGATCTTTTGTTATAACCAAATAAAAATTAAATCAATAGAATGATCCATTTAATTATTACGCTTTAAGTTGATTTGGTTGTTACAATAGAAAATATAAACTTTATTGAATTTTTTTATTACTAAAATATAATAGTTAAAAGTTTTTTATTGCTTGTGATTAAGTCACAACGCTTAAATTAATTTAGTTATCACAATGATTTGAGAGACTTATAATTATCAAACATGAGAGAAGAAAATTCGGTTGAATTTTTATTTTTATTTTATTACAAATAAAAAAAACACACAAAAAAATACATTGTGGTTTAATTTTTATTTGACTATAAGATAATCACAAGGTATATAAAGCTAAACTTAATTTTTGAAATATCTGATAATATTTTTAAAAGCCTAACCACATTATATTTTTATATATTTTTCTTCTATTTTTTTTCTATAACATTATAGAAAAAATTGAGATCCACGCACTATCTAGTGACAACAATATTTTTTTGATTCATTTTTTCACATTCTTTATCGGATTTGTCACTCGTCTTAACTTCATTACTCTCAAGTCTCAACATGGTCATATATATCTTTGCAATAAAAATATGGTGGCGATATTACTAAATTTAATATATATATTATTAATAAAGTCAGAACTCTCATTTGGTGTCCACTCTTCAAAATATCTCATAAACTTTTTTTAAATATATAAATTAAATATTCAAATAAAGTTATATATGTAACTCAATTGAACCATCTCACTTAGGCTTAACTTCTGCATTCTCTTTATCTCTCTTATATTCAATTCATGTTTTTTTTTTATAATATCACACTTAAACTTAATTTATCTCTTATCTTATCACATAAAAAAAACATGTTAATGTTAGATTAATTATTTATAAATTGACAAATTTATCTTTAATTTAAATTAATTGAATAATAAAAGTTGAATAGCCTTTCGTTCTACTCTCTCTTTCCCTCTCATTTATCATCTCTTCTCTTATTATGATCCCAATTCCCATCTATTATTTGTCGGTGACAGTTAAAGAAGTGAATTAAGAAAAAGTTAAAGAATCCAATCCCCATTTTCCCCTTCTCAATTTTCTTTATATTTAATTCACTTATGTCACCATATCTTTTTCTATCAACCAGACCAATCATGGTGGTTGGTTCTATCGCAGCAGACATGGGAACAATGATAAGGTTGAAGGCTGCCAACAGCCTGGATTTTGGTACGGTGGTTGTAGATTGCAAATGGATAAATAATTTTTTAAGATTTTTGTGAGATTCTAATATGAAAGTGTTAAATCTTTTTGCGGCTGAAAGTTCAAGTGTTTTTTAGTTAAAATTTAAAGGTGATTTTATCAATTCACGTGTATTGTCTTTAGCATTAACAATTTTAACTGTCAATTATCGTCATTTCAAAAATAATCTTTTACTTTAGGTTTTTTTTTTAATTTCTGTAACCTATTTTGATAAAGTGATTAAAATTATTTTTTATTTTAAATTGATTTTAATCATTTATTAAATAACAAATATGTCAAATAATTCAACGCCGTCAATTTAAGCATAATATATAATCTGTCATTTATGTTGACTAACCTTGATAATCATTTTCTGATATCACTTATAAAAATTACATAAGCTTTGTATATGATTTAATATACGCGAACAAACATAATATGAATTCAAAAACTTAAGCTAATAAGTTATAAACTCAAATTATATACATAAACTACTTTTTTTTATGCGAAATTATTTTTTTCACATCTACTTGTATTTACACATGAATATTACCAACAACAATTAACTTATTTTATGATATTTTGAAATTAGTGTTATTTGTATTTGATTGATTTCTTATGACATTTAGCAATACTATGTTTTACATATTGATGCTTCGCTTTGTCTAGTGTCAATTTTTTTTTATGTTTTATTTGAATTTATAAATTTGTAATGCATATATTTATATTTAAATTAATTAAAAAAAGTTTAGACACAATTTAAATATTAACTTTTACACTAACATTTACAATGATGAACGGATAATTTTTTTAAAATTTATGAACTTGAAATGAATTTAAAAGGATGATATTTTAAATTCACGAGTATATAAGGTTTAAATGACTTTTTAAACATACAAAATTAAAAAATTTATTTTTTTTAAAAAAAATTAAATTTTATTTTTTTATAATTAATATATATATATATATATATGTTTTCACGTCAGTTTAAGCAATTTGTTGACAAATTTTGGATAGTTGGTATTGATACTTAGATAATCATGCCCACGTGTAGTAAGAGGTGCTTGATGTTGATTGATTACTGGAAAGCTGACGGCTAAAATGGGAAACAAAGTCAACATCCATATTGTTAAAACATCAAGTCATTTATTTTGGAAGCATATGAAGCACAAGGCTTAATTTGATGGACACTTAAAGAGAGATCTGCACTAATAGTTGGGAATTTCCCTCTCCCCCCCGTCACTTAAATGTTTGGATACAAGGGGATCGAAGAAAGACCGATGAAACACATATATCATTTTATAAAATAAGACCAAATATATATATCTTCTTTTTTCTTCCATTCATCTTAAATTCTTATTTTTTTATTTACAACTATTTAAACATAAAAATATCTTAAATTATGAATTTAAGATATTATTTACAACTTTTTTCTTCCATTCATATTATTAATGATAATTTGAGTACCAAAATAAATTAAATGAAAACAAAGTCATTTAGAAATTCAAATAATCAAATTACATCGATATATCTTTTCTTAACAATTTCAATATTTAAAAACATTTTTAAAATGTACCAACTTTCAAAGAAAAAATATGAATTTATCAACTAAAAACAATGAGATTCATATCTCGGTTTGACAACACTTATAAATTTTTTTGGATAAAGTATAAATATGTCATTGTATTTTGATTTTAATTACAATTCATTCAATTAGTATCAAAATGTTAAAATTAAGTCCATCAAATGACTCTTATATATATATATATATATATATATATATATATATATATATATATATGCAGAATCAAAGTTGCTATTGTTAATACCAACTCTTGCATGATCAAAGAAAAAGATCAAAATCCTTTTGAAAATTATTAGACCTTGAATCTTAGTCTTTTATACAATTTGAGTAGTTACTTTATTTGTTTTCTCTCATCTCCAAATCCTCAAAAATTTTTGGACATCTTCAATGAGACAATACCGATACTTTTCGTCAGGTAAAATCGCATATGTTTATTCCATATCAAAGATAATTTTGACATTTTTAAGGGCATATGTAACGATCGATTTCGGGTTAATCACTCTTGATACGATGTTGTCACATTTTGAAATCCCAAACACAACACATATATGCAACAACATACAAATAAATCAACTGAAATTAAAAATTTCATCAAATCCTCAATTTTTTTCAAATGAGATATATCATCATTCTCCTATTAAAAACAATATATAAATATAACAAAATGCATAAAAGATTTTATTACAAATTTTCTTACAAAGTCTGAGGACTTAACCACGGGACTTACTTAAGGTAATTAATCTGATATCAACTCTAACCTTTATCGGTTCTGACCACTGTTTGAAAATTTTCAACAATGATGAGTGAGCTTCACAAGCTCAGTGAATTAAACTTACTAGAAATACTCGATTATATATTTCCAATTACATCTTATAATTCAATCGTTTCTAATTCACCAGCATTGATCATCTATTTCTTCACATATAATAATTCAATATTTCAAATAATCTTCCAATATTCATTAATCTATTATCTTATATAATTCAATAAGAACATTTTCTTATCACTACACAAATCATAATTCCAACCATTTACCAATCTTTTTTAAATTAATCATCAAATATATCAAATTTTCTTCTCATGTATTTAATCATCTTGAGATTATCAATTCAACATCATTATTTACCTCGTTATGAGGTTCACAACATATAATCAATCAATCGAATAATTTTTTTTTATCATATCATACTTTTATATTTCTTTTTCATCATATTTGTCTATTTGCGAAACCCATTTGTCTATCAATAATTTTACATTCAAGATTGATATTGTAGCATCTCAATCAATATTTAAAAAAAAAATGTAATGCATGAATTTAAATTTTCTTTCTTTTTTTCTTATCAAATCATTTCATATTATCATCTGGGAATGTCTTCCTACATGTCGACATGTTTCAGCAAGACCAACTACCTTCCTGATCTTTTCAACTAGACCAATTAGCTTCCTAGTCTTTTCTTTTATGCATATAAGCAATAATATGCAAGCAAGTATACATCAAAACATTCAATTCATCTGTCTAGCTATTTCTCAAAATTATTATTTTTATCATATTTATTAAATTGTCTCCTTATTTATCATATCAACTTTTCAATCATATTTATAAAAAAAATTCATAAAACTTCTCAACGAATTTTTCATTCATCCATCATTTTTAAAATATAAATTTTTATATAATTAATATTCCACATATTTTCTAATTCCTAATCAATAAACCAATCTATTTTCATATATAACAGAAAATACATAATTAAATCATTATAATTCACCAATTTATTCAAATATCATAAATTCATATTTTTTTTGGTTTTGATTACTAAAAGTAAATCTAACTTACCACGTAGCACTTAAAGCTACTCGTGGATCATTTCATTGCCTTTCATGATATTTTCAGCAATTTCTTGAGATTGCTGATCACCAACACCTCAAATATGATGAAGTCTTACTATTGTAATTGAATGACTGTATTATCTCTAATATTAGAGAAATTTTCTTTATAACTTTTCGCTAAGAAATTTGAATTGAAGAGAGAAGAAAACCAAATAAGATTTGGTAAGAAAAAAAAACTGTTTTGATATTAAAACCGTCCCTACCACTGTTCTCCACCTTCTTTTCTATCTTAGCTGTGTAACATGCATGTTTGCATGTTATAAAGCCAACACCTGGACGTCTAAGTGTTGATCATTTTTTTTTTCTTCAAAGAATTATTTTATTTAATAATAAATTTTTCATGTATATGTTATTTTAGTTTCATATAATATATATCAAATTACTTTTTTACATTTATTTTAAGAATATGGGTATTACAGCATATGACTCACAAATGCTGCCATATCATCATTTTTCCTACAAAAGATTACTGAGTTGAATCAGCTCGTACACTACAAAATAAAAAATTGAAAAAAAAATAAAAAATTTTAATGTTAGTTTAATGAATTATATAATTAATGTCAAACCATAATAATAGTTTAAAATTTAGCAATTTATTTTATCTATAATTATTTTTCAATTACTTTTGTATTAGTAGAAACTCAAACTGAGACAAACGAGGCCTCAACACGTTAATTTTGATCAAATTATTTAGGACCCACGTGGATTGGAAATTTGGATGGCCTGTTAGGAAGTAGGAACTCCGATATCCGAACGGAAAACAGCAGTGTGCCAAAATTGGGGATTGCCATTGACTTGACCACACTGTAACGTATACAATACTGCGCCTACTCCTTAGGTTAGCAAAAACGCGTGAATGGGTGGCTCAATACTTCAATCACACGCAGCGCATTGATCCAAAGGGTATTTTGGTCCAAAGCTTTCATCTTGTAAAAAAATGGACAAAACTGCAAAATGACGAATTAATTGAGCCCCAAGTGGAAATGGTGATGGGGCCCCTACTTTTAGTCTTCTATCAAACGCCGACGATCCAGCCTTGCAGGACGTGACGCGTGGGCCCACAAAACGGCCAAACACTTGCTTTGATTGATGTCGTTTTCCTGCATTGGGTATAGTACTGGGACCCACTCACCATGCTGCTAAGGGAACTACTACTTCCTTTTTCAGTATTGATTGAGCAAGATGATGGTGATGGGGATGGTGATCGACCGGGATGTGAATTCGTAACATGCATGGATGAATGGAATTATCTGTTTTATAAGGGGTGAGATAAAAACTCAGGCCTTAATTCGTTAGTTGTCTTGTCTGTTATATCCTTGGAACTTTGGAAGTCCAAATTGCCCTTTCCTTTTAAGGGTTCGTATGATTTAGCTTTTGCTTTTTACTTTAAAGATTTAAAACTGTTTTACTAAATGAGGGAAAATATTATAAAAATTAAAAATTGTTTTAAAAAAATGTTTAGCCTATCTTAAATTTATTGGTAATAGATACTGCCAAACAAGTCTAACTTTCAAGAGGGGACACATTTTTTTTTTAAAGAAAGAAATTATAAAAGCCAAGCCTGCAAATATTATTTGTTGGTGGTTGCTGTTGTTGTTGCACGGTGACGATGGAAAAAAAAAAAAGAAAAAACATATCAAGCTACAGGTATATTGGGAATCACATACAATTAAACTACAATAAAAGAGAAATATTATAGTGTACCGTAATTGATTATTAATTGAGAGTTTTGGTACTTATTATTCTAAATTTATAGTTTAAGAACTTAAATATAACTGGTCTAAATTTTGTACCGTTCATATAATTTTCTCACTATTTTATTTTATGCATAAAACTAATCAAACAGTATCATTTTTGTTTTGCTATACAGTGGCTTAGGAATAACCTATTGGTAACCGACTAACCATATTTACTTTAAACATAAAATATCAAGTTCAAATTTTTAAAAATTATATTGTTTTTAAGAATTAATTTCTTGTATAACTTTTTTAACCAAACTAATCATATGACAATAAAATTATACATGGTCAGGTCCCTTTTTTCAATGGTCATGTTTGAGATATAGTTTTTTTTTTTGTTTTTTTATTATAAATACAAATCAATCCAAACATTCTTAAAAACAGTTTATGAAATATTTTTTATTTTAAAAAATTAAATTTATCTCTTAAAAACTTTTCAAATTCAAACATTAAATAATTTATAATTTTATTAATATTTTTATTATAAATCATGTAAAAAATTATAAAATAAACTGTTATTACGATCAAATCAAACTCTTTTTTAAAATGATTTTCTTGTGTAACCCTTTTTCTATAAAAAGCTAAGGAAAAACATCGCTTGTGGTGTATATGATGTAATGGTGAGGTAAAGTTAATGATAGAATCATAAAAGTCTCACTTGACAATCCCGTTTCTTTATAAACCCATCGTTGTTTTTAGCCTCTTCTTCTTTGCAACTTGTCATAGCCCATAGTCATAGAGCATGAAAAGAAAATCTTAGCAGTAAAAGCTGAAAATTGGGCAGCAAAGCAATAACATCTAAGTAAAAGTCGAATGGGTATACCCAAAAGAGTGAAAGTGATGGAATACGACATCTGCCCCTTTTCTTTCTTCTTCGGTGCAGGGGTAGTAATTTTGTTTAAAATCATAGTTTCACTTTGATTTTAAAAAAAAATTATCTTGTTTGGAAATAAAGGTGAATTTTTTTTCCGTTGTCTTGACAGGGATGAAAATATAAATTTTCGTTTCAAAATTTCTCGAACTCTATAAATAATATATTATATTTTTTATTGAATAAATTTATTAAATTATCGCTTTAAATTTACAAGATTTTTAACTTAAATGATAATTTATGTCTTAATAATAATTTATTAAATTTTTATCTTATCAATATTACTTGTACTTCTTCTTTTATAAATAATATATTATATTTTTTATAGCTTTTTATTTTTTAATGGTAACAAGATTAACTTAATCTTTTAAAGTTGTGCCTTTAAAAGTTATTTTTTTATAGGTAATTAGTTTAAAATAATTCAAATTTTATGTAGTCTTATAGTTTGGATTTTGATAAAAAAATTTACGGTAAAAACTCGATTCCCTGAAAACAAAACTTAAATTAAAAAAAAAAATTCAATTTTGTAAAGACAAAAATGAAAAATCCAACCCCCAATTCGTTCCGGTTCCCATCTCTACCTCAGTCTTCACATCACCACCAAAATGTCGTGAAAAATTATTCATAATGATCTCGTGATATCAACAAAGTTACCGGCTCCCGGCGTACCATTATTTTTTAGTAAACTCTCGCCGGAAAGCGGCAGCAGCACCGACTCCACTTTAACAACTTTTGCATTATGTAACAACTTCAAAATTTTAAATGTTACAATTATTAATGCTAATAAATCATAATTAGTGGTTGTGTAATACTATTTTATTTTATGGGTTTGTTTTATTCCCAACCTTAGCTTGTAGAGTTAAATGAGAATGGGATTCAAAAAGAATAAAGTTAGCTATTCCCACGAGAAAGAAATCCACAAAAAATAAATAAAAAGGAGAGTGAAAATATAAATAAAAAAGGAGTCAAGTAAAGAGAAAAGAGAGAATCTGGTGGGCTTTGAGCTGTGATTTAGCTGTCTTTTGATGTATTATCTCTCTCACACATCTCCAAAATCTCTAGAAAAAACCACTTCTCCACCTCCAGATCATTTCTCTCCTAAAACCCAAACCAAAACCTCTCTCTTCACAGTTTGCTTCTCTCTCTCAGATCTCAAGGTGAACAACTTCATATTTATGAAAATGCCCATTTGCAAAGCTCAGCTTTGAAAGAGGAGAGAAAACAGCAGAACCCTTAACAAGAAAGTGGCATTTGGTAAATCAGATGTCTCATGTGAGATGAAGAAGAAGACCCACATCAACCCTCATTCTCATCTCTCTCCTCTTATTGCTCTATTCTTGTTTTTGGGCACACTGTGCCTATGTTCCTCTGTCCCCATTTCCAGCCATGGAGGCCTCACCGACCAAGAAGTCTTGTACATCAAGCACCGGCAGCTTCTGTACTACAGGGACGAGTTTGGTGACAGAGGAGAGAACGTTACTGTAGACCCATCTCTGGTCTTTGATAACCAGAGACAGAGAAATGCATACATAGCACTGCAAGCTTGGAAACAAGCTATCCTCTCTGATCCCTTTAATCTCACTGGGAATTGGGTTGGATCTCATGTCTGCAACTACACCGGGGTCTTCTGTGCTCCTGCTCTTGATAATCACAATATCATAACTGTTGCCGGCATTGATCTCAACCATGGCGATATCGCTGGGTACTTGCCTGATGAGCTGGGGCTGCTCACTGATCTTGCATTGTTTCACATAAACTCCAATCGTTTTTGCGGCACTGTTCCTCACAAGTTCAAAGAGTTGAAGGTGCTTTTTGAGTTGGATCTTAGCAACAATCGCTTTGCTGGTAAGTTCCCAACAGTAGTCCTTCACCTCCCTTCACTCAAGTTCTTGGATCTGAGATTCAACGAATTCGAAGGATCTGTACCAACAGAACTTTTCGACAAAGATTTGGATGCAATCTTTATCAACCACAACCGGTTTAGGTTCGAGCTTCCAGACAATTTTGGCAACTCCCCAGTATCTGTAATCGTCGTCGCCAACAACAAGTTCCATGGATGCGTGCCTTCAAGTTTAGGCAACATGTCAAATCTGAATGAGATCATCTTGATGAATAACGGGTTAAGATCTTGCTTGCCAGCAGAGATAGGTATGCTCAAGAATCTGACTGTTTTCGATGTGAGCTTTAATCAGTTGATGGGGCCTTTGCCAGACACAATTGGGGATATGGTGAGCCTTGAGCAGCTCAATGTGGCTCACAATTTGCTCTCTGGTAGCATTCCGGCGAGCATTTGTCAGCTACCCAATTTGCAAAACTTCACCTTCTCTTACAACTTCTTCACCGGAGAGCCGCCGGTTTGTTTGAGTTTAACGGATTTCGAAGACAGGAGGAACTGCTTGCCGGCGAGGCCGTTGCAGAGGTCATCTGCTCAATGTAAGGCATTCTTGTCTAGGCCTGTGGATTGTAGTTCATTTAGATGTGCTTCGTTTGTTCCTTCTTTGCCTTCTCCACCTCCACCTTCACCTCCACCTCCAATGCCTATGCCTCCACCACCAGTCGTGTATCATCCACCACCAGTTGTCACGCCCCAATCACCACCACCGCCACCATCCCCATCACCTCCGCCTCCACCACCGCCGCCCCCACCTGTCTACTATCCATCTCCACCTCCACCTCCACCACCACCACCACCACCACCACCACCACCTCCTCCTCCACCACCAGTTTACTCTCCACCACCGCCTCCACCCCCTTCGCCACCTCCACCATCACCTCCACCTCCTTCGCCACCTCCACCATCTTCGCCACCTCCACCATCACCTCCACCTCCTTCGCCACCTCCACCGCTGCCGTCACCATCCCCAACTCCACCATATTGTGTCCGCTCACCACCACCACCCCCGCCAAATTCACCACCACCACCCCCTCCATTGTTCTCTCCACCACCGTCAGTTCCATACTACTATAGCTCACCACCACCACCGCAACATTCACAACCGCCGCCGCCATCACACTCACCACCTCCACCTCCACATTCACCACCTCCACCTCCACATTCACCTCCACCAATATATCCCTATTTATCACCACCGCCACCACCCGTGCATTCTCCTCCTCCACCCGTACATTCACCTCCACCACCATCGCCACCTCCTTGTATAGAGCCACCTCCACCTCCATGTGTAGAATATTCACCACCTCCGCCACCAACTCCTTACAAGCCACCGCCATCCCCATCTCCCCCACCTCCGCGAGTATACGAATCACCACCACCACCAGTTCATTACAATTCCCCACCTCCACCTCCACCATCGCCATCACCACCGCCTCCATTTCCATGTGAAGAGCCACCTCCTTCACCGTCACCACCACCACCGATTATTTATGAGAGCCCACCCCCTCCGGCTCCCGTATACGAGGGGCCACTGCCACCAATCAGTGGAGTCTCATACGCTTCACCTCCTCCACCACCCTTCTATTGATTCTTTTGAGAATTTTCCTCCTCTAACCTTTCATCAAAGCTAAAAAAAAAGAAGAAGAAACGGCTTCTTTTTCCTCTTCTCGTATTAAGTGATTTTCCTGGGCAACTCGTCTATCCCTCTGGGCAATTCTCGTCGCTCATGGAAGAAGAATAAAAAGAGATTTGAGACAGTTTTTGCAGCCTGTAGAAATCCATCTCCGGTGTGCAATAGTGTGTTCAATGGACGTCATTGATTATTGTTAAAGAAACCCGAAGAAGAGGAGAAATACATTATATATATATATAGACAGAGAGAGGTAAGAGGAGAAAGTCTCTCCATATTTATTTGAATTGTTATGGATATTTGAGTTGTGAAATAAAATGGCAGAGAAAGAGTAGGTTGCAGAGGAAGTGTATGTATAGGGATGATTGGAGACCATAATCAGCGCCTTACAAGAGCAGCCGCAGCCGCAGCCGCTTATGCTCCTGTTGATTTGTGGGTTTTTATTGTTATTTGTCTCTTCTTTTATACCTTTTGCTTCCAATTTTATAGTATAATCAGGAACATTTTACTTGTATTGATTTTAAGAATTCAGTGATTCCTTTCTCTTCTCATTTTCTCTCTGTTAGTATCTTCTTTCCCCTTTTGTGAGATTGAAAGATACATATCTCGCTTGTGAATTGTGATCCCATATTTCTGTTCTCGTAGATCATTTCCTTGAAACTTTCATCTCATTACAAAAATGGTAGAGACTTGTTTGCCATTCGTTCCTGTTGATATTTAGGGAATGGAGTTTTGATCGATTATCTGTATCGGGAAGTCATGATGGTTGAGGTTGATGAGATCATCCTCCTCGAACAAAACTTTTTGATTCTCAACATCTCCTCTGTAGTTGATATATTTAAGTTTTTGGATGTTGAAGAGGCCATTATGTCCAAAATTTTCTATCGAGGAGGCGACAGGTTCTAAATTGAGATCTTGGGTGGGACCTGAATGGGGCATTCAAATTCAAGTCCCCTTTAATTGGTGCTAGATTCACGATTGCTTTTCTCTTTTGAGATTAGTACCATGTGCACCCTCTAACGCTAGTTTGAATTTTGAATTTAAAGCCGTTTCCCATTGGAATTGGGAAATGTTGATCTTTCTCTGCTCCATCTCAAAAGCTTAAAAAGTCCTTCAGGTTAATTCTCTAATGAATCTTCTTTTCTCAACACGATATCCCAGTTTGTTGTTTTTTACATTTTACTTTGTGAAAAGTATGCAAAACTCTCTTTCTGGTTTTCCCACTAAAAAAAGTCACCTCTGTAGATCTTTTCCTTTATGAACACCAACACTACCAATATTCCCACCATAAATCAACCTAAAACAAATTTACCAATTACCACCATCATAGCTGCTTGTTGCACCTCGAGATTCCCCTCTTTGGAGAATAGAATTCTGCCCAAGTCAAGTTGAGCAGAGCCCATAATTTCCTTTCAGATCTTGTCAAAGCACAAGCACAAATTGAGGGATTCCTCTAGATTGAGAAAATCCTCTATCCAGAGTAAGTTATGGCCCTCCTATACGTTGTGAAATTGACAAGTCTAATTCTGGCAGAAATTTCAGTTCTGGATTGTTGGGCAGTTAAGAGGCACGTGCACAGAGCATTCATGGGGAGAGGGGTCCTTTTTTCCATAATTGCTACTTGTATTATATTTTGTTCCCATTCCTAACAAGTTTACTTTTGAGGATTTGGAAAAGAGGAATGATATCCGTTAAAGGATTTATTATTGCTTGACCAGCCAAAAAATAAAAAATTGCTGAGAAGAGTATCGTCGTTTCACATGGCAGAACAAAAACAAGAAAAGAGAGTGCCGTCTAACTGAAGGCAGTGATTATAATTTGGAACATGGCAAGGTGATGCCTACTGTTGTATAAGAAGAAAGAAACTCAAGTAGTGGCTGGATTCCACTGTAGATAGAAAGCATTTTGGGTCACTTTCTTACCTCTGAAATTTAGTGAATTTCCGTAATCTTTCCAGATTTAAGTTTACAATTAATAGTTGTTTTTTTTTGTTTTTTTTTTTATATTGATGGGAAAGAAGGTTGAACTCAGATCTTCCGGAACTAACCAACCATTTAATTCATACACATCTACACAACAATATTTTTATTTGTAAATGAGTTGTTCGTCTGAAGAATCAAATTAAAAATCTCAAAGCATTCAAAATACATTTAACTTGAGACAATAACCATTAAATAAAAAATGACTAGTTAACGAGTAGGAGTTAACTTGATCCGAATCGAGTCCGGTTCGACCTTAAATGAACATGCTCGAGCTTGAGTTCGAATCGAGCTCGAAAATTGAACTCGAGCTTTAGCCTTATAAAACTCGAACTCGATAACAAACGAGTTTATTCGAGCCCGAACTAGACCTTAAGCTTTGGATTACTTGTTCAAGCTCGAGCACAAGCATAAACTGTAATTTTAATAAATAAAAATATTAAATAAATATTGATTCGAGTCGATATCGATAATACCTTATCAAATTGTTCGAAATTTTTTCAAACCCAACCTTAAGGTATTTAAGCTCGACTCGATAAATTCAAACTCAAACCGAATTTTGATCGAACTCAAATTCAAATAATTCGATAAAAGCTTGACTTGAATTCGGTTTTATTAACAAGTAACCTAATTGTCTCTTTCTATTCAGAATCGAGTGATTAAGATGCAAAGGAATCCCACCAAAGGATAGTGTTATAAATAAAAGGGTCCTGCTAGATGATACTCACATGGCTTGTTAGGGCTTCTCACATCACATATGTCCTGAAAATTTTAATGTCACGCATATAAGTTTGTTGACTCGTTTTCATAAAACCTCAAATGGTGACATTACTATCATTTAATTAGGGCTCTGTGGACAGGCTGTGATTAGGTCAAATATATTAATGCTATATCATAAAGTGACGCTCATGATATTGACCCATGATCACCAGAAGAAGGTGATTTCTCCACCAAGTCTCCATCATTTTAAACCGTCTACCAACAACCTCTTCTAACTCTTCTTAAACCAACAATTATTTTCTTTTTTCTTAAAAAAAAAAAAAAACTGCCATCATAGAGAAGACAAGCACATGATGAAGGTTAATGAGACGGCAAAGCTAACTAATCCATGTGTTTGTACTTAAACAGACCTTGAATTGTTAAGAATTATAAAATTTGGTTATCAGATTATCTTATTAGTTATGGATATGCGTTTTGCCTATCATCAATCATTTTCTTATCAAATTATCGATCATTACACTTGATAAAATTAGTTGATATAACGAATTGGAACGTAATCTAATAAATAATATCGTATTTTAATGTTATTAATTATTATCATAGTTAATGAATTATTGTAATAATATAATTGTATGTTATTTTTTTAAAAAGAAGAAGTAAATGCGCCAAATTTTTGGTTCAATGTATCCCTCATAAACATTTCTACCAAAATTTTCTGCCCCTCTTTATGGGTTACCGTAGGAAACACGAGCACCACTACAAGCCATTTTCCTCTTCACAAGCATATTCTGAAGAAAATGCTGTGAAAGAATTCCTTTATTTTTTTGTTTTCTTTAGTTCCGATTTCAACTGAAAACAAAAAGTCCTTAATGGCCAAAACAACCTATTATTTGTTTATAAGAGGCATAGATCATGATTAATTTTAATTTTTGGTCAATACTCATTGAAGGGATTTTTTGTCTTTTTTAATAGATTTTCTTAGTCGTTTGCTCATTTAGGATAAGATTATTGACATGACATCCTTGTAAAGGCCGGCCAAAATGTTCAAGTTGACAAGGTCCGCGTCTCGTAAGTGGTCGCTAGTGTTTTCAGAAAAAGATATCAGAGGAGACGTTTTACTTTGAAGAACGCGACCTAAATTTTTTAAATATATTGAGTTTTAAATTTTAATAAAATAATATTAATTAATTAATAAAAATAATTTTGATTTCAATTAATTAATTTTTAGTAAAATTTAATACCTTCTTTTAATTTTTTATCAATGTTTTTAGAGGTGAGAGCGTTGGACAAGGTGTTTTGTTCTAATAAATTGAGGTGTAAGTCTCGAAGCGTTAAGACTTAAGTTTTTTGAAACGTTGGGACGTTTTGAATCAAATAATATTAATTAAATTATAAAAATATTAAAAAATTAAAATAATATATATTAATTAATTATCTATAAATTTTACTAATCTAAAAGTTATGAATAATTAGTATTAAAATTTATATACATCGCATGTTTTATAACATATTTTTTTTTTTTTTAAATAGATGAGTCCCGAAGAATATAACCTTAATTGAAATTGAAGCTAAATGAGCATCTTGTCTCTCTAAATGGCAAGTCATTCTTCCTCGAAGTTGCTTCCATTAGCACACTATAAATGATCGTTTATTTTGTTGTCATTAATTGCTATGTTATTAAATGTGTAAGGTTAAAGCTGACGTGGCAAATAATGATTGACCGAATCCATTGATGCAAAAATTTCTACAGTACTTCGCAGCATTGATTACAATGGGACGACAAAAAAAATTGAAGATTTGAATGATTTATAAGGACAAGCATTGCGTTCTTGTGAAATATACCATTACGAAGCCAAGAGAATTGCTTGGATTCAAGCATTTTTAAGGCATTGATCACGTAACGTCTTGCAAAACATTTGAATATGCCTAAAGTTAGAAAGGTAATTCATTTTAAAATAGCACTGGGCCTTCTTTTTAGGAAAAAAATTGAAGTAAATGCTGAAAGGCTTACGATACAGCTTACGGTTCATATGTTCATTTCAAAATGAGGTAAATTTTTATGGGCTTATAGTAGAGCTCATGGCCCATTTAGGCAGGACCCATAGGTTCGTTGGGTGATGAAAATGACACTTGTGATGGTTTTATTTTGTTTTGTAGGCCAGATTATACATTCAGCTTGAGCACAACCACGTGTGATAAAAAATTCTCATTAATGAGACACATATCCAGTTTTAACTAAAGCATATCTTCAATAAGAGCTCAAAGAGAAAAGAAAATTGTACTCCTAAAACATTATAGAACTCTCTACTCGTAAAAAAATATTTGCCTCAAGATAAACAGCTAAGAAAGCACGAGAATCCTCTCTTGTAATCTATATATACCACTCTCTCTTCATCCATATTTGATAGTGAAATCAAGCTCTGTAACTGATAGGGCCTAAAAAACACTGGCCCAAACAGACACCAAGGCCCAAACAAACACTAGGCTCGGAAAGCTTGTTCTGGCCCAAGCAAACGCCAGACCAGTCTCAAACCTGCAGCCCGGATAAGTTCGGACCCCCGGAAGGGTGACCCAGCCCAGCTGACTCAAAGAACGCTCTGGCCCGGACAAACAATCAAGTATGCTCCACGGCCCATCAAGAATCCCCAAACCCGCGAAGAATGACCCAGCTGACCCACACCAAGATCTCCCCTATCAACACTAGCCACCCTACAGGGACTAGCCACTCCACAACCCTATGGCCGCCCGCCGCCCGCCACCTTACGACCGCCCTACGGTGTCCCCTCTCCTAGGCCCGCAATCATATCCTCTCCACCAGCAGACGACTATAAATAGGCCAAGGTATGGACATAACAAGCAGATTAAGGTGAATGCACACACCCCACTTGATTTTCTAAAGAGTCCTCGGTTCCTCTCTCGAACCCGCGACTCCTCCCTTGGATTCATGCTAACTTAAGCATCGGAGCGCCTTCGGAGGTCTCCCCCTCCCCTCATTCCGAGGGCCTTCAATTTGTGCTTGTCACTTGTGCAGGACCCAGGCTGAATCACCTTTCGGGCGGAGCCCAGCTCAGAAGACACGCGGATCCCAGCCCTCACCAGCTCGACCAGTCACGTCAGCACCAAACAATATAAGGCATCAACAGATTGGCACTGTCCGTGGGAAACAACAATCTCTCGCTACAATAGAAGCGAAGAAGTGAAAGAACTCATCTGTCACGATGCCACCAAGGAACGGTGCTAGGAGAGCCAACAAAGAAGCCCCGACTGCATGCTCGGTTCCCATCCAAGGCGAAGTTCACGGGAACCGATCTATATCTGGATTTTCGACAATCCCAGAGGACGCCACCCCCAGCCAGGGAACAACGTCCCCACCTTGCTGAAACCGACTCCCCGGACGGTGAGGGAGCCCCTGCCTACCTCCGAGCTCCGGCGACCTAAACTCAGTTCCTAGAACTGTCCAGAATGATAACCAATCTGGCGGCTCAAGTCCGGGAAGAGAGCCAACAGCCTTTATATCCTCCTCTCTAAGCTCCGGGAGAGGCCGAGTCGTCAGGCAGGAATGACCCAACACATGACCAGCCCCGCGCTGAGCCCTCACCGAGCCATAGCAGGCCCAAAGAAAGTTCCACCTCAAAAGGCAACCCCAGCCTCGACAGACGATTCGAAGAAATGCAGAAAAGAATAGACTCGGCTCTGAGATACAAGAATCTCAGTATTATGGACGAACTCTGCGTCCAAGACCCCCCTTTCACGGAAGGCGTCCTAGAAACCCCTCTCCCGCCAAACTTCAGGATACCCCAGGTCAGAATGTATGACAGGACTGCGGATCCAATGGACCACCTCCAACACTATAAAATGACGATGGTGCTGCATCGGCACTCAGATCAGATCATGTGCCGCGCCTTGCCCTTGACTCTTGAAAAGGCGGCAGGCACTTGGTACTCGCGCTTAAAGCCAGGAACCATTAGTAATTTCAAAGAACTCAGCTATGCTTTCGCTTCCCACTTCCTCAGCAGCAAGGGGCCCAAGAAAACCTTGGAAAGCCTCTTCAACATTATTCAGCATAAGGGAGAAAGGCTTCAGACTTACATTTCCAGGTTCAACACAGCAGCTTGGGAAATTCAAAACCTTGATCTCAACATCCAGGTGATGGCCTTCAAGAACAGATTGAGGTCGAGAATCTTTAGCTCCAAGATAACTCGGCGCTCGCCCCGAGACATGAACGAAATCCTGGCCCGGGCAGAAAAGTACATTCTGGCGAAGGACAATCAAGCCTTCAGAAGAGAAAGAGAAGGAGAAACTGAAAGAAAAAGGAAAGACCCTGCTCCTTAGAAAGAAGGGGCCAAAAAACCTTACCAAGAGAGCAGGTATAGGCCCAACCCTCGGGTCGATAACTTCACTCCCCTATACACTACTAGGACCGACGTCCTCATGCACCTTCAAGACAAGTCTGTCCTACAGTGGCCACCCAAGAAGCCCATTGGGGGAGACCCCAAGAAGTGGTGCCGGTTCCACCAAAGCCGTGGCCACGACACGGAGGAGTGCCACGACCTGAAGGAACAGATTGAGAAACTCATTAACCGAGGGCACCTGAAGGAGTTCATTGGACCTCGAAGACATGAAAACCCCGTGTCACCAAGGAGGGACGACAGACACCCTTATCAACACAAGCGAGAGAGGTCGAATCCTCGGAGAGACCCCAGGGCAGAACAGGAAAGGTCCCGCCAGAAGAAGACGGAGGTACCCGCAACCACCTGAATCATCAAAATAATTTGCGGAGGGCCGGCCGCTGGAGGGAATTCGGGGCAGAGCGGTAAAGCATATGCCAGGGCCGTGGCCTCAGTCAGTGGCCCCCACAAAAAAAAAACGGAGTCGGCGATCTCCTTCACGGAGGATGACCTGGAGGACGTGCAGATTCCTCAAGATGACGTTGTAGTAGTTGCGCTCCTAGTGGCCAACTACGAGATACGATGGGTTCTGATCGACAACGGGAGCTCCGCTGACATACTGTTTCACGATACCTATCAGCGCATGGAACTGAAGGAGGGGTGACTAAAGCCTGCCCTTGCCCCCCTCTACGGCTTCGGAGGATCCCCAGTCTTCCCAGAAGGAAGCATAGTCCTCCCGATAACAGCCGGGACAGTACCAATAACATCCACTATACGGACTACGTTCCTTGTGGTAAAACAACCCTCCTCCTATAACATGATAATTGGGCGTCCCACACTCAATAAGCTAAAGGCCGTCGTCTCGACCTATCACCTGAAGGTCAAGTTCCCCACTAGCAAAGGTGTAGGGGTGCTAAAGTGGGATCAGAGAGCCTCTCGGTCCTGCTACCTAAGCGTCATCAGAGAAGGGAAAAAGACCGAGGCCCTACCACTTGAAGTTGAGGATATGCGTGTCGAAATGAAGGCGACCAGAGGCCGATCTACAGAAGAACTGACCACGGTACTTCTAGGAGAAGACCCCACCAGGACCATACAAGTAGGAGAAAACCTCTCAAAGGAGGCCAGAGAAGAACTCCTCCGCCTCCTTCGGAGGAACCAAGATCTGTTCGCCTGGTCAGCATCAGACATGCTAGGAGTTAATCCTGAAACCATTAAGCACCGCCTAAACGTAGACCCTGAATACGAACCAATCATTCAGAAGAAGAGGTTTTTTGCCCCAGAGCGTCAGGTGGCCATCAACGCTGAGGTTGACAAGCTGCTGGAAGCCGGTTTCATTAGAGGAGTAAGGTATCCCGAGTGGGTATCCAATGTGGTTATGGTCAAGAAAGCCAGTGGAAAGTGGCGCATCTGCATTGATTTCACTAACTTAAACGAAGCTTGCCCTAAGGATAGCTTCTCTCTTCCCCGGATCGATCAAATGGTGGATGCCACCTCAGGGCATGAACTCATCTCTTTCATGGATGCCTACTCTGGTTACAATCGGATCTTCATGCATAAGTCCGATCAAGAAAAAACTGCCTTTGTCACCGAGCGAGGGTTATACTGCTACAAGGTAATACCTTTTGGGCTGAAGAATGCTGGGGCAACCTACCAGAGGTTGGTGAACAGAATATTCCAAAGACAGATTGGGAGGAATATGGAAGTTTATGTGGACGAAATGCTGGTTAAAAGCCCTGATGCACAAAACCACCATTCCGATCTGGAGGAGGCCTTCGGAGTCCTGCGCAAGCATAATATGAGGTTGAATCCGTCCAAGTGTGCCTTTGGGGTAACCGGAGGCAAGTTTCTAGGATTCATGGTCACTCAGATAGGGATAGAGGTCAACACAGAGAAGATAGAAGCTATCCTCAACATGACCCCTCCCAAGTCAGTGAAAGAAGTTCAGCGACTCACTGGACGAGTTGCAGCCCTGAGCCGTTTCATGTCTAAATCGGTGGAAAGATGCCTCACTTTCTTTCAGGCTATCAAAAAGGCAAAAAACTTTGCCTGGTCCAAGAGCTACCAAGAGGCGTTTGAAGACTTAAAAAGGTACCTGAGTTCGCCACCCTTTATGACCAAACCACTCCTGAACGAAGAGCTCTTCCTTTACCTGTCCGCCGGACCAAGCACTATGGCCACTATCCTGGTATGAGAAGAAGAGGGTATTCAGAAGCCTATCTACTACGTCAGCCGAATTCTCCATGAGGCCGAGACGAGGTACCCTCCTATTGAAAAAATGGCTTACGCTATAGTAATAGCCTCCCGAAAACTCCGATCTTATTTTCAAGAACACACTACCGTCCTTTTTACGGACCAACCCTTGAGGCTAGTCTTCCATAATCCGAGCGCTTCAGGAAGAATGGTAAAATGGGTAGTCGAGCTAGGGGAGTTTGATATCCACTATCGTCCCAGGCAATCTATCAAGGCCCAAGCCCTGGCCGACTTTATCATGGAGACAACTTTGCCCATAACTCCGGACAAACCAGTAGCACATTTAAACGACAGTCCCCCTCTGGGATGGAGTCTCCATGTGGATGGATCCTCGAATTCACTAGGGAGTGGGGCAGGACTCATCCTCTGCAGCCCAGAGGGTTTCAAAATTGAATATGCATTGAGGTTCGGATTCAAGGCCTCCAATAACGAAACAGAATATGAAGCCCTTCTGACCGGACTGAGGTTAGCCAAGGCACTAGCAATAGAAGCACTAGAGGTGTTCAGCGACTCTCAACTAGTGGTAAGCCAGGTGCAGGGAGAATTCGATGCCAGGGGTAAGAAGCTCTCCCGATATCTCCAAAAGGTGAAAGAGTCGGTTACCCTGTTCAAAACATTTCGGATAACTCAGATTCCCCGAACCGAAAACTCTAAGGCAGATGCCCTGGCTAATCTAGCCTCCTCCCAACAACTGGTGCCTAGTCGAGCTGTCTATCAGGAAACTCTTCCTGCCCCAAGTATAGATGAGACCCCGGTCCTTCCAGTGAAAGAAGAACCCTCGTGGATGGACCCCATTCTCAAGTATCTAAAAGACGGTACCCGTGCCTGAACCCAAGGATCAAGCCAAAAAGGTGATATCCCGTGCCTCGCGTTACACCCTTATGGAAGGGCAATTATACAAAAGGGGTCCAACTACACCGTATCTACGATGCCTCGGACCCAGAGAGGCAGACTATGCACTCCGAGAGGTCCACGAAGGGATATGCGGAAACAACCTTGGGGCTCGGGCCTTAGCCTTCAAAATCCTCCGCCAGGGGTACTACTGGCCCACAGTAAAAGATGACGCGGCAAGTTTGGTCAAGAAATGCGAAAATTGTCAGCGATGGTCTCCGACATCGCAACGACCCTGCTAACCCCCCTCGTCTCCATCACTAGTCCCCTCCCCTTCGCCATGTGAGGGATGGATCTCCTGGGCCCATTCCCAACGTCCGTCGGGCAGAAGAAGCACCTCATCGTGGCCATTGACTACTTTACCAAATGGGTCGAGGCCGAGCCGTTGGCAAGCATCACGGATCACCAAACCAGGAACTTCATTTGGAAGTCAATAGTATGCCGCTTCGAGATCCCTTGTGTGCTGATCACCGATAATGGAAAGCAGTTCGACAGCTCCCGATTCAAAACATTTTGCGACGACCTCCATATTAACCATCGGTTCTCCTCTATGGGGTACACACAAGCCAATGGCCAGGCTGAAGTAACCAACATGACGCTCCTCCAAGGAATCAGGAAGAGACTCGACGAGACGGACAATCGTTAGGTAGAACAGCTCCATAACATCCTTTGGGCCTATCGAATAACGGCCCGGACGCCAACAGGAGAAACCCCATTTTTCATGACGTACGACTCAGAAGCCATCATTCCTTTTGAAATCGGGGTCCCATCACTCCGAGTACAGTGTTTTGAGCCAAGCAGCAATGAAAAAGGGTTAAAAAATGAACTTAGATCTAGTTGAAAAAGCCAGAGACAAAGCCCATGTTCGCCTCGCAAACTATCAGCAAAGGGTCGCTCGGTACTATAACTCCCGGGTACGGAACAAACCCTTCAAACTTAATGACCTCGTCCTCCGTAAGAGTGAAGTCTCACGCCCCCGACACATGGGTAAGTTGGTCTCGAATTGGAAGGACCTTACAGGGCTCGAAGGGTCTGCAAGATAGGGTACCTATGAGCTAGAAGACATGGAAGGGAAGCCCGTTCCCCGCACCTGAAACGCGGAGAACCTCCGTAGATTCGACCAATGAAATGTGAAAGCACGAAAATAAATAAAGAATTTGAAATTTCGAAACTTCTTTACTTCATTCATAGGAAGAGAGGTACAAAGAGAAGGCGCTGTTGGCCTTTAATACAAAGAACTATTTGGGTACAATTGAGACTCCAAAAACCTTATAGTTAGCTTAGTGACTGGGCCTCGCTTTGCCCCTCCAACTTGCACTTCCCCCCACCTCGCCACTTGGGGCAGGCAAGGCTTCACTTGGGCCATCCTGACCCCCCGGCGTGGACAGCCGCACCCACCTTCTTCTCCTGAAGAATCCGCACTAGAGGCTCCGGAGTCGCTCGCGCAGATCGAGACCTGAGAAATCCAACCCTGGGAAAAGGAGCATCACCCTCCTCTTAGCTTCCCCGAAACCTTCGAGGTACTGAACTGCCCCTTTCCTTCGTCAAAGAAGCCTTCTTTTCCGCAGAACAACGTCGAACTTCATCTAGATCCTCTCTCGGGACCTCTGCAATCCGACGATGATGATCCCTGTCAAAAATTGCGTCTTCCCTCTCCTTCTCCGATGTCTCAAGGGAAATGGTCAGGTCATGGGCAATGTCCTCAGACTCTTTCAGCTTAAGCTCGGTCTTGGACAAGCGGTCCGCCATCTCCAAGGTACGTCGGGGAAAGCATCCCATGAAGAACCCCTGCTTGAGAGGAAGCAACCTCCGTCGCTGAACAGAGCAACTCTAAGGGCTTCGATAGAATCTCTGCCTTATCGCGATGAGGGATCCCTAGCACCAAATGCTCTCGAGCGACCTTGGCGCTAGCAAACATAGAGTCATCCAGCCTCAGAGCCCACCGAGGAGTGAAAAGAGGAGCCATCTCAGATCCTTCCTGAGGTAAGGGAGCCACTGAAGGAGAAGGATCCACCGAAGGCCTTGTAGGGCTATCCACCAGCATCGGAGCCACGGTCGAAACCTTAGCCTTCTTTCTCTGCCCAAAACCGCTAGCTTCGGCTGCCCTCTTTTTCTCGCGAGCCAGCTGCTTGGCCATCGCCACCATCTCCATATCTGCACAAAAAAAGAGGGGGCATTAAAAACTCGAAAAAATAAATAAAAATTCCTATAAGTCGACGAACCAGCGACTACCATGGAAGAGGCTCGAGGGAAGGCGATGAGGGCATAGGCTGCGCCTGTGGAGTTCCTCATTGTCTCCAAGAACATCGATCTCCAAGGGTGCGGCCTGCATTGCCCTCAGAGTTTCCTTCTCTCTAAGGGAGAGGTGTGGCCTCTTGCATTTGCCAACACGCTCCAAGCCCCAAGTGAGGGGAACGTCGAAACTTTCGGCAGATTGGACAAAGAAGAAGCCCCCATTCTATCCCTTGATTAAGGAAGGCTTCTCCATTAGAATATTCTTCCCCCGCCTTGAACTGACGATGACCCAGCCCGAGTGACCTAACTGGGCTAGCTGAAAATGGGCTTTGAACACGTTTATGTTCATCACCCCCCTACCTCCTGGCACACGACAATGAATGCCAGAATTAGTCGAACTGAATTGGGAACCAGCTGGCTTAACGCAATACCGAAGTATCTAAGTATTAAGTAGAGGAACGGGTGGAGAGAAAGCCTGAGCCCCACCTTAAGCTGATGCTCGTAGAGGCACAGCTCAAACGGTTGCCGGCTGGACAGAACATCGCAAACTCTCTCTCCACCCTCGGGGGCCCTCATGTTAAAATCCATTGGGATCCTATATTTAGCCCTCATCCTTAAAAGGTTAGATCCCGCCACAGTGCTAGGAACGGTGTTCGCTTCGAACACCCATCCTCTCTCTCTTTATGTCTCGGGCCTCATCCCTCATAGAGATAAGGGCTAGGTCCTCCTCTCCCCCTGATGATTCGGACCCTTGCTTCTCTCCTCTGTCTCTCGCATACGGGACTAAGGCCCGGCCTACACCCCCAGAAGTCGCTTCACGAGAAGCAACCCCTTCGCTGGACGAAACACCCATGGCTTCACCCAGCTCCCTGGACAGGGCTCCGCTAGACTTACTACCGACAGACATTGCTCACCAAGAGAAGTAGGAAACCTTTAGTGAAAAACTCATAAGCAATGTCGAGCGCTCTCAGACTCACTAGGAGAACCAAAACCCTCAAAATCTCTCAAAAATGCGAAGTGAAAACTGAAGAGAGGGGATACCCCATCTTATAGGGGTTGGGGCAGCAAAAACAAGGTAATCAAGTCACACATCAGTTGAACGGATGCGTCCTTTATAGTTTCCTAGGGGCCATTTCAGGTTCCCCAGGCACCGCCCTGTAATGTAGGTGCCAGCTGTCATTAGGGCGAGACCTCTACTTAAACTGACACGCCGCCATTCTTGTCAGGCATCGCCATTAATCGCATCTACTTAATAGACCTAAAGTGGGCCAAAAGGCCCACACACGCAGAAGAAAATCGTGACCATATGGCAGGCCTAAAGTGACTAAAAAACCCTTGCTCCAATTTCTCCAGGAAATCCGAGCCCCGTC
Source organism: Bretschneidera sinensis (assembly GCA_023935145.1). Classification (NCBI taxonomy): domain Eukaryota; kingdom Viridiplantae; phylum Streptophyta; class Magnoliopsida; order Brassicales; family Akaniaceae; genus Bretschneidera; species Bretschneidera sinensis. The sequence goes on along the minus strand of CM043700.1, from coordinate 27,103,651 downwards.
AACGCTCGGTTGAATCTCCCAATAAGTCCGAGCGTATGAGTTGCTCTGCTCATGCTAGGCCAATTTCTCCAGGAAATCCGAGCCCCGTCAATGCTCGGTCGAATCTCAAAATAAGTCCGAGCTTATGAGCTACTCTGCTCAAGCTCGGCCAATTTCTCCAGGAAATTCGAGCCCCGTCAACGCTCGGTCGAATCTCCAAATAAGTCCGAACGTATGAGCTGCTCTGCTCACGCTCAACCAATTTCTCCAGGAAATTCGAGCCCCGTCAACGCTCGGTCGAATCTCCAAATAAATCCGAGCGTATGAGCTATTCTGCTCACGCTCGGCCAATTTCTCCAGGAAATTCGAGCCCTGTCAACGCTCGGTCAAATCTCTAAATAAGTCCGAGCGTATGAGCTACTCTGCTCACGCTAGGTCAATTTCTCTAGGAAATCCGAGCCCTATCAATGCTCGATCGAATCTCCAAATAAGTCTGAGCATACGAGCTGCTTTGCTCACGCTCGGCCAATTTCTCCAGGAAATCCGAGCCCCATCAACGCTCGGTCGAATCTCCAAATAAGTCTGAGCGTATGAGCTGTTCTGCTCATGCTCGACCAATTCCTCTAGGAAATCCGAGCCCCGTCAACGCTCGGTCAAATCTCCAAATAAGTCCAAGCGTATGAGCTGCTCTGCTCACGCTCGGTAAATTTCTCCAGGAAATCCGAGCCCCATCAACGCTCGGTGGAATCTCCAAATAAGTCTGAGCGTATGAGCTGCTCTGCTCACGCTCTGCCAATTTCTCCAGGAAATTCGAGCCCCGTCAACGCTCGGTCGAATCTCCAAATACGGGGGCTTTGGACCCCCTCTCTTTTCGTCCCGTTAAGTTTGTCATCAAATTTAAACAAGTATCAGGAGAAAGGAGCTCATACAAAAACACGAATATTTAAAAAGGGGTAATTTATTGATGTTAATGGATTAAAACCATTTACAACTAACGACCTCGAAGTACAAATAAAAGAGGACCCTAACGGCCTCGAAGTACAAAGAAGATAATAAAAACCAAAAAGTTCCAGGCAGCACCGGACACGAACTTCTTCACCCACTTCAGACTGAAGAGCTCCCGGTGCGAACCCTAAAACTTCGTGGGCCGAACCTGAGACTGAAAGTGCGGTCTATGATCAGCCCCAGGTTCAGGAAAACCCTCGCCAGCTTGCAAGAAAGGAGTGACAACATTTCCCCTAATCTTGCTGTCACCAGAAGAACCGCCGGAAGAGAAGCTGCAGCCTTACTCTCAACTTTCTAGGAGTTTGCAGCCACACCCCTCTTCTTCTTCAGTTCCTCGTAAGCCAGGGCATGAGGGAATCCCACCATTCAGAGACACGACACTCTCCTCTCTCCATTCCCTTCGGAGTCTGGAAGAAGCCCGTGTCTCCATTCGGAGTCAGGAAGAAACCCGAACCTCAATTAAAGTGCCGTGATGGCTATCCTCAAAAAAATGCTTTTCTCTCTTCATTTTAGAAACCACACTTTTCCGTTTGAAACAAAGAGTGCCAGATGACCCTATTTATAAGGCGAGGAAACACACTTCACGAAATAATAGCTACCAAAAACGAAAAACGAAACAAAACCACGATTTTTGAGAAAGACTCTTCGCTTCTCCATACAGTTTTCTACCTTCCAAGAATGATGGTCCGCTTCCCAAGGAGCACCACTTAAACCACTGATTGACCTCGCGATCCGGAGAGGACTCTTCGTCATCCCCTGAAACTTTCCGCCTCCCATAAAACGATGATCCACAGGCGAGCTCGCTTAACTTCCATGAGTAGCCTGACCCAAGAAATACTTCCCGGAACACATAAATGAACTCCAGGAAGTGGGGGGCCTGTGATATGGCCTAAAAAACACTGGCCCAAACAGACACCAAGGCCCAAACAAACACCAGGCTCGGAAAGCTTGTTCTGGCCCAAGCAAACGCCAGACCAGTCTCCCCGGATAAGTTAGGACCCCCGGAAGGGTGACCCAGCCCAGCTGACTCAAAGAACGCTCCGGCCCGGACAAACAATCAAGTATGCTCTACGGCCCATCAAGAATCCCCAAACCCGCGAAAAATGACTCAGCCAACCCACACCAAGATTTCCCCTATCAACACTAGCCACCCTACAGGGACTAGCCACTCCACAACCCTATGGCCGCCCGCCACCCTACAGCCGCCCTACGGTGTCCCCTCTCCTAGGCCCGCAATCATATCCTCTCCACCAGCAGACGACTATAAATAGGCCAAGGTATGGACATAACAAGCAGATTAAGGTGAACGCACACACCCCACTTGATTTTCTAAAGAGTCCTCGGTTCCTCTCTCGAACCCGCGACTCCTCCCTTGGATTCATGCTAACTTAAGCATCGGAGCGCCTTCGGAGGTCTCCCCCTCCTCTCCTTCCGAGGGCCTTCAATTTGTGCTTGTCACTTGTGCAGGACCCAGGCTGAATCACCTTCCGGGCCGAGCTCAGCTCAGAAGACACGCGGATCCCAGCCCACACCAACTCGACCAGCCACGTCAGCACCAAACGATATAAGGCATCAACAGTAACAAAAACCTGCAAGCAACTAAATCTTCTAATACGCAACAATAAATCAGCAAAACCCATCAATAATGGCGCTGATTCCAAGCTTCTTCGGTGGCCAGAGAAGCAACGTCTTCGATCCTTTCTCTTTGGACATATGGGATCCTTTAAAAAGATTCACAAGCTGCACTTTGGACAATGTCTCATCATCTGCACGGGAGACCTCTGCTTTTGCCTACATAAAAAAAAAATAGCACTGGCTGTACACTCAGACGCCCCGTGGCTGAACGAACGTTCAAGAATACTTTCGCCCCAGGATTCACGCCTCGGGGCGATTTTGTCCGAAAACGCCTCGGGGCGCGCCCCAAAATTGCCCTTTAAAACATTGCTCTCTATAGCATGATAATTATAATTTTATAAATATTAATATATAAATTATATGGAGTTTAACTTATATTTTTATATTGTTGTAACTTGTAAGTGATTAATTAAATAGTTTGTAATTACTACTAAACTAGATAACATGTAATATATATTTATAAAGTGTAATAATATCACAATAAAAATATTAACTTAGTGGTTAAGACTTATGAAACTCATTCGGTCATTGGTTTAAGCCTTTTAACTTATATTTTTTCTAATTTTTTTAAAAAATTCACGGGGTGTAAAAACTATACCTTGGGAATCCCAAGCAAAAAAATGCACATCCTAAAAAAAAACACCTAACTTCAGGCATCCCGAGACATTTTTGCCTCTCCCCGTCTTGGACAAACCCCATGAATGCCCATGAAAACCTAACTTTGGAAAAAAGGGAAATAAGTGAGGCATTAAAATCTCTACTTAAAAAATAGGGTTTGGAGTTCTCCACCTTTCTCAATGAAAAAATCCAAAAATTTGAAGGAATAGCATAACACATTTTGGATGCATGAACATTATACGAAGTGAAATTATAATTTTCTTGCAGAGTTAATTCGAGGAAAAAAAGAAGTTTTTATTGAGATTTTGAATTAATTTACTTTATCTCATTAAGAAACGAGAATTTTAAATTTAAACATTAGGTTAGAAAGAACTGATCCATTCAATCATTTTGTCAGATTTGGATCCTTTTAAGTTCATGCATAGAGTTGTAGTTTAACAGTAATTATTGATTCAATTTTAAAATGACGGGATACATTATCTCCATGAACATTATCAACTCCATGATATCCAAATCTCATTCCTAAACCTAATATATGTTGTTTAAAATTGACAAAACTTGATCTTAGCCTGCATTTAATTAAGAACATTTTACACCAGGTTTTTTTTCCTTCCGTTTTCGACACCCGATAGCTCTATTAGTAATCGTTGGGAAGCTTCTGGTAATAATTTGTATAATTTAGCATTTCGTCATTAATAAAATCACTCTAACGAGTGAGGAGATTGATAACTCCATTAATAATCGTCAGAGAGCTCTCTTTGATAACTCCAAGTATTTGTATTTGATGTCTCAATTTACTGTAGAAATAGCTTAGCCATTTAATTAATTGGTTCTTTGTCTCAGTAGTCTTTACACTCTTATTACCAGACAAGTCAACAAGTATTTATAGAAGAATTGGGCTACCTTGAAAAAGACATTTCTGTACACTCTGGGCTCTGGAGTTAAAACACATTTGGGCCAGAGGTATATGGATCAACTTTTAAAAAAATCCATTAGGAACTCAAACTCCAAAAATTCTCGCACCTTATCACCCAGTAAAACAGGTTTATTAGAAACATATTTGGAAGGGATTTTGTGTTTTCAAACAAGTATTAATTGTGCTTTCAAGAATTCATGTATTTATTTTTGAGGTTACTACCTTAATAATAAAATCATAAAGTGAGACTTTAGAGGTTAGCGAGACTTTGCATGTTACTATATTAGACTCCTATAAATAAAATATTAGCATGCCCTATGAAAGAAGAATACGATCCAATATTCTTCTTCCTTCATTTAGTTTCTTATTTTATTTTATTTTTATATTATTATAGACAGAAAAAATGGTGTAAATGAGAAAATTAAGTTATTATATTTTAAGAGCTGTGCGACCATAAAATCGATACACCGATAGAGTTTAATTATCATTGCGATGATGCGAAATGTCTTAAAGAGAACGATTGATCCGTACTTCAACCCATTATCTTCTAAGTATAATTGATATTATTCTATTGCTTTAATTTATTTTTATTTTGAAATTTATGCTAAATATATTTTTTATATATATATACAAGGAACACAAAATTTCGTGAGACTTCCTTGACACTTTAGATAGAGGCACTGAAATTTTCATAAAAAAACACAAAATGAAAAATCTCATTACAACAAATGATAATTATTACTACAGTATGTTAAACTTGAATTCTTTGAAGTTTGATCATTGTGCAAGTCTTTGTTCCACCGTGCAATCATTTGATGCATCCTATAAGTGACACAATTTGAAATTGTGCAAGACAAACAGTGACGGATTCAACATCATTTTTATTTGGAGTCAAAGTGTGTAGTCAAAATTTCTATTATGAAGCTAAAAGTTTTATTTTAAAAATCTTGAAAATAGCAAAAAAAAAAAATACATAACTTTTTGAGTGATTTTGGAGAAACATTTTTTTAGTTATAAGTTAAAAAATACCCAAAAAAAAAAATATCTCGGAGCTTTGCCGACCTTTTAAACTAACGAACGGTATATTGCATAAAACTTCGTGTAAAGGTACTTCAATTTTTCTTAAAAAATACTAAATTCATTCTGGAAGACAAACCCAATTTGGAAAGTGCAAACATCTCAGATGCAACATGTCGGACCTTACCATGTTTGTTGGCAAAGATTTTGAAAAATGCAATGCATTACCCATAACCTACTACATGTGTATCTATATACTATGGAATATGGTTATTGCTAATTTTGTACTATTATATTATTACAATTTTATTTTCTTACGATTTGATTTAGTTTCCATGTATACAGCAGTACTTATCTTGTATATTCTGCTACACCTGTACGACATTATTAGCTTCTCTATTAGGTTCATATTTTCCTTTCTTAGCCCATGATTCATGGGATTTGTTTCCTCTAGCTGTATTATAAAGACAGCATATGACAGCACAAGAATACACACGTACAAGAATTCTTCTTTATCTCATATTCTTGTTCAAAAATCTTTCTTAACATGGTATCAGAGCTTCATTGATCTTCTTTTCTTGTCAATATGTCTGAGTCTACGGTACCCTGTCAGAGTAACAATCTTTCGCATAGTGTCACATCACATGCAATCAGTGATGTATCTTCTCCATACTTTCTTCATTCTGCAGACCATCCTGGAGCAATACTGGTTTCCACGCCACTCATTGGCGACAATTACATTACCTGGAAACGAGCCATGAAAATGGCTTTGAATGCCAAAAATAAATTCGTTTTTGTAGATGGCACGCTCACTCAACCAACAGCTAATTCCACCGACCTTCACATATGAGAGAGGTGTAATGATATAGTGTTGTCTTGGATCCTCAATTCCATTGATAAATCACTTCTCAATAGCGTCATCTACTACAACAATCCATGAGAGGTATGACTTGATTTAGAAGAACGTTTCTCTCAAAGCAACAATCCTCGAATCTTTAAATTAAAAAGGGATATATTTACTTTGAGTCAAGATTACATGTCAATTGCTGCATACTATAACATTATCAAATCATATTGGGATAAGTTAAATACATTCACAGTTATTCCTGATTGCTCTTGTAGCACCTTGCGAGAACTCACTCACCTGCAGGAAATTGAGAGTTTTTCAATTCTTTATGGGATTGAACGAGTCATATGCCTCCATTCGTAGTCAAATCTTTGCCATGGATCCTCTTCTAAATGTTGGAAAAATTTATTCCATCATTCATCAAGAAGAAAAGTAGCGATTACTACATCTTCCATTGTCCACTACTGATTATGCGGCCATGGCAGCAAGCCACAATCTCTCAAACCCTCGTTCAAATGATTCATGAGGAAAAGGACATGGTAGGCCAAAATGTGATCACTGTGGAGCTCTTGGGCATTGGAAAGAAACTTGCTATAAATTAATAGGCTATCCTCCCAATTGGGATCATTCTCGTGGCAATCAAGAGAATGGTCCCAATAAAGGATCTTCTCAACATGTTGCTTATCATGCTACTGCCAGTCCAAGATCATCCCAACCTAGTGAGAACTCAATACCAGGACTTGCTGAACAGTATCACCTATTGATGGGCCTTCTCTCTCCCACAGTCACCCCATCAACGAACTGGTAACATCTCTTTTCATTCTTGCAATTTCATTTCATCTTCAGATTAATCTTATTGTATTATATTATAAAAAAGTAAGTTTGTTATTTGGTTTATGACCTTATAATGGGGACTCACCTAATATGTTATTATATATAGAGGGTCCTTAATATAATTTCAAGATGTTACGGGATAATTTGGTAAATTAAATGGTCAATTATCTAAAAATCTTATAATTCATTTATTTTCTTGAAAATAACATTTGATTCAATATCAATGTGAAATAATCCTCTTATTTATTAATGTGATAATTTCATATTAAAAAAAACGGATAGTACTTTTTATTTTATTTTATAGAAAAGCATAAAATTGATAAGTTTCTAGTGTTAAAACGAAATTACTTTTATGCCCATAAGTAGAAAAAAAAATCTAAAAAGCGTTAAATAAGTGTACTATTTCGAAAGTGGCTTCTTTCACCCACCACCGTCGTCCTACTCTTCATCTATCCTAATCAAAACCCTCTCTGTAAAATGCTATTCACACTTCTTCTTTCATAACAAAAAGTGAAAACCAAATCTTGTTTTCTCTATATAATTATAAGATTTCTAGAGACGAGAGATAAGAGGGGGAAAAAGCATTCACCCTCCTTTAGAACTGGTTGTGGAAGTTAATTAGATGAGTTTTTTTTATGGTATTAGATTTGGGTCAGTAAAGAGTACTCTGTATTGTTATGCTCAAGAATCCTAGTCGTAATTGGCTTTGAGAATCACATAATCTCTCTCCAATTGCTTGGTTTTCCAGCGAGCACGGCGGTTTTGGAACCAGACAGCGACTTGCCCGGGTTGCAAGCCCAGTTCTTAGGCTAGCTTCACTTTCCTCTCTAGTTCAAGCTTGTTTTTCGATCTCGAACTTTTTCTCTGAGGCTTTGACTTGATCTATGCTTAATCGCCTTTTCTTTTCGCCGAGATGGGCCGATTCTTCTACACAGCCTTCTTCGTCTAAGCCATCTAGCATGGGCTGGATTCTCTGCCATAAACATGGTTGTTTCTTGGGCTGTGTTCATCTAAAAGGAAAACAAAACAGAAAGTTAGTGTGAATCAATATTTGTCACTCAACACGTCACAATTAAACTAAAAATGAAGAAAACAGAGGGTTATACTTTGCATGAGAGACTATAGAACAGGATATAATTACAAAGGGGTACTTGATTTAACATAAATACGAATATATAAATCCTAAGAGTTCATTTTTTTTTTGTCGAAATTCTCTTAAGGTGATTTAATTGCATAAAAAGTCTAAAAGACAAGAAAACATCACATGGGTATGTCAGAATCTGGGAAATGAATTATTGGGAAGGAAATTTAAATACGGATTTTTAATTGGGTTCTCTTGGTTATGTATGATAGTGATATGAGATATACATAATATAAAAATTTATCTTATTTTTAAATAAAAATAAAATATATATTTTTTTTCATATAATTTAACGATAAGATAAACCATCATGCTCTATCTTTCGTAATACTGTGTCAAAAAGAACTTTTACTCTTAAAGGTTTTCAAGTGGAAAACAGATCTTATTAGATTAAGGCTAGCCTTCTGGCTTCTATTAAAAGTCCTTTCTGTTCTTGTGCAATTTCAGTGCGGATATTTTTTTAAGAGCTCAAGGGAAGCAGTCTTTGTTTAGATAGCAAGATTTTTACTTGTAAAAAGGAGAATCCCTTTGTTTGAAACTAGACCAAAAGAAACTTGTACTACAGCGCTGCCGTTGTATGCAACTGCACAACAACTTCTCTCTCTCAACTGTAAAAATTGCATTAAATCTGTACCGCTTAAAGTGTGTCAAAGAATTTTTGTCTTGGATGGATTTAAATGTTACTGATTTAAATATGTTTGTACTCAAATGTCGCCTAAGTGTCTATTTATCAGTATTGAACAACAATTTGATGCTTAAAATTATTTTTAAGAAATTATTTGTTTAGTGCTTGAATATTCTTTTTAAGATTTTAAATAAGCTGTAGAAATGTTTAATAAAAAAGATGTTGAAATTAACAAAAATAATGATTATTACGCACACACCTCAAATACTAAAAAAAACACACTCAACAAAACTCAATTGTAAGTGTGCGTAAATTTGACAGATTCTTACAATCAAAACGTTCAAAAGTAGAAATTAATGATACGTGACGGACTTTCGTGATAAAAGTAGAAATTAAGGGAGCAACAGCTCCTTGATTGATGTTAATGGAGACCTTTTCCTATTTTTTATATTTATTTTCTTTTCCCCATTATCGGCTCCTTGGCGCAGGTTACAAGCACGTGCTTGCACGTGATCCAAAACATTGTTATAGCTCTCTCATCTTTTGACAAAATTCATACTAATAGCTATAGCTGAAGCTTTGAATGAAGAGCTAGCGTAATGGTAAAAACAACAACATTCATGCACTAGCAAAAAGATTCCTTATTAGTTTTGTCTCTTTGCTCTTTTAGCAAATGAGGAAGAGGAGAAATTAGCCTTTGCTAAGTTTGCTTAGTTGAAAAGCAGAATCAGAGGAGAATGTTATTTTCATTCTTTGTTTGAAATTAACGACCGTTGATTATTTTGCATTGTCCATCCAATCCATTCATCTTATATATTCTCCTTACACGTACATTTCATTCTAACGCAAATAAGAAACACTTGGTTGGTTCCAAAAGAAAGTGAAAAACAGAGACCCACTTTCAATCTCTTGATAGTAAATGTAGCGTAAGAACCACTCAAGCCTACTGGGTTGGCTTTAACATTCTATCAATGGTATCATATGTTATCCTTAGTAGTGCATATCATGATAAAAGATAGGAGGTGGCATTTAGGTTTTTGTCTAAAGTTGGTTTTAAATTAAAGTTTATTTTTTTAAATTTATAAAAAAATATAATTAAATTAAATTTTAATTAATAATAATTAAAACATCAATTAACAAATAATTTGATTAAATTAAATTTTTAATAAATTTTAAAAACAAATTCTACTTTAAAATTGATCTTAAACTTAATGCAAACATCGTCAAAAAAATAATTTAAAAAAACATTCTATACAAAATATTACCCAATTAAATTGTGGGATATTTTTTATATTAGGAGAGAGGAATTGCATCCAAATATTTTATATAAAAATTCATAAAAAAAAACTATTACTTAACAGACCCGAATCAAAATTGTACTCATACAATTATTACAATATCTGGTTATTATTTCTAAAAAAATATGATTTTTGTATTATTTTATTTCTCAGTTCATATGATTAATTTTTTTAAAAAAAAATAAGATAAAAAAAATTCAAAAACCATTATCTTGTATAAAGAAAGATGTGATAGAAGATAATTACGTATAACTGTTATTCCATGACTTTAAAAATTAAATACTATTTTAATCAATCTTACATTTAGATAATTGACAAGACCTGTGAAAAGTCAAAAGTTACACTGCCTGCCAATAAAGTCATCAACTTGCATGTAGACGTAAGTTGGCAGATTAGCCCGGTCTGTAAAGAAGGTGAAATCTGAACAGAAATTATTTACGAGCACTTCTAATATTAACTGAAGTAATAATCATTTATCTAACAATTATTAGAACACACAGTCTTTCAATAATTATTTACTTGCTGGTACTGTGCTGAACTTTGTCGCAAAAGTTAAAACATTCCCAGCTAGGAATTGATTAAAAGTGACCAGTCCATTTACTTTTCTATCGATTCATCAATTGCCTTATTGATCTAAATTCTATCTGATATCTTTAAATGCTTAAACATTAGATTTAATTTTGATACTGTCAAATTACGACTCTCCAATAAGAAGACGATATGTGGATCATCGTGACCCCAGATTACGAGGAGACACGCAGACAACCCAGGCTCAGACAGTTGGGCCTCCAGCTCATGACCTCCTTTCAGGATATCATTGCCTCCAACTGGGCCTCTACGTCACCACCGCCTTCCAGGCCATTATTATCTCTAGGTCATGACCGCCCTCCAGAGCATCATCGCCTCCAGCTGGGTCTCCACGTCACCACCGCCCTCCGAACCATCATTACCCAACCAAGTTGGGACGTCAGGTCATAAAAACCGTCTTAATGCATAGACGACTTCTGATTAAGCCAGCGAGGCTAAAGCCCTAGTGAACGGTTCTCAGCCACCTAGCTGGGCCTCGCAGGCATCATTACCTAACTCAGTTGGGCTATCATATTGCGGCCGCCCTAGGCCCACTACCGCCTCCGAATCTCTATAAAAAGGACTTGGTAAGCAATCCATAAGGCAGATTCGTTTTTCAGTTTTAAAAAGATACTCTTGAGCTTGCCCTAACTTAAGCATCGGAGCATCCTCGGAGGCATCCCCTCCGTCAACCCCATAGCTACTCTCCCTTTCCCTATGCAGGTACTTCTGCGGTCCAATCTCTTGCTCAACAACACACATATTTGGCATCAACAGATTGGCGCCGTCCGTGGGAAACCACATCTCTCTCTGACAGTAACAGCGAAGAAGTCTAAAGAACTCATCTGTTAGCATGCCCCCAAAAACACCCGCCAGGGATCTAGGCGCTCGCGTGCTACGGTCGGAACAACGGTCGGGAGCAAGTTCCTCAGCCGAACCTGAGGTTCACCCGAATGAAGGCACACTCCAGGTGCAATTCGCAGAGCTCGCACATTTAGTGGCCGATCTGGCGGCCGAAGTTCGCAGGAGACCTCAGCAGACTCTGCCACTCCCGTCGCAGGAACCAGGTCACAACGGTTCCACTGACCGCCGCCTACCAGCGGATGTCTGCTCGGTGACCCACTCACCTCCCCCAGCCAAGTTCGGAGAAAGTCCCGTGTCCAAGAACAGCGAAGGGTTTGGCAAACGGATCGAGGACATAGAGGGACGAATCAATGAGGCATTTAAAGAACGCGGCCACAGTATTAGCAATGATCTCGATGTACAGGACCCACCTTTCACGCAAGAAGTCCTTGACGCCCCCCTCCCACCAAATTTTCGGATGCCACAAATCAAACCTTACGATGGATCCACCGATCCCCTGGACCATCTCCAGCACTACCGAACCACAATGACCCTCCATAGACATTCGGACCTTGTGATGTGCAGGGCATTCCCATTAACTCTTGAGAAAGCGGCTGGGACGTGATATTCCCGCTTGAAACCAGGAGGTATTCGCACCTTTAAAGACCTAAGCTATGCTTTCGCCTCACATTTCATCAGCAGCAAAGGACCCAAGAAAACTTCGGAGTCTCTATTTAATATTGTCCAGTCAAAAGGAGAGAAGCTTCGCGCCTATATTTCCATATTCAACACTGCAGCTTGGGAGATCCCAGACCTTGATCCCAGTGTTCAGCTCTTGGCATTCAAAAATGGATTAAGATCCGGATTCTTCAGTTCAAAACTCATCAGACATCCGCCTATGGATATGAATGAAGTCTTGGCGCGAGCTGAAAAATACATGCTGTCAGAAGATGATCAGGCATTCCGAAGAAAACGCGAAGGAGACACGAAAAGGAGGAAGAGAGGCCCCACTAGTCCCTACCGCGAGCCCAGTAAGCGGCCGTTTCGCGATGAAAAACCCAGAACCCTCAGGCCTTTTGAGGATAGATCCCGGAATCTCGCAGCTTTCGGCACCAGAGCTAGAACTCCGGGGCAAATCCACAGCTACTCACCACTGAATGCCTCTAAGACCAACATTCTAATGTAGATTCATGACAGGGACCTCTTGCAATGGCCCCTAAGGCCGCCGAACCTCAACCCAGATCGAAATACTTGGTGTAGATTCCACAGAAACTTCGGCCATGACACGGAAGAATGTAGGCCTTAAAAAACCAGATCGAGGCTCTCATCAATCGGGGGCATCTAAAAGAATACGTCGGGCCACGATAGGAGAAATTTGATGAATGATCGCGCAGAAGCCCTGAACGCCCTTTTGAGCGAAACAGACCTACAAGGACAGTACAGAAGAGCCCAGGGCCAAGTTATAGGGAGCCTAGCCAGAAAAAACCAGAGGCCCCCGTGGTGAAGATTATCAAAACCATTTATGGAGGACTCGCTGCCGGTGGGGGGTCATATGCTCGCAGTAGGTCTTACGCCAGGTTGATAGCCTCTGTCGCTGGACCTCATAAACGACCTAAAACCGGAGAGATCATTTCTTTTTCGGACGAAGACTTAGAAGGAGTGCAGATTCCACACGACGATGCTGTTGTAATTTCACTCCTCGTGGCTAATCATGAGATAAGACGAGTCCTGGTCGACAACGGGAGCTCAGCCGACATCCTCTTTTATGATGTCTTTCAACAAATGCAACTGGGCGATACACATCTAGAGCTGGTCTCCACCCCACTCTACGGCTTCTTAGGGGGACCAGTGTTTACAGAAGGCAGCATAACTCTCCCGGTAACTGCGGGGACGACACCCCAAACAACGACCGTACACTCCACTTTGTTAATTGTTCGACAACCCTCCTCCTACAATATGATACTCGGACGACCCACACTGAATAAACTCCGAGCGGTTGTCTCTACCCATCATCTCAAAATCAAATTCCCCAAAAAAGACGGAGTAGGCGAAATCAAAGGAGATCAACGAATCGCCAGATCCTGTTATCTCAGTGCAATAAAAGGGTAAGAAGACGGAAGCCCTACCACTTGAACTGGATGACCTTAGGGATAAAGCAAGCAACCTACGAGGTAGGCCCGGAGAAGATGTACTCACGATCCCCCTCAACGAAGATAGCACCAGAACTGTTCAAATTGGTTCCAACCTGTCCAACGCATTTCAGGAATCTCTACTAGCCCTTCTACGGGCAAACCAAGACCTATTCGCCTGGACCGTTGCAGATATGCCAGGAATAAGCCCGGATGTTATCGTACATCGCTTGAGTGTGGATTCGACCCACAAACCGATCGTCCAGAAGAAAAGGTCATTTGCTCCTGAGCGACAAGCAGTTGTTCGGACAAAAGTTGACAAATTACGTTCGGCTAACTTCATCCGAGAGGTGAGCTATCCAGACTGGGTATCCAATGTTGTAATGGTAAAAAAGGTAAACGGCAAATGGTGAATCTGTATAGACTTTTCTGATCTCAATAAAGCCTGTCCGAAAGACAGTTTTCCTTTGCCCCGGATTGATCAACTCGTTGATGCAACATCCGGCCATGAGCTATTAACATTCATGGATGCTTACTCCGGGTATAACCAAATCCTCATGCACCCACCTGACCAAGAGAAGACGACATTTATCACAAAACAAGGCCTCTATTGTTATAGGGTCATGCCATTCGGTTTGAAAAATGTCGAGGCCACTTACCAGAGATTAGTAAACAAGATATTCAAAGAGCAGATTGGTCGAAATATGGAAGTATATGTAGACGACATGCTGGTCAAAAGCGTCGAAGCACAAGACCACGAGGCCGATCTCCAAGAAGCTTTTGATATCCTCCATCATCATCACGTGAAGTTGAATCCTAAAAAGTGTGCTTTTGGGGTCACTGGGGGGAAATTCCTCGGCTTCCTAGTCACCCACAGAGGTATAGAAGTCAATCCAGAGAAGATCGATGCTATTCTTAACATGAGTCCACCTCGGACCGTGAGGGAAGTCCATCAACTTACTGGAAGAATAGCGGCCCTCAACCGATTCATGTCAAAATCTGCCGAGAAGTGCCTCCCCTTTTTTAAAGCCATTCGTCGAACCCAGAACTTCGTGTGGAACGAAGCTTGTCAAGAAGCATTCAGGGCGCTGAAAATATATTTGGGGACACCTCCCGTGCTTACCAAACCAATAGTCAGCGAAGAACTTTTCTTGTATCTTTCGGTTGGGCCCAAAGTAGTGGCCTCCGTCTTAATACAAGAGGAAGAAGGTGCACAGAAGCCGGTGTATTATGTCAGCAAGGTACTTCACGATGCCGAAACAAGATATCTTCCGGTGGAAAAGATGGCGTATGCTCTGTTGATTTCGGCCCGGAAGCTTTGACCCTATTTTTAAGCCCATACCATCACACTCCTCACTAACTAGCCTCTTCGACAAATACTCCACAAGCCAGATGTTTCCGGTAGAATGGTCAAATGGTCAATTGAGTTGGGCGAGTTCGACATCCGTTATCGGCCTCAGACAGCTATCAAAGCACAAGCCCTAGCTGATTTTGTCATGAAAACTACTTTGCCATTAACGGAAGCAGAATCTCCGAAGGATGTTAGTCAATCGAGCCCGTTTTTACGTTGGACCCTTCATGTGGACGGATCCTTCACTAACTCTGGAAGTGGAGCCGGGCTCATTCTGAGCGGTCCCGACAACTTCACCATTGAGTACGCCTTGAGGTTTAAGTTCCCAGCGTCCAACAACGAAGCCGAGTATGAAACTCTACTCGCGGGCATGAAATTAGCCAAGGTAATATCTGTACAAAATTTACATGTATATAGCGATTCCCAACTAGTGGTGAACCAGGTGAACGGCGAATTCGAGGCCCGAGGAGAAAAAATCGCTCGCTACCTAGCAGCAGCAAAGACATTAGCTGGGCAGTTTGAAGTATTTTCTCTGAACCAGATTCCGCGAGCAGAAAATACGAAGGCCGACTCATTGGCCCGGCTTGCTTCATCTTGCCAGCTCTAGTCAAGGCGAGCAGTCTACCTCGAAACCCTAGCCGTACCTAGTATCGATGAAATAATGGTCTTACCCGTGGTTGGTGAGAGAACATGGATGAGTCTTATCCTAGAATATCTACGTGACGGTCTTCTTCCCGATGACAAAGGCGAAGCCCGAAAGATTGTGTCTCGAGCCGCCGGTTACGCAATTCTGGATGATCACCTGTATAAGCGAGGGCTGACAATGCCCTTCTTGAAATGTCTTGACCCAACCGAAGCTAATTACGCCCTCCGAGAAGTCCACGAATGTATATGTGAAAATCACCTCGGGGGACGTGCCTTGGCATTCAAGATTCTTCGTCAATGATACTATTGGCCAAAGATGAGGGAAGCAGCCATGGAGCTGGTGACCAAATGTCAAAGCTGTCAACGGTATACCATTGTGCCGCATCGACCAGCGAACCTTTTGACACCAATTGTCAGTCCACTTCCTTTCGCTATGTGGGGAATGGACCTTTTCGGACCTTTTCCCGGAGCAACCGGCCAACGAAAGTACCTCATAGTTGCAATAGATTATTTTACAAAATGGGTGGAAGCTGAACCCTTGGCCAGCATCACTGACTTTCAAGCTCGAGCCTTCGTGTGGAAATCAATCGTATGTCGGTTTGAAGTACCACAAGTGTTAGTGACAGACAATGGCAAACAGTTTGACAGTGTTCGGTTCAAAACATTTTGCGATGAATTACACATTGACCATCGTTTCTTTTCGGTTGGATACCTACAAGCAAATGGACAAGCCGAAGTTACCAACCGAATGATCTTGCAAGGCATTAAAAGGCGAATAGACGAAGCAGATAAGCAGTGGACAGACCATTTACCCAACATACTTTGGGCATATCGAACCACGACTCGAGCACCCACCGGGGAAACCCCTTTCTTCATGACTTACGGGTCCGAGGCAGTCATCCCCTTGGAAATAGGAGTACCTTCCTTGCGAGTTCAGAACTTCGAGGAACGAAGCAATGAGGAAGCCCTTCGCACGAACGCTGATCTTTTCGATGAAGCCCGGGATAAAGCCCAAATCCGACTTGCCGTTTACCAGCAGCGAGCTACCAGGTACTTCAATTCAAGAGTAAAAGTAAGACACTTCTGTCTCCATGATCTCGTCTTACGAAAGAACGAAGTATCTAGGCCCCGAGAATCAGGCAACTAGTCCCTAATTGGGAAGGGCCATATTGAATCAAAAAAGTATGCCGTCCTGGCACTTTTGAACTCGAAGAATTGAACGGAAAAGCCATTCCTCGTACTTGGAATACGGAACATGTTCGACGTTTTTATCAATAAAAAGTGTTGCGCACATGTAAACAGTCTTGTTTTATATATTAAAGACTTTACTTACATCTGTCTTTCTGTCGACTAAAACAAAAAGCCTGAACCAAGGCAAAGTAGGGCACCGACAGCCTCAAAATACAACACAAAACACTGGCCGGGCCAAAACCACAAAACAAAAAAGGGGGCTACAACAGATTGCCCTCAACCTAAGCCCTACTAATCTCCAAGGGCAGGAGACCCCGTGCCTGATCACCCGTCACGGTCCTGTCCATCAGCTTGCTCCTCGTCTGAAGCCAACAGTTCCTCATCCTCGGGCCCCAACAGGTCCAACGCG
The DNA here is from genome assembly GCA_023935145.1 of Bretschneidera sinensis. Taxonomy (NCBI): domain Eukaryota; kingdom Viridiplantae; phylum Streptophyta; class Magnoliopsida; order Brassicales; family Akaniaceae; genus Bretschneidera; species Bretschneidera sinensis. The sequence goes on along the minus strand of CM043700.1, from coordinate 27,086,601 downwards.
GAGATATCGAGCTCCGGGTACATGGCCTCAGCCTTCCCCTTGGCCTCTATGAACCCTGTAAGGTACTGCTGGCTACCCTCGGAAATGACGGCAAGACGATAGGCCTCCGAACTCTGGAAGGACACTAAGGCTTCTTCCACGGCCGCCCTAGTACGAGCCTTAGCCTCCTCTGTAGCAGTGCGAAGACGAGCCTCGGCCTCCTCTGCTGCGGCTCTAAGGCGAGTTTCGACCTCTTCTGCAGCTGCCCGAGTAGTGGCTTAAGCTTCGGCTTTAGCCAAGACAGCAGACTCCAAGGAAGCCTGCAGCCGGCAAACGGCCTCTGTCCTCTCCTCCAGCTAGCGCTGGGTACGCCCTAGGAGCTCCGCTGTCTCCATGTATCGATGTGTGGCCGCACCCACCAGAACACCCATCTCAGACCAGAAGCCATGTGTGAAACAAAATTCGATGAAAACGACGTAAAGCAAAGTGAAAACATAATCGAACCTGAGAAGCCAGAGCCTCGATCGTCGCACAGAGAGAGTCCGTGGTCTTTCGACCCAACTCAGCAATGTCGCGAGGAGGGGTGCCCTTAAACAGATGCTCCCTCGCCACCCGAGGATGTGCGAAGACAGAGTCATCTGTCCTGATGGCCCAGTTGGGCATGAAGATCGAGGCCTCCGAAGCCGCCTCTTGGCTAGGGCCCGGGATAGTGGAAGTCCTCGTAGTCACGGGAATCGGCGTCGGGGCACTGCAGACCGGAGGTGTCTCTAACTGGGTCGGTGGTCTTGGAGGAGTCCCCAAGTCGATCGGAGTCGAAGATGGAGCTCGGGACCTCTTCTTAGGCCGCGAAGTCCAGGCCGTTTGCTTCTCGGACCGAGCCGACCTCCTCTGCTCCAATGCCAACTTCCTGGCATGCTCTCGGGCACGGGCAGCTGCCTCAATCTCTGATTAAAACACACAAACAGAGGAAGGAAATAGCGTAAGTACAAATCGCAGGATAACGATGCAAAATAAGAATAAAGAAAGTAGAAGGTAAACCAAAGCCTTTACCGCTCTCAAGCGAAGGCTCGGGGCACGAAGAACAAAGACCTCGCCGGGCCAGTTCTTCATTATCATATAGAACCCCGACATCCAAAGGCGAGGCCACCATGGCGTTCACCGTTTCTTGCTCATACAGAAGAAGGCCCACCTTTTTGCATTTCCCGGTGCAGTCCATACTCCACGCACGAGGTAAGCCGAAGTCCTCGGCAGATTGGATGAAAAAGAAATTCCTCTTCCACCTTTTGATAGATGAAGGGGTCTTCTTCAGCAACCTCCTCCTCGACAGAGTACTGAAGACCACCCACCCTGTCTGACCATGCCGGCTGATCAAGAAGTGGGCCTTAAAAATATCCATCGTCATTGGTCGGCCCACTTCTAAACAAACGCAAATAAAGGCCATGATCAGCTGTACCGAATTGGGCACCAGCTGACACAGCGCTATATCAAAGTACTTAAGAATCGTACAAAAGTAGGGGTGAAGGGGAAACCGGAGCCCGGCCTGCATGTGATGCTCGTACACGTAGAGCTCGAACGGGGCTCGGTCAGGGAGGACATCACAGGCCCTCTCTCCCACCTTGGCCAGCCGAAGACCATACTCGCCCGGAATGCGGTACGTCTTCCTAATCACCTCCAAATCCTCCTCCCTCAGTTGACTAGGGATCTCGTTGGCTGTATAGTTCCATTCCTCTCTCTCCTCTCCAGTCGAGGTCTCCCTAATATCGGTCAACGCCCTAAGAGTGTCCTCACCAGACGAAGACTCTTCCTGATACTCCCTCCCCACCTCCAAAGGAACGTAGGGTACTAGTGCCATGGGGTCTGCCCTTAGCATGCCCGTTACGGGGGCATTCCCCCCAGAAGAAGACGAGGACACCTCTACTTCTTCGGAGCTGCTGCCACTCGTACCATCTACACTACTCCTACCGTTACTACTGCTAGGCCTATCACGATATGTATCAAACGAAGAAGACATGATGTAAATATTAAAGAGACGAACTCACCAAAGTCCGAAGGATTCGGACTTGAACTCCTCCTGAATTCCTCCTAAACGTTCGGTATGTCCAAGAGCGTTCCTCTCCAAGATCTCGCAAATGCCACGATCACACAATAGACCCTAGCACCAAAAAACTACGCGCAGCGTTGAGACACGACAGATACGAAAAAAGAAAATTCTCTTTGCAGGGACGAGGACGAGGACTCTCAAACACAATTGAGACGAGGCCGAGGACTCTCACAAAAGCTATTCTGAAAACAAAAGGAGATTATGAAATGAGCAAGGAAGAAAGGGAAGCTAAAGCCCCTTATATAGGGAAAGGGTCATGGCCAACAAGGACCATTTAATGCGAACGCAGGAACCAAGGGGACTCTTTAGAGTCCCCAAGCGACCGACACACTTTCCCAAGGGGCGTTACGTCCCTCGAGGTGGCCGCCGTTTTCCCTAAAATGACTGTTTAAAATTCCAAGGTAACATGACCCGTCATTTACGCAGGCAAGGCCACGTGTTACCTCAGCCGCCGTCTTGGACAAGAAACACTTTCCCGTAGCTCCACTAGTCCTCGGCCCACTCTCTTCAAGGTCCGAGGAGATGGATTGCTCCATGAGTCCTCGGACCCATGGTATTCTTGGCCGAGGAGATGGATTGCTCCACTGGTTCTGGGCCCACTCTCTTCAAGGTCCGAGGAGATGGATTGCTCCACGATTCCTCGGACCCATGGTATTCTTGGCCGAGGAGATGGATTGCTCCACTGGTCCTCAGCCCACTCTCTTCAAGGTCCGAGGAGATGGATTGCTCCACGAGTCCTTGGACCCATGGTATTCTTGACCGAGGAGATGGATTGCTCCACAGGTCCTCGACCCACCCTCTTCAAGGTCCGAGGAGATGGATTGCTCCACGTGTCCTCGGACCCATGGTATTCTTGGCCGAGGAGATGGATTGCTTCCCAAGTCCTCGGCCCATTATCTTTAAAGTCTGAGGAGATGGATTGCTCCACGTGTCCTCAGACCACTGGAATTCTTGGCCGAGGAGATGGATTGCTCCACTGGTCCTCGGCCAACTCTCTTCAAGGTCCGAGGAGATGGATTGCTCCACGAGTACTTGGACCCATGGTATTCTTGGCCGAGGAGATGGATTGCTCCACTGGTCCTCGGCCCACTCTCTTCAAGGTCCGAGGAGATGGATTGCTCCACTAGTCCTCGGACCCATGGTATTCTTGGCCGAGGAGATGGATTGCTCCACTGGTCCTTGGCCTACTCTCTTCAAGGTCCGAAGAGATGGATTGCGCCACGTGTCCTCGGACCCATGGTATTCTTGGCCGAGGAGATGGATTGTTCCACAGGTCCTCGGCCCACCCTCTTCAAGGTCCGAGGAGATGGATTGCTCCACGAGTCCTCGGACCCATGGTATTCTTGGCCGAGGAGATGGATTGCTCCACTGGTCCTCGGCCCACCCTCTTCAAGGTCCGAGGAGATGGATTGCTCCACGAGTCCTCGGACCCATGGTATTCTTGGTCGAGGAGATGGATTGCTCCACTGGTCCTCGGCCCACTCTCTTCAAGGTCCGAGGAGATGGATTGCTCCACGAGTCCTCGGACCCATGGTATTCTTGGCCGAGGAGATGGATTGCTCCACAGGTCCTCGGCCCACCCTCTTTAAGGTCTGAAGAGATGGATTGCTCCACGTGTCCTCGGACCCATGGTATTCTTGGCCGAGGAGATGGATTGCTCCACAGGTCCTCGGCCCACCCTCTTCAAGGTCCGAGGAGATGGATTGCTCCACGTGTCCTCGGACCCATGGTATTCTTGGCCGAGGAGATGGATTGCTCCACTGGTCCTCGGCCCACTCTCTTCAAGGTCCGAGGAGATGGATTGTTCCTCAAGTCCTCGGACCCATGGTATTCTTGGCCGAGGAGATGGATTGCTCCACAGGTCCTCGGCCCACCCTCTTCAAGGTCCGAGGAGATGGATTGCTCCACGTGTCCTCGGACCCATGGTATTCTTGGCCGAGGAGATGGATTGCTCCACAAGTCCTCGGCCCATTATCTTTAAAGTCCGAGGAGATGGATTGCTCCACGTGTCCTCGGACCACTGGTATTCTTGGCCGAGGAGATGGATTTCTCCACTGGTCCTCGGCCCACTCTCTTCAAGGTCCGAGGAGATGGATTGCTCCACGAGTCCTCGGACCCATGGTATTCTTGGCCGAGGAGATGGATTGCTCCACTGGTCCTCGGCCCACTCTCTTCACAGTCCTAGGAGATGGATTGCTCGACAAGTCCTCGGACCCATGGTATTCTTGGCCGAGGAGATGGATTGCTCCACTGGTCCTCAGCCCACTCTCTTCACAGTCCGAGTAGATGGATTGCTCCACAAGTCCTCGGACCCATGGTATTCTTGACCGAGGAGATGGATTGCTCCACAAGTCCTTGGCCTATTATCTTCAAAGTCCGAGGAGTGGGATTGCTCCACTTCTCCTCGGACCCATGCTATTCTTGGCCGAAGAGACGATTCGTTCCACAAGTCCTCGGCCCATTCTCTTTCGCCTTAGAGCACATTTCGACCCGGCTTCATGTCTCCACAGAGGACCTAATGCCAACCTAGTTCTGCTACTTCCTTAACCACAGTGTCGCACTTAAGGAAGTGGGGGGCCTCTGATACTGCCAAATTACGACTCTCCAATAAGAAGACGACATGTGGATCATCGTGACCCCAGATTGCGAGGAGACACGCGAACAACCTAGGCTCAGACAGTTGGGCCTCCAGGTCATGACCTCCTTTCAGGATATCATTGCCTCCAGCTGGGCCTTCACGTCACCACCGCCTTCCAGGCCATTATTACTTCTAGGCCATTATTATCTCCAGGTCATGACAGCCCTCCAGAGCATCATCTCCTCCAGCTGGGTCTCCATGTCACCACCGCCCTCTGAACCATCATTACCCAACCAAGTTGGGACGTCAGGTCATAAAAACGGTCTTAATGCATAGACGGCTTCTGATTAAGCCAGCGAGGCTAAAGCCCTAGTGAACGGCTCTCAGCCACCTAGCTGGGCCACACAGGCATCATTACCCAACTCAGTTGGGCTATCGTATTGCAGCCGCCCTAGGCCCACTATCGCCTCCGAATCTCTATAAAAAGGACTTGGTAAGCAATCCATAAGCAGATTCGTTTTTCAGTTTTAAAAAGATACTCTTGAGCTTGCCCTAACTTAAGCATCGGAGTATCCTCGGAGGCATCCCCTCCGTCGACCCCATAGTTACTCTCCCTTTCCCTGTGCAGGTACTTCTGCGGTCCAACCTCTTGCTCAGCAACGCACATATTTGACATAAACAAATTTCATAAAATATTTTATGGTTTGTCTACTTTTTATTTTATATCTTGAGATTTTTTATGGTAAAATAAATCTTATAGTATATCTCCGTTAGCATAAGATGTTAACACCGTTAAATTGCAAAATCAAAATATTATTTTACCCTTACATATCATATGTCATAAGTGCTTAATTTCATAAAGTCTTAACATTTTATCAATAAAATCATAAAATATGAAGACATAAATAACATGTTCAAAAACTCTCACATTTCATCTCATACCGTTGAATTAAATAAAGATAAAATGGTATTTTGATTTTTCAATTTAACAGTGTTAATCCTCTATACTAATGGAAACATACTACAAAATTTATTTTACCATAAAAAAAATCTCAAATATAAATTAAAAGTCAAATAAATCATATGATATTTCGTAAATTTAAGCCCGCCTACACGTCATATGGTATCTCAGGTTTTTTATGCTTTCATAAACACATTAAAAATAGTACTATCAACTGAATTACCTAAAAAAATCTAAAGGAGATTAATACTCAAATGGTAAAAAGAGAGACAAATAACTGAACTCCATAACATAGGTTTTGTTTTCGATTTTTCACTAGGTACAAAGAATTCTGAAAGGTTATACCCGTATAGTATTTTTATGATATTTACATGATTTATTTGAACGAAAAAATTTGTATACATTTAAAAATTAATCGAGTCAAAAGTTTAAATACCCTGATCATTTAAAATAAAATTACTTGTGATTTAAGCAATAAATTATCGACTTTGGTTATACAATATAGAGGATTACAGATATTAAAGAGATAAATATGAATTTCTAGACCAATAAATTATTGGCTTTGATTATATAATGCGGAGAATTATGGATATCAAAGAGATAAATATAAATGAAAATCGAAAAAGGTTGACTCCATTGTGAAATTCTAAAACTATAGTTTTATCTTGCGTTATTATAATGAAAAAATATAATACAATTAAATATTATCATTTTTAAATTATATTAAAAATACTAAAAATACGTTGAGAAAGTAATAAAGAATACGAAAACGAAAAATGAAAAATATTTTCAAAACTAAACAAGGTCTAAAGTTTGCAACTAACTGTTATGACTGAAGAAGCACTTTTCTTTCTTTTTGGGTAGGAAGTTAAACATTAGCAGGAGTATTATTTACTCAATATATATGGTCACATGGAGGAGAAACAAAAGCAACCAACCAAATAAGAACTTGGGGTCTAAGCAATTTTATATACATATATATATATATATATATATATTAAGAAACATAAATATCATAGCATGGGAAGTAGCACAATAATTATGGAAAACATGCAGGCATCATTAATTAATAAACATAATTATTTTAAGCATGCATTAAAATCTTACCTTTGCAGTGAAACATCAAATCAACTTCTTGGCTTTCTTATGTATTAGCGTTACGATTTTAACCCAACGCACCTGACATCCATAATGTACCATCAAAAAAATAAAAAAAACACAAAACATGACATTCATAATGACTAACGAGGCAATCATTAAATATCTAATATAACTCCATTAAAAAAACAAAATATTTTTTACTTCATTAAAAAAAAAACATTTTTTAAGGGGTTTACATTTTAATTTTCCTTTTAAGATTTGATCTCAAATCTTGTAAATTTGAATCTTAATTTATATTGAAATCTAAAACGATATTTCAATTTTTAAAATAACCACTCAAATTTGACACTCGAAACAATGAATTAATAATTTTGTATTACGTCATAAAGTTTGATTAACAATCGATTAGTTTACCTTCGAAAATTACTATAACGAGCGAGAAAAAACATTATAATAAAAAAGAGTAAGATGATTTATAATTAATTGATGCAAAAAATAGATATTAATGATCGAGTGTTAACCTATAAGCGATACATTAAAATTTACTAAGATTATTAATGTTAGAGTTGATGCATATTTTACGGGTTTAAATATGTAGAACTCTCGACGATCATGAGATTCCACTCCTTGGTAGAGGGTAGCACCCTCGAAAAATTTAGGCTCTGTACAGGTTTTAGGTATGGTTTTTTGCTTGAAAATTTAGGTTTGAGCCCATGAATAGCTGTGATTTTGTAATAGGATGGAAACCCTAATTAGGATGTCTTATATTGCCTATAAATACTTTATGTACTGAGCGCATATTAAAAACGAGAGATTTGTGATGTTGATTACAGTGAAATATATGACAGGATGTAACCCTATTCTGATGTGAACCTGGGTGCATCATGTCTTATTATTTTATTTCTATTTATTATTCGTGTGATTGACATGTCTCGAATCGTTCAATTAATATTAAAAAAAGAAAAAAAAACAAATTTACCTTCTCAAGGTTTCATGATTTGGTCAATTTAACTTTGAATTTTGAAAGAGTGTCAATTTACCTGTGAGTTTTATTTTTTTAGATCAATTAGACCTTACATTCAATTAGACCGTAAAAAAAAAGTGAAAGACATGTCAGGTCACCAAAACGATGACAAATTGACATAAAAAATAAAGACTTAACATGTTTTTCACGTTTCTCTTAACGATTTAATGGGACAAAAAATTAATTGACTTGAAAAATAAAAATCATAAACAAATTAACACTCTCTCGTGTTGATCCAATCTTAAAACCGATAAAATTTTCCTCTAAAAAAATTGACTACTGTTGAGGAATTACCTTAACAAATACTGCTACTACAAAGTAGCTAAGGAAAGAGTAATTGTAGTAATTGATTAGTTAACCAAGATAAATTATATACTTCTGGATTACCTTGAAAGATTCGATCTGGAAGTCTGGAACTATAACAGGAAGCTAAACGGCGGGAAAAAAGAAGAACGCAAAAGAAAAAGCTCCAAAAGCAATCTCTCTCTCTCATTCTGTTGTTAACCATTTTTTAAAGAGACAAAAAGGATACACAAAAAACAGATAGTCTCTCTCTGTTTTTTTATTTTTATTTTTTATCTTATTAAGCGTGAAAGAGAAGGTGATTAGCTTCTTGAAGAAACATTCTCCACTTTAGATCTCAAGCTTCACCACTTCTCCACAGGTACATTTCAATCATTCAAATCTTGCATTTTCATTAATAACAGTGAAATTTAAGGCTTTTTTGTTTTTTTGTTTTAAGAGTTGCTCTTGTTTGTTGATTGCTTTGAATTTTGTGATTCTAAGTTTTAGGAAGAGAGAGAATCCTGTATGGTTTGATTGTTGGTTGAAATGGTCATCGAACGGTCTGCTATGGGATTAAACTTTAAATCAGAGAGAACTCATTTGCATGTCAAAGTTGATGAGATTTGTTTTTCTTTTTACATTCATTGTTTGGTATCCGAGAAAAAAGAAAGAAAAAGAAAAACTACTCTGCAAGTGCGGGATTGTAAAATTTTAGTTGAGTTTGATCATTTTGTGATTGGAAAACAAGATTGAAATCTGGATTGGAGTATTTTGTCCTCTTTGGTCTTCTTTCTTTTTCATACAGCCAAACAATGGCAAAAAGTAATTTAACATATATATGAAACTTTACCATTTTCTATGAAAAAACAAAAATAAATAAGCAGAGAATAGTCTAGGTTTTCTACACAGGCTCTTTGACTATGGCAAAGCGTCAATTCGTTTTTCTTTTCATTTTTTTTGTTGCAAAAACGATCATTTAAAACAGAAATTTGGTTAATTAACCAGCTTACCCCTTGAAAATTTTCTAATATGCTATGGAGAGCAAAAAACTGTGCTTCAACAAACGTTAAAGTATATGATGTCCTATGGAGGGTATAATGGCGACATACAAGGGAAAGAAAGATTCCTTTCACCCATCAATTTCTTACACGCATCCCGAGGAATACACCAATTTTTTTGGAAAATTTGTTTTCCTTACTGAAAAAGGGAGCTACTCAACTGAAAAGATTCACTGCTAAAAGCTTTTCGGTGACTAGTTGAGTAGAGCACGATTGTTAGCCTTATTTTGTATGCGGTACGACGTTTTAGGGCTGGATCAGATCCAACGGTGCTTGTTAGATCATCATTATAAAAAAAACAAAGAGTGTCTTGTCGTGCATTGCACGTATCCAATCTGCTCATCAACAGAAAAGCCTTCTGTTGAGAAATGGGTTGTGTAATATGGTAAATGTTTTTCAGGTGCAACAAGAATTTGAAGCGAAATGGTGAATTTATCACTGACCCATTAGTTTGTCGAATGCATCTAAATTACCTATTAGATACAGTTTAATTTTGCAATGACTGCTTACTTATTAGATACAGTTTTTTGTTTATTTTGTTTATTTATTTATTTTTTTTTTCGCAAAATGAATTTCTTGCCTGCTGTGTCCTTGTATTGGTTGAAGTTGGGAGCAGCCAACAAGTCAAAAAACTTATGACGAGCCTACTCCTCTGATATTTAAAGTAGGCCCAAAATCTATTTCATTTGAACACGTCTTATGTGTTGTTATTCAATAATTTTTATGTTGACTAAGGTAACGGTACATTACATAGATCTCCTATGATTGTATTCCTTACACTGCAGATGAAAATGTATTATTGCAGTGAAATCCATTGGTTCTTTGTACACATTGATGCCCTTATGTCATGAAGAGTAGAGTATTGCTGGGTTTAAGTATAAATGGAGAGCGGTGCGAGAAGCAGTAGCAGCAATGAGAGATATGCAGTGTTCAAGAGAGACTCATGGTTCAGCCAGTTCCGCAACGGGTCTAATCCCTGGATGGCAAGATATGTTTACGGCTTGATATTTCTGGTTGCGAATCTGCTAGCATGGGCTGTTCGAGATTATGGTCGTGGTGCCTTGACAGAAATGAAAAGTAAGATTGCTAGTTTGTTTGACACCATTTGGCATTTGGTTTACAAAGATGTAGATTACTTGACCTGCTTTATGAGATAATTTTATTTGTTTACGTTTATAATTAGAATTGGATATTTGTTTTATGCTTAGAATTGGCAAAGTGTTTTCTTGTTTTAACAATGTCAATAGCTGATTAAACCAGTGATATGTGATGCTAATGCACTTTTGGTGTTGAATGGTGGGTGCAGAACTAAAAAATTGCAAAGGTGGGGGTGATTGTTTGGGAGCCGAAGGAGTTGAGCGCGTGAGCTTCGGATGTTTTGTATCCTTTAAAAATCATGGAAATGGTGTTTTGTTCTAGATGGTAGCATTTCTTAGGGTTTTAATAGTTAAAACAGATTGAGCCATCTATCATTATGCTAAAAATAAACAACCTCTTTGGTAACATTTTCCTCAGATCACCATGAACTGAAAACCAAAACTTTTAGATGTTCACACAGTCGACATAAGCTCATCTGAACATTATGATTTAACTTGATATTTTCTCAGAATTTACTTGAAAGGCAGATATATCATAGAGCACAATGCAATACCTCAATCTTAAAGTTAGTCCTATAATTTTGCCTTAATACTATGCTAGGCATTTTATCTAATAATGTTTCTATCAACGGTTGGCACCTCAAAGTTACATGAGTCAAGAGACTCGTGGCATTCCGGATGGTGGTCTGCAAAGATTGTCCTGTGGATTACCTTGACAATTGTCCCCTTCTTCCTTCCTTCTTCTTTCATCCAGCTATATGGTTCGTTTGATTTCATTCTCTAAAAAGTCTACAACTATTATTTTTTCTTCATTATTATCATTGCAAATCCAGCGTCATGAAATAATTTTTCCTTTCAATTTAATTAGCAAGTTGGTATCATTATTTTAACACTGTTTCTTTTTCTTCCTTTATTTGGCAGGAGAGATTGCGCATTTTGGTGCCGGGTATTGTTGGTTCCTCTTATAAATTCCTGTCTACAATGTACAATCTTATTAGAATTGGTTATTTGGGTAGCTGAAAGTGCTTTCCATTTTAGTTGAGTCACTAGAATTGTCAAGACTTTTGTTTAAGTTTTTTTTTTTGGCAAATTCCTTTCAGGGTCTTTCTCCTAATTCAGTTAATAAGTATTATCAGTTTCATCACATGGCTCAATGATTGTTGTCAGTCTGATAAAAATGCAGAAAGATGGTAAGACTCCTCATTCTGAACTATTGTTAATTAAAACTATTTTCCTTCCGTGTATAGTTAATTTGCATGAAATCATTAGCATTTGATGTTTTTTTTATAAAAAAATTTCTCTTCCTAAATTTATTTTGTGCAGAATGTGTTCAATGAAATTTGATGAGAGAGACTGAGTTGTCAGATTGTGTGTTGATCTTATGTTATATCTTCAAACCTGTCTGATAAAAAAGAATAAACGATATTCATATCCTATTCTTAAAACAAATGCAAAGGGTGGCGGGGAGGAAGAAGAAAAATACCTACACAGTGACGATCCATAAGTTGATAAATTCCTCCTGATAAATTATTAGGTGTTAATTCAGGTTTATATGCCAAACTTGTTTAAACCCCATCTATCAATCTTTGTGACGAGGACCATGTACTTTTTGCACCACTTATAGATGTGAGATATTTCCTATGCTTAGACAATTTTTTGCAAATCTGCCTATAAATTAAACGCTTGAAGGTTGAAAAAACTTAATTTACCAATTACCCATGATTGATTACTTGGCTATCAATTCTTATTGAAAATAAGATTTGGTTTGCAGCCACATCCATGTGATGTTACTTGCAACTGCTGCATATATTGTATGCATTGTGGGGATCATTTTGATGTACATTTGGTATGCACCTGATCCGTCCTGCCTCCTTAACATTTTCTTCATCACATGGACATTGGTGCTCCTCCAACTCATGACCAGTGTCTCGCTCCACCCAAAAGTAAGTTATAATTTCCAAGTAAATTTCATTTTTATGATGTCCATAACATAATTTGACATAAAGTTCCTTATATCTGCCTCTGCCTGGAACAGGTAAATGCCGGGTTCTTGACTTCAGGACTCATGGGGCTTTACGTGGTATTTATCTGCTGGTGTGCCATTCGAAGGCATGCTTTCTAAAATTCTGCTCTTGTTTTAAGTTGATGTTACCGTTTGATGATGTTAAACAGCATCCATTAGCTCTCAGCTTCAAATTCGATTGTGATGTTTCTGAACCGAAGCATCTCCATTATTGCAACTCAAGCCTTCATCGTGGTTGGGGTGGCTTATTGGGTGGGTCTTGCTCCCTCGTGGAGAAGCCCATGAATTTAGTCAAAACAGACACACAAAAACAAACACCAAGCACGAGAGAGAAAAAAGATGGATGTAGGATGCCCCATTGTCCTTGACAACCCAAAGAGATCTGCATCAAATGCATATATTTCATGCATTATGATTTCAGATTTCAGAATATACATTCATGAATCCGATCAGTCAAAGAACGCCATGTCATTTAAATAGAGTATTCTTGCTCATTGGTGAATCATCAATTTTTTAGGGAAGTTTTTTATCAGATGTAAAGTTTGAAACTGTCAGCTTTTGTCTAAGGGAAAGAGAACTTGGTCTTTATTAATCAAAAAAAGAAAAGAACTGGTTTTCAATAGATAATTGAGTTTATGTTTACTTGTTGCTTCACCTCGTCATTTTCTCTTCGTTGAACTTAAACATTTGTTAGCGTTTTTGTTTTACAGTGAACCAGCTGGTGAAAGTTGCAACAAGAAGGCAGAAGCTTCAACCAAAACAGACTGGCTTACCGTCATAGTAATATTCGGACCTTTCAAGAATTTCTATTAAGGCCTTGAAGTACACTTGAATGCCACGACATGTATCAGATGTCTAAATATACAAACTGGAGAAAAGTTCAATACTATAATTTTATTGAAACACAATAGCTAGTAGCTACAGAAAGCTCTAATTTTCCCATCGCCATGATTTTAGAATTTGGTTTCCAAAGTAAAATGATAACTCTTGTGTGTGACAGAGTTTTGTTGTTGCACTAATTGCGATGGTTATTGCGACATTTTCTACGGGAATTGATTCCCAGTGCTTCCAGGTTTGTTCCACTATCTGCATAAAGCTTAATTAGTTACATCATCCTCCATGAAAATGTCTGACTACAGTTGCAGTTCAGGAAGGATGACAATCAAGCCGAAGATTCTGTTCCATATGGTTACGGCTTCTTCCATTTTGTTTTTGCCACAGGAGCAATGTACTTCTCTATGCTATTGGTTGGCTGGAACACCCATCATCCCATGAAAAAGTATGTTCCTCAATTTTCATTACACTTTATCTTTTAATACAACTTATATTTGGTCCGGAAATGAAATTTCACATATTCAACTAATGCATAAATTCCAAGCGACTTAAAGATGTCACCAACCCTCGTGTTCGATCATGACAGAAATGGTTTTCCATAAACTCTGAATGATTTCGTCTACTTGGCAACATTATGGTATCAGTATACTGATCTTGGGCAGAACTCTAATGATGCTAAATAGTGAGAAAATGACATACCCAAATGTAAGAACAAATGTCACTTGCAAAACCTTCTTGTTTCTCAGTTTAGCATTAGCAAGTAATGAAGGAATGAATTTAAGCGTCTCTTAAAATATCAGAATAATTATCTGATGATGCCAAATTATGTGACTTGTTATTATGTTTGCTCTTCTACAGGTGGACGATTGATGTGGGTTGGACTAGTACTTGGGTCAGGGTTGTGAATGAATGGCTGGCAGTCTGTGTTTTTAGTAAGTACTTGGGAAAAGTTAATTTGATTGGATAAATTATTTTCACTCTGGATTACTAAGTTTCTTCCCCACCAAACACAATACATGAGTTTTTTTTAGATGTCATTCATGATATCTGAGGAGGCATACTAATAGAAGAACAAAATCTCATTGCAGTATGGATGCTGGTCGCTCCAATTCTATTGAAGAGCAGAAAAACAACTGAATCTACATGAGAAACTAAAAAATGTCCATATTTTTTGCAATTGCTTCACTTATCTGTTGTGCTTCTGGTTTGCTTCAAACTAGGCGCAGATAGAGTGAATTGCAATATGCTCGGAGAAGACTCGGGCCAGACAATACCGACATACAAGCACACTGATCAGATTCGTGCCATTTCTAATGATGTAGTTGTAATCTTCTGGCTCAGCGAAAAAGGAAAATAGGAAAATTCAAATTATTCAATTTAATTGAAAAATGCTCATTAATATATGTAAATTTGAAATTTAAATTTAAAGAAGATATTATGTCCTTCCAAACCATGAAGCTTTTTTTTGGCCTTTTCCAAATCTTTTTTTTTCCTAACCCAAAAGATGGGCTAGGTTTTTAATATGATTAATAAAATATGATGCAAAATTATGTTCGCTAATTCAATGGTTTGGAACTTTGGATATATGACTCTGAAGTGACTGGAGTGATTCGTGGAGCACGAAAACGTCATTTTTAAAGGTAATTACCTCAGAAAGTTTCAAAACAAAACTAGTTATTAATATATCAATTTGGGTAATCTTGTTATTAAATTTTAATATTTGAATAAATCATTCAGTTTAATTACCTATAAGTTATTTGGAAACTTATAGCTAATTTAAAAATTATCTATTATTTATTGTGCACCATACATTTGACATGAAAATATGCCTTTGATTTAGTTGTTTGATTGCAGTTTATTATAAAATAATTCAAATTGATGACATTTATCAATGTTTAGTTTGGCTAAAGAATGGTTTACATAATTAGCAGGTATCGGTTAAATAAATTTTAGGTTGCTCAATATTCCAACAACTCAATTGGCGTGATGGTAGCTTGTCATCTGGGTTCAGCACCAGTATGGTAGTTTGAGTCATCCAAATGGCACGATTTTGCTAATTTTTAGCAATTAAACATATTTCTTGTAGTTTATACGTAATTATGTCTTCTCCCCCCGCCAAATCTGTCAAACTTACGATTGGGGCTTCGCCGGTTCATCCCAATCCGCCATCCTAGGGTGGCAAATTAGGCCACTTAGTTTTCAATTCAAGTGATCTTGCTCTAATCTCAAAAAACATAAAGAGAGTTAAAGATGACTTAACATTATAAAAAGAAGAGTAACACCACAAACGTGAGAATTATCAACCAAAAAAATTAAGGAATAACTTTAATATTTATTTTTTTAAAACAATTATTATTTAATTTCTCCACAATTGTTAATAAACTTTTTCAAATCAGGTTTGTCAGATCACCACTCTTAAAAAATCATATTCCTCAATTGATCTTGCTCTCATCTAAAAAAAAAAAAGTAAAGGACGATCTTACATATGGTTACTTCAGAATGCAATCACAGCATTTGGACAAAGCACAAAAAATATCTTAGATAGTAAAACATACCTACATGGTGATCATTAGCATTAAGCATTCAAATTTGGACTTTGAAAATGAACAGTGCCTTACAAATACATGAAATGACGGAAGGCAAGAACTATAATCATATGACCATTCAATATGATATTAGCAAACAAACCGTGCCCAACCATAACAAATATTTAATAACTTTTCACAGACTCAAGGAACTCACCACAATTATTGACGAGAATGCAAACCCACACAACACAATAAGGAAAAAAAAAAATTATATATGATACAACTTCTAGGGAAGCAGGCAACACGGTTGAACCCATGGAAAATTACAAAAACCAATCACCTCAGATGCAAAAAAGAATAACCTAATTCCTCAGAGGCGTCTGTATCCTTAAAAATTATACACTGCTATTTCTCTCTCCCCTTCCTTTTCCTTACAGCATCAAGCTTTACTTCCATGGCCATGGGACGAACACAAGAAATTTTCTATTTGGTTGGATCATTCAAATATGAAAAGAAAATCAAAACTTTCCACCCAGCATATTAACAGGGAGCAACAAGACAAGGCTTACCCTAAAATGGGATCAGAGATTCTCTGTTTTTAATATTTATCCAAATGGGTTCCCTCCAACAGAAGAGAAAGGATGTGGGGCAGCAGGTGCTGAGAATCTACCAGCTAGCTGTTGATCCCTATTTACAAAGCCAAAGGAACCACCCTCACTGACAATAGCCCTGACTTGATGGCTGCAAAAGGGGGTTAAAAACCTCAATTAAGTAGCCAATAAGAGCCAAAACAAATCTGCTAATATATTATCCAACGATATGGGCAACTTCTGAAAAAGTTTAGTCGGATTTTCAGGTTGGATGATCCATAACTAGGACTGCAATGTAGTTTCAGCAGGTGTAGTCAGACCTCAACTGGCCCTGGCCACAGCCAGTTTCCAGATCCATGTTATACCATTAAACAGGATAAAAAAAAAACCTTTATGAAAATGATTAAGTTTGTGGTATGGCTTTGTGCAGGAATGTCAAGAATCATTGACGGAGGGGGAGAGATTCAACTCACAGAACCAAAGACAATGACAGACAGCCGGCGGGGAAAAGATTTGGGTTTGCAGTTGCCAACAAAAGATTTTCTAAAATATTTTTGCTTAATGGTGGTTCCAACGTTAGTCATACATCTTCGAATCTTGTCCATGCTTTATAGAATGGAGTATGTGTCAATAATCAAAGCTACCGCCCAGGAATTGGGATAACCTCCTCTACTGGAGAGGAGCCTAGTCCATTAAGATGATTAAACATGTGGACAGTTATGTTGCTCAGACTATTTTTTTTTTTTGTGGCTCACCCGTGTCAAACATGACAAGATCCTGATCTGAGTATGGGATCTCTGTCTGATACTCCTCTAAAACTTCGGATACATTTCATTCTCAGCTCAAACAAACAAAGTGGGGTTAGGTGAGTCAGGCAGACTCTTATTGAGCTGTTTATAACATTTTTTGTCCCATTATCATTGGCTGCTAGCTTACTACAAGGCTAATCTTAAAATATACATCCATACTGCATCCCAAATTATTAAATAGTGTTATTATCAAGTAGTATAATAGTATATAACAAGTCAGCCCACCCATATCCGCTTTCAATACTCTTTTTATCCCTGTATCTTGAACTTAAGACGTGCTTAGATACCCCTACCCGATACATCTTAGTCCGAGCAACATAGGTGGAAAGAGAGACATGAGATAGAGAAAATTTAGGATATTAAAAAAATAGAGAATTTAGGATATTTAATTATTTTAACCTTAAGATAAATAAGTTTTTAATTCCTTTTGGGATCATACTGGAATTATTCATATTTGAGTAATTCTCTCCAACTCAGGAGACCAATTCAGATTCCCCATTTCTATAACACACACAAATACATGCATGCATGATCATATGGTTGGCAAATTTATCTCAATTAACTTATGTCAAAAGGTTAGTTACCTAGAAGGTGGCATGTTGCTTGGCACTTGGGGTCCCATATAACCTGTAATTTTTGAAGCAAAGATCAGAACATGAAAGAGAAAAACACAGATAATAATGGTGAAGGGAAATAAACCAAGAAAGGAAAGTAAAAGAGGTGGAGGCATGGCTTTACTTGGTGGCATTGCTGATGCATAAGTTGTTGCTTGGAAAGGCATTCCAGAAGGATAAGGTAATGATTGGGGTGGCATCCATGCTGGTAAGTTAGCACCAAGGCTGGAAGTATGCAATAAGCCTGACTGAGGTGACACATTAGTTAAAGCACCTTGCAGGGG
The DNA here is from genome assembly GCA_023935145.1 of Bretschneidera sinensis. Taxonomy (NCBI): domain Eukaryota; kingdom Viridiplantae; phylum Streptophyta; class Magnoliopsida; order Brassicales; family Akaniaceae; genus Bretschneidera; species Bretschneidera sinensis. The sequence continues at coordinate 27,068,735 of CM043700.1, read as the reverse complement.
AGCCATCGAAGGAAACTGCATCACAGACAACACACATCACAAAATCTTACAACAGAAACTGTAATATGATGAAGTATTTTGATAAGATGTACAGCTTAGATGCGGATACTAAAGTTGAAAAACCAATAGGGGGCAAGGACTATAAGTATTGGATAACTTCTTCAAGAACATATACATCACATGAACCAATTAGTAATGAATTATCATACAACAACAAAGTTCTTAACTAAAAAAAAGAAAATCAATTTTCTATTGTTGCTGGATTGCTTCAACAATACTTGAATTCTTCGCAAACGTACAAAACAAACATGAACATTTTCGTATGTGGATCTACTCAAATAAACTACATCACATACTGTTTGGGTTTGTTGAGGTGGTCCACTGCTGAGATCAAATGGGTTTGACGACTTTGATGGCTGTGGAAAGGTTGGCAATGGCTGTAACAATAAACAGATAAACAATCATGAGAAATTTACAAGCAATAAGAACTGCAATTGTGTAAAAAAGAACACAGTAAAAACTTAATCATCCAGGATCGTAATGGTACCACAGCAGTATTATATTGCATACTGAAACCCATTGCACGGGGTGGACCAGTTTGCCACCCTGGAACTGGTGCAGGATAGGATGGGTAGGCCACGGTAAATAAATCCTGCAGACAATCCTAGATTTAAAATATAATGCATATATGAAGCACAATACGTCAAATAATTAATTATCCGTGAAGAAAAAAACCATTACCTCAGGCAGTGCTCTTCTTCCACTTGACGTAACCTCCGTAGGGGTAAGCTTTGCACCACCAGAAGTAACCTCCTGGGTAAGTTTTGAGACAGCTTGAGGATCTTGCGCAGCTGGTGTACTCAAAGGCTCTTGTACATTTGAGGCAAACGACATATTCCATGGCTTCCAAAAAGACCCATGAAGCAATGATGTTAACAAAAACTGTGATATAGCAAAAACATTGGATAAGTTTGAGAGTAATGCACCATAAGGCTCACCTGATTGCTTGAAGGTCCATCAAGAGGTGGTGTAAGTTGCTGAGTAGTGGACTGACTACCAGAAGCAGGGAATAAAGAAGGCTGTTGATGCTGCACACTAGGCCATTGCCCTGGATCAGAAACTTTGATGAAGGAATTACCACCACTGACAGGTGATATTGGTGTTAATCCAGGGGCAGATGCTAAAGCACCACCTGGGGGAAAAGTTGGGAAGCTGTTAACTAGTGGAGCTACAGAAGCACCAGCACCAAATGGTAACATTGGAGCGTGCCCTGCAGGTGCAACAGGTGGATCACCACCAGTGGGTAACATGGTCATGTTCCCCATGGATGCAGCTATTGAACCACCAGCCACACCAGAAACTCCCGATGTATGACCAAGTACTGATGAAGGAACGGACAACTGAGAAAGTACAGAATCCAATGTATTCACATTTGAAGGAGCATGAGATACTTTTGTGTCAGGGGCAAAATCAAAAGACGCCCAATTGTTGTCATTGGCAGAACTTGTTGGCTGCACAACAGGCTGAACCATAGTTGCTTGTAGTGATTGGGTAACTGCTGCAGCCGGAGGTTCAGGATCGGCGTCAAAATCAATCAAGCTACCGGTACTCTCTAATTTGACTTCAGGCGGATTCCCATTGGTGGAACCCAAGCTACTGGACGATGCAGTTCTCTGCAATTAGAAGGAATGATACAGTAAATTCATTTCCTTTTCCCCCATAAAACTTATAAGAAAAAATAATTTTCCAAAGAATGAATATGCCAACTTCAAGATCGATAATGCTGAGCAGCAACAATTAAGGTAAAGTGTGTATATCTAATATTACTCAAATTGCATGAGAGAGAGAGGCAAGTATTCAAAATTACCACATTGCATTGAAAGATAAAACAATAAATAAAGATAAAAGCAAACTCTAAATGAAAGTCAAAGCAACCAAACTATTTTTATCCTCAAAGTCAATTTAACAGCAAAGTATAATACAACCTTCATAAGAAAGAGTTTGTTCTTTCTTTTAATAAGGAAAAGCTCATTCTTTTTTTTATAAGTAAAAGTTAACCGTAAAGGCACCAAGGGGTGCCATCCCATGTACAAAGCTACTTACACGATAAAAGCTCTAACTCTTCATCGTTTACAGAAGAAAAAAAAGGCTACTAAACCAAAAACTTAAAGTATAAAGCCACCTATCTTTTACCAGGCAAGTGACATCTCCCCCATCAAAAGCCCTCCAATTTTCTTCATTCCACACTAAACAAAAAAATAGAGTGGAATCAAAGTTATAACTTTCTTCAATACTTTAGGCCCGCAAATGCCTCTTCAAGTCCCAATGTCCTTTTCTATAGTTTCGACCCCTACCCAAGAAATTCCTCAAAGTCTAAAGGTCATTTGCCAAAGTTGTATGGTCTAAGAACACCATAATAAGAGGTGATTAACGGACTCAACATCCTTCTTAAAAGATAGAGCTTGTTCTCAAGTGTTGGAAGACTGTAAGCAAGTAGTATGGGATCATAACACAATTTCTCATTGCATATTAGTGTATATTGAATCATACATATCCAGACATAATGGCTGAAACATGACCTGCTACAACTTCGATGAAATGGCTTGGAACATCAATCATTAAAGTACACAGAATAGAGTGCATACAATGTTTGCTACCAACTTTTTCCAATTAAAGATCACATATTAATATAAATTTGACACCAAAAACTGATCCTAAAAGGAAAAATCACCGTGTTGATAGAGAACAATAATGAATAAAAAATAATTCACACATTAATAAAAAATGAGAAGTAAAAAATGGGAGATTGAGGGAGAAACAAAACATATGCATGTCTACTTTGTTTTTTGATAAGTAAACAAATACATGTATACTGGTTCTTCATCTTCAACATCCTTCACTTTCTTTGACACTCTCGAGTTCATTTGCATTGAAAAGTTACAATACTACAAAACTGGGAGAGGTAATTGAACGGCCAGGAGTAGATACTAGATACTGTAGACTTTCCCCCAGAGCCTAAAAGATCATAACACTAGAGAAATGAATGACATAGATAAATACAGGCTTTAATTTATTTCAGTGACTTGAGAGGTTCAACAATCAAAGAAAAGGAAATGCACAGCTCGATGGTCTAATAGGAGTTTTAATAGGATCATTCCTAATTGTATAGCACACCCATGAGTGGACGTAAATCACAGAGCAAAATTCTACAGAGAAATAGAAGGAGAAGCAAAAAAATTAGAGTTCAAGTACACAGGCATATTTGCAAACTGTGAGACATTTGCAGTTTAACTAAATAGAAGCCCTACCTGTGTCTGAGCAGAGCCATAAGCAGTTCTGCCTCCATTGGCTTTTGGAGGTTCACTTATACGAAGAGGCACTACATTCTCCCCCAAAATTTCTCTAACAGGTCGAATCACAGGGGAACTTGACGACTCCAGATCTTTTAGTCGCTCAGGTGACCTGTCTTCCAGCTTTGATTCTCCATCTCTACGATCTTCAAATTTCCTTCCATTTCCAAATCTATCATCTCGACGCCAATCATTGACAATCTCAGGATGAGGACTTCTCCTGTAATCACCATGTTGTCGACTATCTGGCTCATACCCAGGACTTCTTCCCCCAGGACTAGACCTGTCACTGTAACGACGCTCATATGCATCTTCATAAGGTGGGCTTCGAGGCCCACCCTGGCTCCTGTTCTCATAAAATTCTTCCTTGTCCCCCTGCATAACATGCAATTTGAAAATAAAAAAATTATAACCGGAAGATTCAATGAAGCCAGGAAAAGTAAAAATCAATCCTATAGCAGTCAGAACTAAACATGTTAAGGTCATTTTCAGTAATATAATATGTACCACTTTATATCCTAGCTAATATCTCAAAAGAGTTAAATGTGGGGGTTGGAGAGGCATCTTACCATCTTCACCCTTGGAGGCTTGTCATAGTTCCTCTCACCAGTGTATCTTCCATCCACATAAACATGCTTAATGAAGTCCCGGAGCCTCTCAACATTACTGGCAGAGGACATTTTGGTCAGAATCATATTCATTACATAGGTACCAAAACAAACATATTATAAATAGTAACCTGCTATCAGGGAAAGATTGACGCTGTGAATCCCATTCTTTAAAATAAGTTTCCTTTGCACGCTGTTAATATGAAGCAGAAATAAGCCCAAAATGATAAAGTGAGCAAAACCAGTGACAAATGAAAAGTATTTTACAGAGATACCAGAGGAAAAAATTTCTTCTTTACACGGAAAAGAAGTATGCACGTATACCTGATTTCCACCACCTTGTAAAGCACTAACTTCTTGTGAAGTAAATTTAGCCATTGATATCGATTTCACTCGGTGAGTGAACTCCCGACTGCAGATAATTTTCAATGTTTAAGCCACACTTCAAATTTCGGATATAAGAAAAAGGGCATAGCTTAAAGGAAAACTGGGTGTAAATAAGATTATTCACACTTACTGTATTCCACCGCAGGTGGTGCAAACAAAAGTCCAGAAATTAGTGCAAACATATTGTGGCCCCTGCTCAGCAGGAAATAAGATAGCACTATTATGAGAAACAGTATGTTGGATTTTACCAGCAATAAGAGCGTAAGCAAGGGCGGAGCTTTTAAGGGACAGGAGGGGCATGGCCATCCCAAAACTTTTGGGAAATTTTCTAGTATATATTATCTTCTTTAAGTGATAATAACAATAAAATAACATATTTTTATATGTGGCCCTCAAATTAAAATTCAGGACATGCAATAGGGATAAAGATAAAATCACATCTTGTCACTAAAAGTCAATTATATTACTTTCTCCATCCCAATAAGATTGTCACCTTCCATTCTGCACAAATATTAAGACAAGTTTTTCTTTTTCTTAAATGCCCTTTAGATATCTTTAATGTTGATGATGAGTAAAGAAAATGGGTCCACCAAGCATTAAATATATTCTATTTCATGTGTCCCTTATAATGTTAATTTTGGAAAGTATGGTATCTTATATACTCCTTAAGAAAGTGGACAATAATTTTGGGACATCCATTTTTGGAATAAGTTGCAATTCTGTTTTTTCGAGGGAGTAATGCTTTTAGATATTTACCAACAAATTTCAATTCGTCGTTTATGCACATTTGATAAAAGTCGGGTCAAGCTATAAGCACTTATTCTTCTTTAGGAAGCCAATGGAAAGGGCTAGAAGGCCACTAAAAATAAGCTTTTTTCACTTTTCTTTCTACTACGGATTTCAAAAGGACAAAAGCCTAAAGTCATGTAATCAAAACCACTAACGAATTGAACAAATCAAATTCTCTTTCGATTTTTATTTAATCTATTTCCAAGCACTACTTATTTAGGAGTATTAGTTTTCTTTGTAATTTCCTTTTCTCTTTAATGTTTCTTTTTCAAGTAATAGATTAGCCTTTGCAATTAAGCATAGAGATGGCTGCTAGATCTAAAATTTTGTCTCAAAAGTACATAAAACTGATCTATGTATGCATTTTGAAGGTGAAATCAGTTTTTGTCCTAAAGGCTTCGAAGGGTAGCCAACACATGACCAAACAGGTTGTTAACTCATCAGCCACAACTCCCTTCCCCTTTAGAAGTTATAATATATATATCCCCAGTTTAAATATTTAATAATGGTTGGAATTCACACATGGGTCCATGATACGTTAGCATTGTTGAACTTGGCTGTCCACAACTTTTTATACTGTTTCATGGAATGTGTGCAAGACATTAGAGTAATGCGAATTGAACATTTGTATTTTCTTTATATTTTGTATGAACTCACTATATAAGTTGGATATCTATGACTTTATTTTGACTTGTTTAAGTTATGGTATATCTTTGGACTTGAGAATCATGCGTCTCTTGCATATAATGAAACAAAATATATATATATATATATATATATATATATATATATATATATATATGTGCACTCCAAAACCAATGATTATAGGGGCAAGGGGGTGGCAAAGCGAAAGAAAGAAATAAATTTCCAAGATTCATGCTAGTTTCACTAGTCTTATATCGTTATTCAAATATTCAAGGAAGTAATTAGTTCACTTAAGTCGATCTGATTATCAACTGATCCAACGTACATTCTTTTAGTTGCAAGTGTTGGTTTGACTAGAGCCCAAGTTAAGGAGAGTTTAAGATTCCAATACTCTTAAGGGTTCAGTTTCCTCCTATTCACAGGTAAGTGTACCGATGTCAAACCTAAAAATGCAGTAATAGAATTTTAATGAGAAACGAATCAAGCTAATTATTGATTTCATCGGCTTCATCATTGCAATTGATCCAGGCCCAATAATATAAAGAAATGAGTATCTACACAATTTATTGCACCCCTAACGGTAGCTTGTTCTTCTATCTTAGTGCTATCCCCACGTATTCGGAGCAATCACTCTGTGATATTGATCACTTTCATTAAAACAATTAACAACTTATCAAAACCTTACAGAACAAACTGCACTTAATCCGATACCAATTATACTTCACGATTAGTTTGCACAACATTCAATTCCGTTAATATACTATGACGGGCCAAGCAACCATCAAAGTTATAACTACAATGCTTGACTTAATAGGATGAGCAGCAAAAACAATAACAGTAATAAGAACCATACCAGGCTGTTACAGTTAATACACCTCCGATTCTCGGAAAGTTTGAGAAGACCTCGAATTATTCGTTCATTTTTTTCGTCTTCCTTCAGTCGATTTGCCATCCCCACTTCCTACATCAATAAGAAGACACGATGATTCATCATTAACAAAGAGAGAATCTAAATGAGGCAAACAACTAAATTGAGTCAGTCTACTTGAATTTTCTACTAATCTATGGAATGATCCTGTCTTTAATTGGTCAGAATCCAAATCAAGTAAACTCTAAATCACATGTCTTATATGGTTTTCAGTCCCATTAGCACTGTTTAACATAGTTTCCCAATCAATCATAGCCCTGATAAACTGAAAACTGAATACGAAAAACAACATATTAATTCTCCTCCCTGGCTCCCTTTTGCAGCCGCACAAAATAAACAACGACACAGATACCAAAATTGAACATACAAAAACAAACAGATCTAAGAAACCAAGACAAGTCAAAGTTGCAGAACACGGTAAAACATTCTAAGACCTGTTTGGAACCCTAGAAAAGTTAGCAGAGAAAAATAACAAGCACTGACCTGAATCGGGGCTGCAAAGCAAAGCAAAAAAAAAATGAAAACTCTTTTAGTTCTACTTTTAGCTGACGATGATAATGAAGCTTAATTGAGATCCATCACTGACTCTCTTAAAAATAAAATCTGGTTTAGAGAGAGATTTGCAGATCTTTCAAAGAGTCTGGAACTACGGGGCTTTTGTACAGCTAATGCCAAGTAGCTAACCAAAGTCTGCTTTTGTTAAAAATGAAGAGAGAGAGAGAGAGTTTTTTTTCTTTAATATTTTTTACAGCGAGAGAATGTGAGAGAGATGGGAATAATTTACGGTGCCCTCGGACACAGTCGAGTACGTTGTCTTATTCGTGCGGTGCCCTCGACGGTTTTGGTCTATTATATGTTGGAAGTTACGGTGACTGGTCAGTGGTCGTACAAGGCGACTGATTAGTGGCTAATTACCCTTGCTTTTGACTAAAATTACATTATCTTTTCTAATAATAAAACTATTCGGTGACACTTTTAAAAAAAATATTTTTATATTTTTTGATAAAATAATATATTTTGTAATAAAAAAATCTCACTTTTAATAGTATAAAAAAATTTAATTTTAAAAAATATTTTGTGATTTATTCGTTTTTCATTTTATAATCCTATTATTTATTTCAAAACAGACATTATGTTTTGTTTCATTAACAGATGGGTAACAAAAATTAGTTTTTCGAAAAAAATTACAATTTTATTTTTGTCGACAGGGCAAAGTAATATTTAATTTGTCAAAAACAAATCTATAGAGTATAAAATGAAAATTGAAATAAATCAAATAGTTTTTTTTTTATTAAATTAATCCCAAAAAAGTTTCCCATATGTAAAAATTAACATCTATCATCTTTTTTGCTAACGAAATAAAGTACAATATCTATTTTATCACGAAATATACTATACAGAGTAAAATTAAAAGTGAGTAAATCACACGATATATTTAAAATTAAGCTTAAAAGAATATCACCAAGTTACTAAAAAAATGTATATGAGATATGATGTCTCCCTCTCAAGTAAGTCGTCATAGAAACCCATTAAGTTATACGTTAATATGAGATTATAAGATTATTATTTTTTTTTTGCGTTATTGATGTTTTGTTTTGGATTAATTTTTTTACCAGTAAGAGCATAGTATTTCATCTACTATTTTAGTATTTTTATGTCTCATAATTTTAATCGTTTATTACTTTTTAACTTAATTTTGATTTTAATTATTATATATATTATTTTAAAAATATAAAAAAAATATTTTAAAAACCTTTAAACTTTATTTATATATATGAATTTTTTTTAATAATTTAATATAAAAAATAATTATTAATTTAATTAAATAAATAATAAACGTGACAAAAATTATAAAATAAAAAAATATTAACTAGATTTTAAACCCGCAGAGTTTTGTTTAAAGCAAATTGTCAAAGCATCACTTACCTAGTACTTTTAGTGAAAAGACAGATATTTGCAATACTGCTTTCTTATTTTCGACTGTGTGTATCCTTGAGCAAACCAATAAGAACCAAAGTGATTTGTTATAAAGTAAATTTGATGCAAGCCATGTCGAGAGCACAAATCATTGAATTTGTAAAAGCCTAAGTCAACCAATCTTGATTCCAAAAATGAACCAGAGAGAGGTAATCAGAAAACTTATCTCTTTAGAAAACAATGGCAACCAAAGAAACATCCAAAGAAGTTTCGGATGATGCATTTTACAAACATTTAACTTATGTTACTTCCATCAAAGAGCTCAAGTCAATTAGGACCCAAGAGTTCCTCCAACATACGCTTGTTAGAGTCTTGGAGATAACCTAGAATAATTACGAGTAACGACAATTCTATCACCATAAGAACTAAGAATAAGGTGAATTAATTGATAAATACAGTCCTGCAAAGTTGATAAAGGTGATCAAACAAGTTAAATTGTGTCGATACAAGTGTATATTTACTGTTACAATATAGGTATATTTTCTTTTTTTTAACAAAAGATGTAAATGGAAAGAAAAATAAAAAAAGGAAATAATGAGATTTATGAAATACTAAATTATTTGTGCTTGTTTTATATATCAATCTGGGTTATTTGTTAATGCTATAGTTGTCAACTAAATCATTTATGAACAAATTATTTTATGAAAAGAATGTTTCTATATTTTTAAATGGATTTCTTCCACTTAAGATTTTTTTTTTATATCAAATGGGCTTAATTAGTAATTTTTACTGTGGATTTAGATATTTCATTTTCGAGGTTAGGGTTGTGTTTGGGAAAATTTTTGCCCACAAAAAAATAGTTGGTGGGAATAGATTTGGTAGTTTTTCTTAAAAATTTTGTTTGGTAAAATTTTACTACTACAACTTTTCTAAAAAAAGTTGTAAGATAAAGCTAAAAATTCTTTTTTGGGAAAGCAAAAGTGGAGGAGCTTTTAGAATGTGCTTGATCGGGTAGCTCCTAAAATTTTAACGAATTTTTTATAAAACCAAAACTACCCCTTATCACTTTTCACCAATTTTCATTTAACTCATTATAAATTCAAATTACCTAAACCCTAAATTGGATGGTTGCAAATAGTTTTCTTCTCTTTAATTTCCCTGTAACTAAATGGGGCAATCAGATTTCTCTTTTATAGTAATAGTTGATTAGATGTTTGAGATGTTGAAAAATAATATACTAATTGTTTTGAGGAGAAATATTTTCAAAGAATATTATTTTTTTGTGGTTGTTTTGGTAGGTTTGCCTCTGCCAAGATTCCTCGTAACTGCAATATTTTAGCAACTCAATAACAATATTATTATTATATTGTAAATAACAACAATATTTTTTTTTAGAAAAAATAACAACAATAGTCTACCAATTTAGAAAATATTCTTTGATTATATCTTTTTTTTTTCCTTCTTAACTTCCTTTTAATGCAAATTGTAGTAAATATAAAATCTCATAGTTGCTAAGCAGAAAGCATTATTTTCATGTTATTTAGTTAAAAAAAAATTCCTCTTCCAATATTTGTTGCGTTATGTAAAATTCAGAGTTAATTAGTTTTCAAAATAGATATCTTATTAATTATCTGTTTTGATTTAAAAGAGATTACGAATCCAATTTAGGAAAAAATTATAGATATTTTAAGTGTTAAAAAAAAGAGAGAATCTATTGCATCTTCTCTCTTTGTCAACGATAATAACTAATCTTACTATAAAAATTTCTTTTAATCGAAAATACCCAATTTGGCGATGACCCAAGTTTGAAATTTTTGGAGCTTGTTAATGATAAAAGTACGAGGGAATGTGCTCACGATGAAAAAGATAATAAAATGGTAGTGCTTAGAAATAGTATTGATGCTAGTGTGATGAGGGTAATAAGTTAAATTAAATGAGAATTTTAAATTACATAAACTTGATATTGTTAAATCATTTAATCATAATTGTAATGTTTTTTATTTTATTATTAACTAATAAGTGATTTTATTAGTATAAAGTTGTTGATTATTATTAACAAATGAATGATTTTATTTTTGTTGTTAATAAAAAAAATACTTATTTAGTTAATGAAATGATTTATTAAAATTGTATACCTTTGAACCATGTCTATTTTGGTAATATATAGTTTTATAGCACCATTAAGGTTATAATTACAAAGCATTATTATTGATCGCAACACATTTTTACACTGCTTTTGCAAAACAGTTTACCAAACGCTACATTAAGTTTTTAACAACAGTACTTTCTATAACTCTTTTAGTGCCAGTACTCTCACAACACTTTTGACATCGGCAAAGTTATATCACAACACTCCCAAACACACCTTATATATAAGTGATGAATGGGTTAGTTTAAAGCCAATTTTAAGTCGGAGTTTATTTTTAAAATTTTCAAAAACTTTAGTCAAATTAAATCTTATTAAATTTCGTTAAATAACAATTAAAATATAAATTAATACGTATTTTGACTTGATTTGATTAAGTTTTTAACAAAATTTAAAAAATAAATTACAGGCTTTAAGCCCACCAAAACATCGTCGTAATGTCTTTTGTGCTTGAATATCAATATTTTAGTTTACATATATAACAAGCACATCTACTCTCATACTCCCACTTCACACAATATCTACAACTTATTAGAGTCAACTTTATGTATATACAAGCTTTTTTTTTTATCACAAATTTGTTTTCAAATTATTACTTTTTATATAAAATTTATTTTTTTAAATGTTATCATGCTTTTTTTTTTCTTCTCAAATGAATAAATTCCTTCACCTTAAAATCCCTTTTAGTAAATTAAGATAAGTTTCTTCCGATTTACAAAACAATAGTATAATATTTGTATTAAAAATAATAAATGTTGAAAAAAAGGCAACCTTATTTGATTTTTTTTCTTTTGCCTTTGCTTGCAATTTCACTGTCAAAGTTGCACAAAAAAATCATCATGCTTTATTTGCTATAGATATCTCTTAATTCTCAAATATATTAAGTAGATCAATGTTGAAAAAAGATTAGATGTTGTCTTATTGATACATATTTCACAGGAATCTAACAGTCAATATCCCATTGATTATTGAACCTCAATTGAATTCATTTCATTTTCTAGTAGATTTATACGTATGAATGTGCATTGAAATATGAACTCTTGATAACATGTATGTAGTAGTTATTTTTCTTCAATCTAAAAATTGTTAATCAGGTACATCACTTGCATGAGGTTATCATCATTTATGTCCCTTAAGTCAATCCAAATTTTCTTGTTTTGCTATATATGCCTTCAAGTTTTGACTCTTCCAATAAGATTAACTTTGGTTAAGCACATAGTTTTCAAAAACTTGGTATGCCCTGATTTGCGCTACGAATATGGAAACGTGGTACTTTATCCACCCGGTACGTGGTACGTTAGAGGTAGACTGAAATGATTTATATTATGTATAAAATTAACATATTAGATATATTTATAAGTACAATATAAATAGAATTGTGTGCATAATAATAATTTATAAGATATTAAAATTTTGACAAAATAGTAAAATCAACAAATATAATATTAAAAAACATAATTTGAAAATAAAGTATGAGCATTCTTTTAAATCACACAAGAAATATTTTTTTATTATAAAAAAATCAGCTAAAAATTTTAATAAAATTTTAAATTGCTAATTTTAGGGATCTGGTGCGCAAATGCACCATGAATCAGAACGTAAAATCCAGATTGCGAATCAAAAGGGTATAAGGATCCGGTAACTATGGTTAAGCAAGGTCAATTGGTTTACATTAATTTTCCACAAGTTGGTACTCTCAAGTCTCAAATTGAACTCGGAAGGTTCTTGTCGCGATTGTTCAAGTGGTGGCTTAATCAGGGATCATTGTGTTGGGATGCTTTTCAAATCTCACATCGAAAAAAAGTGTTATTATAAGTAGTTTTAGTCTCACATTGTCTATGTGTTAAAAAGATGTAGGTACTAGTTATTATAAATATAGGCATAAAGAGATATAGTCTCACACCCCTATTCCTTAACCATGAATAGTTGGTTAGATGGAGTGTAGCAACTAAACACTAATATAGAGATCCAAGGGTTGAGTGAACATTTGGTGTATTAGGTTGTGAGATTGATGAGAGTTTTCACACAGTTTTGTTTAGAAAAATTGTGTATTGTGGTGTTGTGAGTTTTTATAGTTTTTCTCCATCCAAAAGTTGCAAAAGTAGTGGAATAACGATTGGCTCGTGGACGTAGGCAAGAGGTGTTGAACCATGTTAAAAATTATTGTGTTAATTTTCTTTTTATTTTTACTATTGTGATTACGTAATTGTTTTGGGGTGTCAAAATTTCTAACACATTGTGACCCTGTTCTTCTGTCTAACTAATATGGAGGGGAGGCAAAGGCCTTATTCTTGGTTTACAACTTTGTAAAAGCAAAGGGCTTCCTACGTGGCTAAAGAGTGTACTTCCCACCTTCTTGTGAATTGTATTCTAAACCATGTTTATAAAGAAATTGTAATACCCGTAATCGTAAAGTAAGGGTAAAAAAATAATTTAATAAATATGACATGAAATAAAAATAATATATTTACATGAAGGATTTAGTATTGAATAAAATAATTATTTTGAAAAAAAATGAACGCGTGGGGGCGTAGTTAAAAAAAAAATTGGGATGTGGACGTCCAGAAGAGGAAAAAAAAAAACGTTTTTTTAAATTAAAAAAAAAAGTCAAAATTCGTGGCAGCAGGTGGCAACCTGCTGTCATGCATGTAAGCCACGTTCAGAAATTTGTGGCAAACTTAGAAAGGGCCGAGGGGGGGGGGGGCTGAAGTAAAAAAAGGGCATAGTATATATACTTATATATATTATACGTTTTCGTTTACATTTTCCTTTGATTTCTTGTTTTCTCTAAACATTTGGGGACCGAAAGAAAAGTCGAAAGAGCAAAATTTAGGAGTTTACTACAAAATTTCATAGAGAATCACGAGAAGCTATCAGAAAAATAGAAGGTAATAATATAATGTTTATTTTTGAATTTTAGCATTCATATAATTTCCCGGAATTCAAAGTAAGAATTTTCAAAGGATGTGATTTATGAAGAATTGAAAAAATAATTAAAAATTTAATACAAATATTATGTTAAGTATTGACGATCTGCAACCAGGCGAAATTTCTAAAAGGAACAGGAAAGGTGATCCACGGGTAGCTTTAAGTGCTACGTGGTGAGTTGGATTTACTTTAAGTAATCTAAATAAAAATGAAAAATCTAATGATAATATTAAAATAAATTATTAGCTTATATTTTGGTAATAGATAAAGAGTTGGTTGATATGTATGATATGAATATTGGACATGTAGAAAAATTATTATATGAGAAGAAATATTATCTGAATAATGAGTTGATTTAATAATGATGATGATAAATAAAATTCTTGATGAGCTATGGTTGATGTTTTGATACGAATTATGAGGAGATGAAATTTAGTGGATCTTGACAAGCTTTAATGGATGATTTGATGTGATTTGGGATGCGAAGAATTTAGTGAAAATTTCTTTATATAATTAGAGAAAAATCAAGATAGCCAAAATTAAATATTTGAATTCATGTTTTTTTTATATCATTGTTCATATGCATATGCATTAAATGAAAAGAAAAGAATCAGGAAGGAAACCGGTCTAATTGAAAAACCGTGACAGCCAGTATATGCTGAAAATACAAAGGACACCGTGACAGCCAGTATATGCTAGAAATAAATTCCGTGGCAGCCGAGACAAGCTGTAAAGAAAAGAACCGGGAAGGTAGCTGGTCTAAATGAGAAAGAAAAGAATCGGGAGGGGGCCAGTCTAAGATAATAAAAACATGTCGACATGTGGGAAGACGTTCCCATAATAATAATTCATGTATTACATCAGTTTTAATTATTGTTTGCATTATTGAAATGCTGATGTGTGGTCTGTTATTGTGAATTTATTTATAGATGGATGAGTCTCACAGAGAGATAGTTATGGTCACAAGAACCATCTAAATGGTAGATTTTATGATGTGAACCTTATTGTGAGGTAATTATGAGATAATTGATGGTCTTGAGGTGAACCAATAAATAAAAAGAAGAGATTGATAGAGAATGAGACTTATGAGATGTGTAGTGATAGTAGAATGCTATTATCAAGTTATGTGAAATATAATTGATTTAATATTGAAAGATTATTTATAAAAACTGAATACTTTTAGTAAATTTAATTCACCGAGCTTGTGAAGCTCACCTCTCATTGTACAATGATTTCAAGTAGCAGGCAGGATAAATAGTTTGGTGAGTTGAGGTTCAGATGAAATCTTTTTCTGTAAGCCATGTACGTGTCAACATCCTCAGACTAATGAGAAAATAAAATAAAATTTTATTTGTAAATATTCATGTATATTATGTTGTGTAAAATGTTTAAGTCAATATCATATTGATATATCTTTCCTGTTGAGGGTTGAGGATTGATGAAAAAGAATTTATTTTATAATTATTTTTATTGTTGCATATATGTGTCGTGATGGGATTTTCAAAATGTGATGACACCATCTCGGGGGTGGCGAACCCGAGATGGGTCATTACAATTTTGGTATCAGAGCATTAGGTTTTATGATTCTATAGACTGCATAAAAAGTAAGAAAGTGGAAGATTAAAATAAATTATATTTTAATAGTCTGAGGATGACACATGGACGTGCTAGAGCTAGAGTTAAAGTTGTTAATTTGAGAGGGCATGGTAGGCCCCCAATATTTTGACAAGTCGAGGTTGAGTCAGAATCTGTGGTTCCTAGAAAAGAACATGTTGACAATATAATTGATATTGGTAAAGGTATGAGAGAATCGGAAGTTGAAAGAGAGGAGCTAAGATAAGCTCTTACACAAGCTCTTGAGAAAATGAATGTAACAGATAATAAAGTTGGTAGCCTATAGTATAGACTTGATGAATAGGCTAGAACAGTGTCTAAAGTTGTTAACCAAGTAATGATAGACATTTAAAAAAGGGGGAAAAGAGAGTTTATGTATGAGATATAAGGATATTGTTAAGTTGAATGTTGTGTTGTTTAAAAGATCTATGAATCCTTTTACACCTGAGTTTTGGGAGAAACATGTAGAGAGATTATTTGGTATTTTACCAGTAACTGATAGACAGATGGTTGCCGTTGCTTCGTTTGAGTTAGAAGGAGAAGTTTTATAATGATGAAAGGATATTCTTCACAGGATAAGTACAAATATTGATAGACCCTTAACCTGGAATAGGTTTAAGGAGGTTTTCCTTGATAAATACTTTCCTTATACCTCTAGAACCCAACAAGATAGAGATTTTAATTATTTGGGGTAAATGTGTTGATTATGGCTTAGTATAATAGCAGATTTGTGGTCTTATAAATGGTTGTACCGGAAATGGTAGACCTAAAGGAGAAGAAGTGTAAAAGATTCAAAGATGAACTATGTTTTAAGATTTGATGAAAACTATCTTACATGAGGCATGTGAATTATGTCAGATTAGTGGATATAGCACTTCAGATTGAGAAGGATATGAATGAAATTAGAGGCAAGAAGAATTGGCGAAAGAGGTCTAGATTTGAGGAACCTAGAGGAGGTACTAATATGAGTGTACAGGGTGAGAGACCATCCAGATGAGGCGTTCCTTGTCACAGGGAACTGAAGTTCAGAGTCAGGGGCAAGCAGGATTTGTTACTTCTATAGCTCAGAATACTATCAGTGGGACCCTTGGATCTGGGAGACAGGTTATGGGAACTAGGAGTCATGACAGAGGAAGTAAGTATGCCACCAAGGGGAAGTGGTAATCTGATGTATGATTGAGAGACATAAGTTTGTTATAGATATATCTAGATAAGATATTTATCCCAGAATTGTCAAAAATTTGAAGTGCTTTATGTGTAAAAAAGGTGGACATATCAATGTTGGTTGATCTTGGTGCGATCCATTCGTTTGCATCCAGTATTTATATGAAGTCTATTGAAGTATGTATTAGTACTTTGATGCAAACTATTTTTTTTTGAAGTTCCCACTAGAGATAGAGTGATAATTATAAATGTTTACAAGGGTTATGTGATTCGTATCAGTGATAGAAAAATCTGAAGCTGAATTATTATCTTTAAATATGGTCGATTATTCCAAAAAGAATGTAGTGTTCAAGATATGGACATGAGGAGTGTAACTTTCAAAGAAAACATAAAATACTCTCGAACTATTTTATTTTGCTCTGACCTCTAGAAGATGGTTGAAGAAGGGTGGTGAGGAGTATTTGGCATACATACTGGATTCTAAAAAGGACAATAGGAAGTTAGAATAAATCATAGTGGTGAAAGATTATTCTAATGCAATTCTTGACGAGTTGCCTAATTGTCTCCCAGTAAAGGGGTTAAATTCTCTATTGATGTGATACCAGGATCATCACATACATTTAATAGCACCCTTCAGAATGACGCCAGCTAAGTTGAGAGAGTTGAACGTACCATTTTAAGAATTTTTGGATAAACAATTTATTGGACCTAATGTATTTGGGGAACCCCTGTAGTGTTTTTGAAGAAGAAAGATGGAATGATAAGAGTGTGTATAGACTACAAATAGTTGAATAAGAACAAATATCTTTTACCCAGAATAAACGAATCGTTTGAGCAGTTACAAGAAGTGAGAGTGTTTTCTAAGATAAACCTGAGATCAGGTTATCACCAGTTAAGGATAAAGGAGGGAGACATGCCTAAGACTTATTTTAGGACACGTTATGGTCATAAGCTTTTTGTGATGTCATTTGTATTG
This sequence comes from Bretschneidera sinensis, assembly GCA_023935145.1. Taxonomy (NCBI): domain Eukaryota; kingdom Viridiplantae; phylum Streptophyta; class Magnoliopsida; order Brassicales; family Akaniaceae; genus Bretschneidera; species Bretschneidera sinensis. The sequence goes on along the minus strand of CM043700.1, from coordinate 27,051,283 downwards.
ACTAACTTTCCAAAAACATTCATGGACTTGATGAATAGAGTGTTTAAACTATATCTTAACAAGTTTATGGTTGTATTTGACTTTCTGATATAATTTAAGAAGGAAGAACAACATGCAAAACATTTAGAAATTGTGTTGGAGATTTTTAGGATTGAGATTGTATGATATAATTTTCCTAAATGTGAATTTTGACTGAAAGAAATGACCTTCTTGGAACATGTAATATCGAAAAATGGCATAACAGTTGATCCACAAAAGGTAAAGGCAATGTTAAGTTGGGAGAGACCAACTAATGTGACTGAGATTAAAATCTTTTAGGGGTTAGCTGGTTATTATAGAAGATTCTTTAAAAAAAAAATTCTGTTATTGTAATATTGTTAAATAGACTGGCCAGGAAAGAGGTGAGATTTGTATGGTAAAGGAAGTATGAGAAAAATTTCCAATTATTAAAGGAGAAATTGACTATAGCTCCAGTATTGGTGTTTCCTTTTGGTGATGAAGGATTTGTGGTGTATAATGATGCGTCACATCAATGATGAGAATATGTGTATATAGGAAAGCTGTGGCCCATACTTTTAGGTAATTGAGGATTCATGATAGAAATTATCATACTCATGACTTAGAGTTGGCTGCTATAGTGTTACTTTAAAGATTGGAGACATCACCTGTATGGAGCCACTTGTGAGATATTCATAGGTTATAAGAGTTTGATATACTTACCTACCCAGAGAGAGTTGAATTTCAAGCAAAGATGGTGGGTGGAGTTGATTAGTAACTATGATTGTACAATTCACTATCATCTAGAAAATACGAAGGTGATAACTGATGCTTTGAGTAGGAAATCTATAAGAAGGTTAACTGCTATAGGGAGTCTTGATGTGAAATTGATGATAGATTTAGAGAGATAAGAACGAAATTGAATATCAGTGATAGAGGATCATGGTTAACAAATATGGTTGTACAGTCATCCATATTAAAATTCTTTACAGATGCAAGATAAAGATGAAGAGATAGAAAAGATTAAGCATTAAGTGCTTACTAGAAAACAATATGAGTTCAAAATTTAAAGTGATGATGTTTTGGTATTGGAAAATAGGATTTGTGTTCCCAATGATACGGAGTTGAGAAAGAAGATATTGAGAAAGATATATGATGATGTATATTCAGTGCACCTGAGTAACAATAAGATGTATAGAGGATTGAGACAGAATTTCTGATGGTCAGGATTGAAGTTGGATATGCCTGAAATTGTGAGGTTGTATGGAGCACCATTAAGCATAGTGTCAAAGAGAGATGCTAGATTTACATCTTGGTTTTTAGAGAGGCTTTCAAAAAGCCAAGGGTATACAGTTGCAATTTAATATATTTTTTCATGTTCAGATAGAAAGGATTTTTTTTAAAGTACTAGAATATATGTTAAGGGCAAATGTGAGGAGTTTCTCAGTAAGTTGGGATGCTTACATGTCATCGATTAAAATTGGTTATAATAATCAGTATCAAACTAGTATTGGGATGGCACCGATTGAGACATAGTATGGAAAGAGGTGTAGAGCTCCTACATGTTGGGAAGAAATGGGAGAGAGAAATATATTTGGTTCATCAATTATTGAGTTAATAACTGAGAGGATCAAATCGGTTAGAAAGAACCGTAAAGCAGCATAGAGAATACTGAATAGCTATGCTAATAATAAAAGAAGATCTCTTGAATTTCAAGTAGGTGTTTGGGTGTAATTAAAAATATCTCAATGAAAAGGTGTGTTGAAGATCAAAAAGAAAAAAAAAAGTTGAGTCTGAGGTAAGTGGGACCCTATGATGTTATTAAGAAAGTTAGGCTAGTTGTGAATAGACGGATTTACCTCCAAAGTTGAAGCAGTGACATAACTTATTTCATGTTTCACTGTTGAGAAAGCACTTACTTGATAAACCTCAAAATATTTCAAGCCAAACTATAGAAATTCAGAAAAATTCGACTTTTATACGAGTACCTGTGAGAATTTTAGACAAAAAGAACAAATCTTACATAATAAAATAATTTTATTAGTTCAAGTTCTGTGGTGGAATAAGGATGTTGAAGAGATTACATGAAAGTGTGAGACAATTATGAAGAAATATTATTCACTTTTGTTTCTGGAGTAAAGTAAGAAAATTTCGGGGACGAAATTTTTGTAAGGTGGGAAGAATTGTAATACCTGTAATCGTAAAGTAAGGGTAAATAAGTAATTTAATAAATATAACATGAAATAAAAATAATATATTTACTTGAAGGATTTAATATTGAATAAAATAATTCTTTTGAAAAAATAGTTAAAAAAAAATTTGGAACGTGAACGTCCAGAAGAAGAAAAAAAAAAAGTCAAAATTTGTGACATGTGGGAACTTGCTGCCATGCATATAAGCCATGTTCGTAAATTTGTGGCAAACTTAGAAAGGGGAGACTGTCAAAGAAAAAAAGGGGTATAGTATATATACTTATATATATTACTTATATGTTTTCATTTACATTTTCCTTTGATTTCTTGTTTTCTCTAAATATTTGGGGACTGAAAGAAAGGTCGAAAGAGCAAAATTTGAAGGAATTTACTGCGGAATTTCATAGAGAATCATGAGAAGGTATCAGAAAAATAAAAGGTAATAACATAATGTTTATTTTTGAATTTTTAGCATTCATGAAAATTTTCGGAATTCAAAGTGGGAATTTTCAAAGAGTGTGGTTTATGAAGAATTTAAAAAATAATTAGAAATTTAATACAAATATTATGTCAGGTATTGACGATCTGCAACTGGGAAAAATTTCTAAGAAGAATGGGAAAGGCAAGAAGATGATCCACGGGTAGCTTTAAGTGCTACGTGGTGAGTTAGATTTACTTTAAGTAATCTAAATAAAAATGAAAAATCTAGTGATAATATTAAAATAAATTATTAGCTTATATTTTGGTAATAGATAAAGAGTTAGTTGATAGAAATGATATAAATATTGGACATGTAGAAAAATTATTATATGAGAAGAAATATTATTAGAATAACGAGTTAATTTAATAATGATGATGATAAATAAAATTATTGATGAGATATGATTAATGTTTTGATATGAATTATGAGGAGATGAAATTTAATAGTTCTTAACAAGCTTTGATGGATGATTTAATGTGATTTTGGATGAAATTTAGTGAATATTGACAAGCTTTAATAGATGATTTGATGTGATTTGGGATGAGAGGAATTTATTGAAAATTTCTTTATATAATTTGAGAAAAATCAGGATAACCAAAATTAAATATTTGAATTCATGTTTGTTTTTTTTATATATATTATTATTTATATGCATATGCATTAAACGAAAAGAAAAGAACAAGGAATATAGTCGGCTTAACTGAAAAACTGTGACAACCTGTATATGCTAGAAATAAAAAGGACATCGTGACAGCCGGTATATGCTGGAAATAAATTCTGTGGTGGCCGGGACAAGCTGTAAAGAAAAGAACTAGGAAGGCAACTAGTCTAAATGAGAAAGAAAAGAACCAGGAGGGGGCCGGTCTAAGATAATAAAAAAATGTCGACATATGGGAAGACGTTCCCATAATAATAATTCATGCATTGCATCTGTTTTAATTATTGCTTGCATTATTGAAATGCTGATGTGTGGTGTGTTATTGTGAATTTATTTATAAATGGATGAGTCTCACAGAGAAACAGTTATGGTAACAAGAATCATCTAAATGGTAGATTTTATGATGTGAACCTCATTGCGAGGTAATTATGAGATAATTGATGGTCTTGAGGTGAACCAATAAATAAGAAGAAAAGATTGATAGAGAATAAGTAGACTGCTATTATTGATTTAATATTGAAAGATTATTTATAAAAACTGAATACTTTTAGTAAATTTAATTCACCGAGCTTGTGAAGCTCACCCCTCATTGTACAATGATTTCAGGTAGCAGGCAGGATAAATAGTTTGGTGAGTTGAGGTTCGGACAAAATCTTTTTCTGTAAGTCACATACGTGTCAACATCCTCAGACTAATGAAAAAATAAAATAAAATTTTATTTGTAAATATTCATGCATATTACGTTGTGTAAAATATTTAAGTCAATATCATATTAATGTATCTCCCCTGTTGAGGGTTGAGGATTGATGTAAAAGAATTTCTGTTAGTATTATTTTTATTGTTGCATATGTGTCGTGCTGTGATTTTCAAAATGTGATGACACCGTTTCAAGAGTGACCAACTCGGGATGAATTGTTACATAAACAAACCAGTCTGTTGATCTTTTAACCAATCATGCTCACAGCCATGACAGCACCAAAAATTATTATGTTTTTGGTTCGTTACCAAGAGAATTTTCATTACCTTGCAAAAATGATATATTGTTAAGGGAAAAAAGTAAGTAGTAAGAAGTAAGTACAAGCTATTAATTGTAAAAAGAACTACATGAATAATTACATCTTCATGTAAAAAAGCATCACAATAGTGTTTTAACTCACATTGAGCCCTTGAGCCCATGTTTGGGGAGGGTTTTCAAAAACCCTTTTCAGTGTTTTCAGTGTTTATTCTCATTTCTCAGCCCCTAAAACACGACTCTCTGCTCTCTCTGCTCTCTGCTCTCTTCTCTCTTCTCTCGATCGAGTTGGTTTCAGAATCAAGGTAGCATCCTAGCCCTTTCTTCTCCAAGTTTTCTCGCCATCTTCCCCCTCTCTCTGCAACTCTTTCCACCCTTTTCTCTCTCCCTATTTCCTGTTTTCTCTTCTTTGTGCTTTCATTTTTCCTCTTCTCTCACAGATCGCGATTTATTCCTCTCCACCACCCATACAACTGAAACCCAGAAGGTGACCGTCAGCTTGCTGCCGTCACTCCGTTTTAGACGGAAAAGGAAGAAGAATCTGCGATAACAAAACTTGCAGCAACAGCACGACCGACAATTAGTCTGCCACCGAGACCAGCTATGGAGACCCTCTTCACCGGTGGTGCATCAGGGCTGAGTCCAGGGCCCATGACCCTGGTCTCTTCTTTCTTCTCAGACAACTACCCTGACACATAGTACAGGTCCTTTTCTCAGCTCCTGGCAGGGGCCATGGCTTCTCCAGGGGCTAGACCAACCTTCTTGAGTACCAATTCGATGGATAATTCTTGCAAGAAAGTGGGTCTGAGAGATAGGGGTGAGAACGGTTCGGGTTTTAAGCACAGCAGGCCCATGAATTTGGTGGTTGCTGCTAGGTCTCCATTATTCACTGTGCCTCATGGGTTGAGTCCCTCCGGTTTGCTCAACTCTCCTAGGTTCTCTTCCCTTCAGGTGATTTGGATTTAACCATTAATCTGTATTGGTAACATGACCTTGTTTTTTTTTTTTTCTGTTTATATGATACTGGTTGGGTAAGATTTGGAGTTGTTGATTGTTATGCTTGTTGTGGTTGCAGTGTTGGGTTTGAGGTATATGATTTAGGTAGATACCAAATTTTGGTTTTTAAGAGAAGGGGGAAGCATTTATTAGGTCATCTGATGGATTAAACACAATGTATAGTAGCTTGTTTGGTTTAATGCTTCTTCTTCTTTCCGTTGGACTACCCTTCTTCCAACCCGAAATCGTCTTCCTGCAACATCCAGTAGTATTTTATCCAATATCAACAAACTTAACAAGAGATTTGATGAAGACAATACATACCTGAAAGATCCACAAATGGGTGTGTAGGATGAGGTTTCAAAGCCCCAGCTGAGAAAAATGCATCATCTTCAGTTGGATAAACTGTGATGAGACCAATATATGGGCCTTTGTGGTTCAGTTTCTTGATTATATTCAAAGATTTAACCCTGATTGATGCTATAGCTAGCACAGGAATAAGTAGTAAGGAGATCACAACTAGTGTAAGTAAACATGATGAAACTTGTTTTGCAGCCATGGTCAGTTTGAGCTCAGAGAAAATCCAATTTATAAAGCTCAGTTGGTCAGAATTTGCAGCTATATTTAATTTGTTGCTGACTTACATTTTCAATTGGGAAAAGGGAAGATATTTGTTGATAAATTTCATTATAATTTGTTGAAGTTGTCTCTTCCAAATTAACTAATTAAGAGGGTCCAATTTGGATACTACAGACAAGTGAAGATGGAAAAAAAGGAAGAAAATAATATAAAGAAAGAGATATTCAAGTCTGGATTAAAAACTGCTTAAAATAGTTATAGAATTCCTACATCTTTGTCAATACAGTTTGAATTCAGCAGTAAAACTTATTTAAAATAAGGTGCCTTGTCTCAAAATAAGGAAAAAAAAAAACTAGTTACATTTGCTATTTGGTCAGAACCAAGTTTGATTGATCAGGATGAGTCCAAATCACCTTTTCTTCACTGGTGATGGAGTTGGCACAGTGGCTGTGTGGAATATGATCAACTTAATGAGCAAGTTGCTCTATTTTTCTGTTTTAGTCTTGGTTTTCTCTTTGTTCCCTTTGGTCCTGAAGAAGGAAACAAAAGATGTGAATACCATAAAAGAATTCATTGTATTTACTATTCTTTTGATATGGGTATACTAAATTCTTTTATGTTTACCTCTATGTGCTCTTGTAAATTTTCTAAATATCTCTCTTAATGATGCAGTAAGAATGTTTTAAACAATCAGATCCTGTCAACTATATTTTGCATTTGATGTGTAGGACATTTTCCCCCTAAACTTTGGTCTTACAAGCATTTGTTCCACAGATTTACCTTTGTGTTTTTCCATCTGTTGCTTGCAATCATTTCTTGTTCTTGCTGCCATGATTGTCAGAAATGTTCATTCGAGTTTCACTTACATGAAATTAATTACAGTACTCTGGCCTCTTTTGATTCCAACAGATTTTGAGAAACATGATATGCATGCTTAAAAACAGAGAAGGTTTTTTTTTTCTTCCTAGACTACATATACTCACTTTTTTTTTATCAGTCTCAGTTACTGGCTTGTTAATTAAGCAAGCCTGAAACTAAAGGAGGAGATTGGTTTATGAGGTGTGATTAATTGTGTCAAATGGGCCCGTAATGAGTTGAGCTCAAGTTGTTCATGAGTAAATCAGTTTGTTTACAGCTCTGTGAAGTCAAAGTCTTTGTAGTACCTTTGGTACGTAATCAGTCCAGTCTTCTTTTTCAAGAAGGTCCTTGGCTCAAGTTCTTGTAGCCCCATATGAGCTCGAGTCAATCTTAGAATAATTGTGTCTTTGAGGAAAGTATTTGAAAATTTTCCTTGAGTTTTATCCACAGTGATCCTCAAGGCCTTGTACATCTCTGGAGAGATTGGGTCCTTGGAAATAAATCAATATTTATGGATAAACACCTCCTAATCAGCACCCGAGCACCTCCTAATCAGCTAAATGCTGCTATCACAAATACATTTCAGATCCCTTGTGACTATTCTCCCTTTGTGTTGTGCATGTGTGAGTGTGATCATTGATGTTTTGGCCACATAATATGAAGGATGAATTTGTATTTTGCAACTGCATTTAGTAACAGAATGGAAGCTCAGAAAGTTGGATATCCAATACCTTTGTTAATTTGATTTGTAATTTTTGTTGAAAAACAGTTTGAGATCTTTGCACTGTGCATTCTGATATTGTTTAGTGTGGAAACATGCAGGTATGATCTGGTGCAGGCTGACCTTGCAGTTGCTAACTTTTTTGAGCTTTCGGTGATCAATCTCTGGAGATTATTTGCTAACAAAAGCTCTACTTTCATGGATCGGCAAAAGCAGATCATAGAGAAAGGTCATCCTAAAAGAAAGCTTACGATTGATAACATATTTTGATTCATTTTCACCTTGCTTCCCAATTTTTCATTTCCCAAATTCTCCCTGTAATTAAGCATGTAGGAGGAGATTTATCAGTCTGATGGATATTGATTGATGTATTTTGGTTGCATAGTATCAAGCTCAACTTACAGAAAGTTATGACTGAGCGTTGGTTTGGTAGACTCCCATTTGAAAGCATGGATTCTTTTCTTAGTGATAAATTCATTCAAAGACAAAAAATACTGAAGAAAAGCCAACAGGAGGTATTTAGCTACCAACATGACCTCCTAGAATGAAAACTGTAATAGCAATTTCAGTGTAGTATCTGATAGAGCTAATAAATTATGCTTCCTTTTATCACATTATCTTTTGGTTTGGGTCATGCTGACAAATTTTGGGCCGTTTGAAGGAAGAATTTTGGGCCATGCATTTTCATTTTATCAATTTATCAAAGTTGTATTTAATCAATGAATATTGTATTTTAAAACTGTCTTCAACTATCTTATTTTTAAGAAGAAAAGTATGTCATTTTTCAGATATTGAACAAATTCAATATTGTATTTGATGGGTTAGTTGTTCAAATTTTATTAAATCGTAAAAGTTGTATTGTATTTTTTATTTTTATTTTTAAGAATTTATTTAACTAACATGACATGGCCAAGGGAAAAGTGTTGTTTTGTTTGATCGATGATATATAAAAAATACTAACATTTTAAAAATAAAATAATATTAATTATTTTCAAGTATTTGATGTTTGCTTAAAAAATTGTATTTAGTAAATACAAGAAATAAAATTAATTTTAGATATTAAAATTTTAACTGAACACTGAAAACTGAAAGCTGAAAACAATTACAAGAAAGTGTAATCCAAACAGTTTTCTATTTTCAAAACAGGTTTTGAAAACTGATCCTCCAAACAGCATTTAACGGAAAATTATTTTGAAAACAGTTTTCGAAAACTGTTATCAAACATGTTTTTGAACATTGAAAACTGAAAACTCTTTTCGAACACTAGAAACTGAAAACTGTTACCAAACATGCCCTGATATTTTATGATTAACCGGTATATTCAATTGGCTTAATTATGGTGAAACTCTTTATCATGAAATATTGTTAATTTAATTATTTAAATATCTAATATATATTAATTTACTATGTAACTTGATTGTTATTTTTTATTTTAAATATTTATAAATTGTAGTTTATCACTTTAGACTTTTTATTGGGTTTAAATATTTAACTTTATATATATCGCATAACTACAGATATTAAAACTATCTTTGAGTTGGAATAAAAAAATCATGTTAATTAATTTTCAGTTTTTATAATATAATCTTATTTTATTTCATTGAATATCGAATCCAAGCTAGTTTTATGTTGAGTTTTTATTTATTTTATTATTATTTCGAGTATCTATAGTATTTATCGATTAAGTTTTATATCCCAAATAAATATAAAACCAAAGCCACGTTGTTTTGACGATAAAAAAACAAAAAAGCAAACTTGGCAAAATAATAAATATACTCAAATTAAATATTGAACACACAACATAATAAAAAGTTTTTTAATTTTTTTTCTCAAATACTTATATTAATAGATATGTTATAAAAAAAATTGACTTATTTAATTGAAGTGAAAAAAATAATGCTAATGATACTTCGACAGCTTTTTGTTGGTACCGTGTTAAAAGTTTATTCTTAAATAAAAAAATCTTTGTTGATGATTATTAAAAATTTCGCTAATAATATTTGCATAATTTATTAAAAATGTGTCGTTTTGTCACAATAAATCTCTTTCGCGTATATATATATATATATATATATATATATATATATATATATATATGTGGTAACAACGTAGGACCGTATCACAAACTATTAATGGTTCCGCCATTACTGAGCTGTCGAGAACACAACAGAAAAGGACAAACGTACAAATAACAAGGTCCTCCTCTGAATGCTTCTTCTCACTTTTCAGCCCCGAGTTCGAAAAATGAAAAAAAGAAGAAGAAAATTTCTAGCTCTCCCTTACTCTCAGTTTAGCAGGTTAATACAATAGTAGATAAATACATAAAAAAGAGGAAATCAAAACCCTAACTACTCGCATATATTACACCACACAGTTATGTAGTCCCTAAACCAGCAACAACATCAGAAGATATGTATGCTCCTAGCAGATACCAGATAAGGACACTCTATCCTAGTTGATAAGGATTTTCCTAACTGATAAGGATAATCAATCTCCTAATAGACTTGTGATACAGAGAATAAATTCACCATCCAATAGCCTGGTGACACGTGGATAACACTTCATTGCAATGATCAGGCGACACGTGGCCACACCGATAATTCACCCTCCAATAGCCTGATGACACATGGACAACTCCCCTCCAATGATTGGACGACACGTGGACGAGCAGTTGACGAAACCATCGTTACTCACGGACTCCTCCATGCAGAAGTTTAAGCGTGATTTCAGGGATTGAGCCATCACCGAACACGCGATAAGACCTTTCACCAGAAGAGCGGGATCTCAGGGATCACGCCATCCCGAGCACGTGGTCAACTTGCCTCTGAATCGTTATAAAAGTCCCAAGGTATGTGAATCCAATATCATCTTCAAATTCAAGCTCATCACTGAAACACTGATATCATAACTCTCTCCATTTTCTTAAAACCTTGTACTAACAAAGGCATCGGAGAGTCCTCAGAGGCACCACCCCTCTCCTCCGGTGACTCTTTAGTATTACCCCTCTTTATTCATTTAGGACGTCGGAAGAGGAGCCTTCAGCTCAGCAACAAATTTTTGGCATTAACAACTCGTATTACCTCATCAATAGATGTTTATCAATCCTTTTGTAATTAGGAAAGCTTGTTATCATACAGCTGTAATATTCTTTATATACTGAACACAGATCATACACAGAGTGTGTGAATCTATCTTTTTTCTATTGTTCTTGAATTTCTTTATGGTATTAGAGCCTACTAAGAGAATCTCTCAAACCAAAATGACTACCGCACCTACCTACCAATATCCTGCAACACTGAATATAGTAAATTTTGTCACACTTAAGCTTACGCCAAATGATTTTCTCCTCCTCTCATTGATTGAAAGTCAAGACCTCCTAGGCTTCATTAATGGTGAGGTATCAAAACCAAATCACGAAATTGATGGTGCAGACGAAAAACGAATCTCAAATCTAGACTTCACGTCAAAGATTCGAATTGACCGATTAGTCAAAGCTTGGATCACACTCTCTGAAGACGCTCTTGGTTATCCTGTATGGACCAAAACTTCACAAGATTTGTGGAATGTTCTCACCAAGGCATTTTCACAAGCATCTGAAGCTCGTGAATTTGAGCTACATTCAAAGATGCAGTATCACTTGAAAGCTTATGAATTTGAGCTACATTCAAAGCTCGTGAATCAGAATGGGTCAAAGCACGCTTGGTTGCTAAAGGTTTTCATCAGAAGGCATGTATTGATTTCCATGATACCTTTAGCCCTGTCATCAAACTTGCTTCCATTCGTCTTGTCCTTACTACTACCACTATTAAAAATTGGTTGTTATGCCAACTTGACGTCACTAAACTCCTTTTTACATCTATTTACAAACTCCTGTTTACATGACATAACCCTCTGGCTTTGTTGATACGAAATATCCTCACTTTGTATGTAAATTGCAATGGTCCTTGTATGGTCTTAAGCAAGCTCCATGGGCATAGTTTGATTGCTTCAGTGAATTTTTTCTTGAGTATGGGTTCTTTTACAGCACTTCAGATTCTTCACCGTTTGTTTACTATCATCATGGTCATATATTGCTCTTATTACTCAATGTCAATGATATTGTTCTCAGTGGTGACAATTCTTCACTTATTGATGATCTTATCAATTCTTTAAGTACTAAATTCTCTATGAAAGATCTTGGTCCTCTTCATAACTTTTTAGGCATACAAGTCACCCACACACCTTCTGGCCTTTTTCTCTCTCAATCAACCTATGCTTCCAACATCCTCACACGATCCCATTTCCACTCCAATGTCTGTCAAACCTTTTGAATCTAATAGCACATCCACTGAACTTGCTGACGCTACGCAATATCATAGTATTGTCAGTGCACTACAACATCTTACTCTTACTCATCCAGATTTGCCCTATGTTGTGAATGTTGTGTGTCGGTATATGCAAATCCTACAGTGTTACGTTTTTAGATGGTGAAGCCCATACTTCATTATATCAGTGCTACATTGCACATGGGTTTACGCATTCACCGACGAAACACCCTTAACTTGTATGCTTTTTCGGACTCTAACTGGATTGGTTGTCCATAAACTCGACGCTCCCCTATTGGGTTTTGTAACTTTCTCAAATCAAACATCATCTCTTGGAGTGCTAAGAAGCAATCTACTGTTGCCCAATGATGTAGTACAGTAGGGAAAAGATAAATATAAACTAAACATAAAAGATAAAATCGATTCAAATCACAAGGATCGTCTCAAATCATATGGGAACCGCAACCAATTAATATAGCGTGAAACAACTACTCAATCACATAGTGTTAAATTTCAATAATCTGTTTTTATTATTCATTCCAAGCTGACTACAAATGACATAGGGATGCCTCTTATATAGAGATCTTAACCCTGATCCGATAAAGAAACTAAACTATGAAAGGAAACTTCAATATAAAAATTAACTACACCTAGATACCCATAATATTTTTTGATTACATAATTATCTCCATATCCCTCAATTCCTAAATTAAAATCCCTAATAATTTTCCTCGTGTTCCCATCATTCTCCACCATTTAAAAAGAACTCGTCCTCGAATTGAAAAATGTTTCAGAGCAAGAGCTCTGAGGCATAGAGAAACAAAACATAGTTGTGAAAGTCTTTGAAGCAGAAGTCACAAGGTGAAAAATATTTTGCTGGAAATGTTTGTTGTCAGGGTGCGTGAAACCAGGTAGGTAGGATGAAATAAATATCCAGGTCATGTGCGTCAACTCGAACCCCAATCTTACAATCAAGATTGTCGTCCTATTTGTCTTGAATCTGTTCAACATCCTCAATAGGCTTAATAAAATCTTGCTGGACTGGCTCAACCAAGTCAATTACACAAAAAAGCTGGTTCAACAAGTGCAACCTTCACTTGAATATCTTCATTCTCATTGACTTCACTTGTCACTCTTTAGAGTCTTCTCTATCATCAGTGAGCTTTGAATTATCAAGTTCGAGATAATCGTGCACTGTCACAACATCCAAGGGCTTGCATAAGTCTTTGTATTATGTCAGCAATTGGATTATCTTCTCTCGAACTTGGAGTGAAGCTATTAGGTTGGTCTTCTGTTCTATCACAAGCTCATCGTATATACCATACCTCTCATAACGTTCGTAAGCACGATCATACCCAACAAAACCATGGTAATCATCTTTAGGAGCATAATAATAATTTTTATAATCAACTCTTTCATCATCATAAATATAATCGCCATTACCATTCAAAGCATGGACATCTTGAGAACTCTACTCATACTCATACTCATATTGGGTCTTTAACTCTTCAAGCCATCTCTCATCACGATAAACCCAATATTGAAGTTCTTCATATTCCTCGCACATACTTCGGGGAAGATAACACCAACCATACTTGATCATTTTGGATTTCAACTCATCCAAGCAAGAATAATTACTTGATAACTGAGCTTATAGGTTTCGAATACGACTCTGAGTATGGTAAGACATGATATTAAAATAGCTCAAACATAATTAATTTTTTTTCTTTTTTCTGTTTTTTTTCACCTTTTTATTTTTTTAATACGGAAAATTAAAAAAAATAAAGAAAAGAAAAACAAAACAAAACCTTGATCGAGATGAGTGGTCGAAAAATTTGGATCTACTGCGGCAAAGCTAAGATGGGTTGTGGTTGACTGCGGCAGGAGGCAGATAGCAAGAAAGAATGTGGCTACAAGCACAACTACTACTGTTCATGGGATACGGGTATTGTTCACCTGTGGATTTTGGTGCGATGATAACAGTGATGGGGGATCGAGGTTTGGGCTCTGATACCACTGGGAGAGATAAAGATAAACTAAACATAAAAGATAAAACTGATCCAAATCATATGGATCGTCCCAAATCACATGGAACCGTAACCAAATCACATGGCGCGAAACAACTACTCAATCATAGAGTGTTAAATTTCAATAATATGTTTTTATTATTCATTCCAACCTGACTACAAATGACATAGTGTTGGACGTTTATCTACCTAAATAAATAAGTAAATAATCGTACTTGTTTTACTTGCAAGTGCACAAGGTCTGTAGTAGTGTAGTGTGCAAGTGAGAGATCATTTCCACAGGGTTTGGTGAATTTTTATCTAGAATTACTTTCACAATATAAAACAAGATAAAGAAAATATGAGTTTGGATTGATAAGGATAAAACAAGAAACAAGAAACAAGATAATGATAAAAGTGTAAGGCTTTGATATCTACCACTAATTATGCTTTAACATAATAAAACAATATGCCAATGCTTTAGTTATACTCTGAATATTTAATGATTGCCAACCTAAGGGATTGGTCCACACCTTAGACTATTGATCTCCCTAAGCAACGAGTTAGGCATGGTGTATACTCTAACTCTTTTCTCTCTTAAGGGATTCAGCATGGGTGTATACTGAGTTGTTCCTTAAGAGAGCATAAGAGTTATATGCATATGCATTAAACGAAAAGAAAAGAACAAGGAATATAGTCGGCTTAACTGAAAAACTGTGACAACCTGTATATGCTAGAAATAAAAAGGACATCGTGACAGCCGGTATATGCTGGAAATAAATTCTGTGGTGGCCGGGACAAGCTGTAAAGAAAAGAACTAGGAAGGCAACTAGTCTAAATGAGAAAGAAAAGAACCAGGAGGGGGCCGGTCTAAGATAATAAAAAAATGTCGACATATGGGAAGACGTTCCCATAATAATAATTCATGCATTGCATCTGTTTTAATTATTGCTTGCATTATTGAAATGCTGATGTGTGGTGTGTTATTGTGAATTTATTTATAAATGGATGAGTCTCACAGAGAAACAGTTATGGTAACAAGAATCATCTAAATGGTAGATTTTATGATGTGAACCTCATTGCGAGGTAATTATGAGATAATTGATGGTCTTGAGGTGAACCAATAAATAAGAAGAAAAGATTGATAGAGAATAAGTAGACTGCTATTATTGATTTAATATTGAAAGATTATTTATAAAAACTGAATACTTTTAGTAAATTTAATTCACCGAGCTTGTGAAGCTCACCCCTCATTGTACAATGATTTCAGGTAGCAGGCAGGATAAATAGTTTGGTGAGTTGAGGTTCGGACAAAATCTTTTTCTGTAAGTCACATACGTGTCAACATCCTCAGACTAATGAAAAAATAAAATAAAATTTTATTTGTAAATATTCATGCATATTACGTTGTGTAAAATATTTAAGTCAATATCATATTAATGTATCTCCCCTGTTGAGGGTTGAGGATTGATGTAAAAGAATTTCTGTTAGTATTATTTTTATTGTTGCATATGTGTCGTGCTGTGATTTTCAAAATGTGATGACACCGTTTCAAGAGTGACCAACTCGGGATGAATTGTTACATAAACAAACCAGTCTGTTGATCTTTTAACCAATCATGCTCACAGCCATGACAGCACCAAAAATTATTATGTTTTTGGTTCGTTACCAAGAGAATTTTCATTACCTTGCAAAAATGATATATTGTTAAGGGAAAAAAGTAAGTAGTAAGAAGTAAGTACAAGCTATTAATTGTAAAAAGAACTACATGAATAATTACATCTTCATGTAAAAAAGCATCACAATAGTGTTTTAACTCACATTGAGCCCTTGAGCCCATGTTTGGGGAGGGTTTTCAAAAACCCTTTTCAGTGTTTTCAGTGTTTATTCTCATTTCTCAGCCCCTAAAACACGACTCTCTGCTCTCTGCTCTCTGCTCTCTTCTCTCGATCGAGTTGGTTTCAGAATCAAGGTAGCATCCTAGCCCTTTCTTCTCCAAGTTTTCTCGCCATCTTCCCCCTCTCTCTGCAACTCTTTCCACCCTTTTCTCTCTCCCTATTTCCTGTTTTCTCTTCTTTGTGCTTTCATTTTTCCTCTTCTCTCACAGATCGCGATTTATTCCTCTCCACCACCCATACAACTGAAACCCAGAAGGTGACCGTCAGCTTGCTGCCGTCACTCCGTTTTAGACGGAAAAGGAAGAAGAATCTGCGATAACAAAACTTGCAGCAACAGCACGACCGACAATTAGTCTGCCACCGAGACCAGCTATGGAGACCCTCTTCACCGGTGGTGCATCAGGGCTGAGTCCAGGGCCCATGACCCTGGTCTCTTCTTTCTTCTCAGACAACTACCCTGACACATAGTACAGGTCCTTTTCTCAGCTCCTGGCAGGGGCCATGGCTTCTCCAGGGGCTAGACCAACCTTCTTGAGTACCAATTCGATGGATAATTCTTGCAAGAAAGTGGGTCTGAGAGATAGGGGTGAGAACGGTTCGGGTTTTAAGCACAGCAGGCCCATGAATTTGGTGGTTGCTGCTAGGTCTCCATTATTCACTGTGCCTCATGGGTTGAGTCCCTCCGGTTTGCTCAACTCTCCTAGGTTCTCTTCCCTTCAGGTGATTTGGATTTAACCATTAATCTGTATTGGTAACATGACCTTGTTTTTTTTTTTTTCTGTTTATATGATACTGGTTGGGTAAGATTTGGAGTTGTTGATTGTTATGCTTGTTGTGGTTGCAGTGTTGGGTTTGAGGTATATGATTTAGGTAGATACCAAATTTTGGTTTTTAAGAGAAGGGGGAAGCATTTATTAGGTCATCTGATGGATTAAACACAATGTATAGTAGCTTGTTTGGTTTAATGCTTCTTCTTCTTTCCGTTGGACTACCCTTCTTCCAACCCGAAATCGTCTTCCTGCAACATCCAGTAGTATTTTATCCAATATCAACAAACTTAACAAGAGATTTGATGAAGACAATACATACCTGAAAGATCCACAAATGGGTGTGTAGGATGAGGTTTCAAAGCCCCAGCTGAGAAAAATGCATCATCTTCAGTTGGATAAACTGTGATGAGACCAATATATGGGCCTTTGTGGTTCAGTTTCTTGATTATATTCAAAGATTTAACCCTGATTGATGCTATAGCTAGCACAGGAATAAGTAGTAAGGAGATCACAACTAGTGTAAGTAAACATGATGAAACTTGTTTTGCAGCCATGGTCAGTTTGAGCTCAGAGAAAATCCAATTTATAAAGCTCAGTTGGTCAGAATTTGCAGCTATATTTAATTTGTTGCTGACTTACATTTTCAATTGGGAAAAGGGAAGATATTTGTTGATAAATTTCATTATAATTTGTTGAAGTTGTCTCTTCCAAATTAACTAATTAAGAGGGTCCAATTTGGATACTACAGACAAGTGAAGATGGAAAAAAAGGAAGAAAATAATATAAAGAAAGAGATATTCAAGTCTGGATTAAAAACTGCTTAAAATAGTTATAGAATTCCTACATCTTTGTCAATACAGTTTGAATTCAGCAGTAAAACTTATTTAAAATAAGGTGCCTTGTCTCAAAATAAGGAAAAAAAAAAACTAGTTACATTTGCTATTTGGTCAGAACCAAGTTTGATTGATCAGGATGAGTCCAAATCACCTTTTCTTCACTGGTGATGGAGTTGGCACAGTGGCTGTGTGGAATATGATCAACTTAATGAGCAAGTTGCTCTATTTTTCTGTTTTAGTCTTGGTTTTCTCTTTGTTCCCTTTGGTCCTGAAGAAGGAAACAAAAGATGTGAATACCATAAAAGAATTCATTGTATTTACTATTCTTTTGATATGGGTATACTAAATTCTTTTATGTTTACCTCTATGTGCTCTTGTAAATTTTCTAAATATCTCTCTTAATGATGCAGTAAGAATGTTTTAAACAATCAGATCCTGTCAACTATATTTTGCATTTGATGTGTAGGACATTTTCCCCCTAAACTTTGGTCTTACAAGCATTTGTTCCACAGATTTACCTTTGTGTTTTTCCATCTGTTGCTTGCAATCATTTCTTGTTCTTGCTGCCATGATTGTCAGAAATGTTCATTCGAGTTTCACTTACATGAAATTAATTACAGTACTCTGGCCTCTTTTGATTCCAACAGATTTTGAGAAACATGATATGCATGCTTAAAAACAGAGAAGGTTTTTTTTTTCTTCCTAGACTACATATACTCACTTTTTTTTTATCAGTCTCAGTTACTGGCTTGTTAATTAAGCAAGCCTGAAACTAAAGGAGGAGATTGGTTTATGAGGTGTGATTAATTGTGTCAAATGGGCCCGTAATGAGTTGAGCTCAAGTTGTTCATGAGTAAATCAGTTTGTTTACAGCTCTGTGAAGTCAAAGTCTTTGTAGTACCTTTGGTACGTAATCAGTCCAGTCTTCTTTTTCAAGAAGGTCCTTGGCTCAAGTTCTTGTAGCCCCATATGAGCTCGAGTCAATCTTAGAATAATTGTGTCTTTGAGGAAAGTATTTGAAAATTTTCCTTGAGTTTTATCCACAGTGATCCTCAAGGCCTTGTACATCTCTGGAGAGATTGGGTCCTTGGAAATAAATCAATATTTATGGATAAACACCTCCTAATCAGCACCCGAGCACCTCCTAATCAGCTAAATGCTGCTATCACAAATACATTTCAGATCCCTTGTGACTATTCTCCCTTTGTGTTGTGCATGTGTGAGTGTGATCATTGATGTTTTGGCCACATAATATGAAGGATGAATTTGTATTTTGCAACTGCATTTAGTAACAGAATGGAAGCTCAGAAAGTTGGATATCCAATACCTTTGTTAATTTGATTTGTAATTTTTGTTGAAAAACAGTTTGAGATCTTTGCACTGTGCATTCTGATATTGTTTAGTGTGGAAACATGCAGGTATGATCTGGTGCAGGCTGACCTTGCAGTTGCTAACTTTTTTGAGCTTTCGGTGATCAATCTCTGGAGATTATTTGCTAACAAAAGCTCTACTTTCATGGATCGGCAAAAGCAGATCATAGAGAAAGGTCATCCTAAAAGAAAGCTTACGATTGATAACATATTTTGATTCATTTTCACCTTGCTTCCCAATTTTTCATTTCCCAAATTCTCCCTGTAATTAAGCATGTAGGAGGAGATTTATCAGTCTGATGGATATTGATTGATGTATTTTGGTTGCATAGTATCAAGCTCAACTTACAGAAAGTTATGACTGAGCGTTGGTTTGGTAGACTCCCATTTGAAAGCATGGATTCTTTTCTTAGTGATAAATTCATTCAAAGACAAAAAATACTGAAGAAAAGCCAACAGGAGGTATTTAGCTACCAACATGACCTCCTAGAATGAAAACTGTAATAGCAATTTCAGTGCAGTATCTGATAGAGCTAATAAATTATGCTTCCTTTTATCACATTATCTTTTGGTTTGGGTCATGCTGACAAATTTTGGGCCGTTTGAAGGAAGAATTTTGGGCCATGCATTTTCATTTTATCAATTTATCAAAGTTGTATTTAATCAATGAATATTGTATTTTAAAACTGTCTTCAACTATCTTATTTTTAAGAAGAAAAGTATGTCATTTTTCAGATATTGAACAAATTCAATATTGTATTTGATGGGTTAGTTGTTCAAATTTTATTAAATCGTAAAAGTTGTATTGTATTTTTTATTTTTATTTTTAAGAATTTATTTAACTAACATGACATGGCCAAGGGAAAAGTGTTGTTTTGTTTGATCGATGATATATAAAAAATACTAACATTTTAAAAATAAAATAATATTAATTATTTTCAAGTATTTGATGTTTGCTTAAAAAATTGTATTTAGTAAATACAAGAAATAAAATTAATTTTAGATATTAAAATTTTAACTGAACACTGAAAACTGAAAGCTGAAAACAATTACAAGAAAGTGTAATCCAAACAGTTTTCTATTTTCAAAACAGGTTTTGAAAACTGATCCTCCAAACAGCATTTAACGGAAAATTATTTTGAAAACAGTTTTCGAAAACTGTTATCAAACATGTTTTTGAACATTGAAAACTGAAAACTCTTTTCGAACACTAGAAACTGAAAACTGTTACCAAACATGCCCTGATATTTTATGATTAACCGGTATATTCAATTGGCTTAATTATGGTGAAACTCTTTATCATGAAATATTGTTAATTTAATTATTTAAATATCTAATATATATTAATTTACTATGTAACTTGATTGTAATTTTTATTTTAAATATTTATAAATTGTAGTTTATCACTTTAGACTTTTTATTGGGTTTAAATATTTAACTTTATATATATCGCATAACTACAGATATTAAAACTATCTTTGAGTTGGAATAAAAAAATCATGTTAATTAATTTTCAGTTTTTATAATATAATCTTATTTTATTTCATTGAATATCGAATCCAAGCTAGTTTTATGTTGAGTTTTTATTTATTTTATTATTATTTCGAGTATCTATAGTATTTATCGATTAAGTTTTATATCCCAAATAAATATAAAACCAAAGCCACGTTGTTTTGACGATAAAAAAACAAAAAAGCAAACTTGGCAAAATAATAAATATACTCAAATTAAATATTGAACACACAACATAATAAAAAGTTTTTTAATTTTTTTTCTCAAATACTTATATTAATAGATATGTTATAAAAAAAATTGACTTATTTAATTGAAGTGAAAAAAATAATGCTAATGATACTTCGACAGCTTTTTGTTGGTACCGTGTTAAAAGTTTATTCTTAAATAAAAAAATCTTTGTTGATGATTATTAAAAATTTCGCTAATAATATTTGCATAATTTATTAAAAATGTGTCGTTTTGTCACAATAAATCTCTTTCGCGTATATATATATATATATATATATATATATATATATATATATATGTGGTAACAACGTAGGACCGTATCACAAACTATTAATGGTTCCGCCATTACTGAGCTGTCGAGAACACAACAGAAAAGGACAAACGTACAAATAACAAGGTCCTCCTCTGAATGCTTCTTCTCACTTTTCAGCCCCGAGTTCGAAAAATGAAAAAAAGAAGAAGAAAATTTCTAGCTCTCCCTTACTCTCAGTTTAGCAGGTTAATACAATAGTAGATAAATACATAAAAAAGAGGAAATCAAAACCCTAACTACTCGCATATATTACACCACACAGTTATGTAGTCCCTAAACCAGCAACAACATCAGAAGATATGTATGCTCCTAGCAGATACCAGATAAGGACACTCTATCCTAGTTGATAAGGATTTTCCTAACTGATAAGGATAATCAATCTCCTAATAGACTTGTGATACAGAGAATAAATTCACCATCCAATAGCCTGGTGACACGTGGATAACACTTCATTGCAATGATCAGGCGACACGTGGCCACACCGATAATTCACCCTCCAATAGCCTGATGACACATGGACAACTCCCCTCCAATGATTGGACGACACGTGGACGAGCAGTTGACGAAACCATCGTTACTCACGGACTCCTCCATGCAGAAGTTTAAGCGTGATTTCAGGGATTGAGCCATCACCGAACACGCGATAAGACCTTTCACCAGAAGAGCGGGATCTCAGGGATCACGCCATCCCGAGCACGTGGTCAACTTGCCTCTGAATCGTTATAAAAGTCCCAAGGTATGTGAATCCAATATCATCTTCAAATTCAAGCTCATCACTGAAACACTGATATCATAACTCTCTCCATTTTCTTAAAACCTTGTACTAACAAAGGCATCGGAGAGTCCTCAGAGGCACCACCCCTCTCCTCCGGTGACTCTTTAGTATTACCCCTCTTTATTCATTTAGGACGTCGGAAGAGGAGCCTTCAGCTCAGCAACAAATTTTTGGCATTAACAACTCGTATTACCTCATCAATAGATGTTTATCAATCCTTTTGTAATTAGGAAAGCTTGTTATCATACAGCTGTAATATTCTTTATATACTGAACACAGATCATACACAGAGTGTGTGAATCTATCTTTTTTCTATTGTTCTTGAATTTCTTTATGGTATTAGAGCCTACTAAGAGAATCTCTCAAACCAAAATGACTACCGCACCTACCTACCAATATCCTGCAACACTGAATATAGTAAATTTTGTCACACTTAAGCTTACGCCAAATGATTTTCTCCTCCTCTCATTGATTGAAAGTCAAGACCTCCTAGGCTTCATTAATGGTGAGGTATCAAAACCAAATCACGAAATTGATGGTGCAGACGAAAAACGAATCTCAAATCTAGACTTCACGTCAAAGATTCGAATTGACCGATTAGTCAAAGCTTGGATCACACTCTCTGAAGACGCTCTTGGTTATCCTGTATGGACCAAAACTTCACAAGATTTGTGGAATGTTCTCACCAAGGCATTTTCACAAGCATCTGAAGCTCGTGAATTTGAGCTACATTCAAAGATGCAGTATCACTTGAAAGCTTATGAATTTGAGCTACATTCAAAGCTCGTGAATCAGAATGGGTCAAAGCACGCTTGGTTGCTAAAGGTTTTCATCAGAAGGCATGTATTGATTTCCATGATACCTTTAGCCCTGTCATCAAACTTGCTTCCATTCGTCTTGTCCTTACTACTACCACTATTAAAAATTGGTTGTTATGCCAACTTGACGTCACTAAACTCCTTTTTACATCTATTTACAAACTCCTGTTTACATGACATAACCCTCTGGCTTTGTTGATACGAAATATCCTCACTTTGTATGTAAATTGCAATGGTCCTTGTATGGTCTTAAGCAAGCTCCATGGGCATAGTTTGATTGCTTCAGTGAATTTTTTCTTGAGTATGGGTTCTTTTACAGCACTTCAGATTCTTCACCGTTTGTTTACTATCATCATGGTCATATATTGCTCTTATTACTCAATGTCAATGATATTGTTCTCAGTGGTGACAATTCTTCACTTATTGATGATCTTATCAATTCTTTAAGTACTAAATTCTCTATGAAAGATCTTGGTCCTCTTCATAACTTTTTAGGCATACAAGTCACCCACACACCTTCTGGCCTTTTTCTCTCTCAATCAACCTATGCTTCCAACATCCTCACACGATCCCATTTCCACTCCAATGTCTGTCAAACCTTTTGAATCTAATAGCACATCCACTGAACTTGCTGACGCTACGCAATATCATAGTATTGTCAGTGCACTACAACATCTTACTCTTACTCATCCAGATTTGCCCTATGTTGTGAATGTTGTGTGTCGGTATATGCAAATCCTACAGTGTTACGTTTTTAGATGGTGAAGCCCATACTTCATTATATCAGTGCTACATTGCACATGGGTTTACGCATTCACCGACGAAACACCCTTAACTTGTATGCTTTTTCGGACTCTAACTGGATTGGTTGTCCATAAACTCGACGCTCCCCTATTGGGTTTTGTAACTTTCTCAAATCAAACATCATCTCTTGGAGTGCTAAGAAGCAATCTACTGTTGCCCAATGATGTAGTACAGTAGGGAAAAGATAAATATAAACTAAACATAAAAGATAAAATCGATTCAAATCACAAGGATCGTCTCAAATCATATGGGAACCGCAACCAATTAATATAGCGTGAAACAACTACTCAATCACATAGTGTTAAATTTCAATAATCTGTTTTTATTATTCATTCCAAGCTGACTACAAATGACATAGGGATGCCTCTTATATAGAGATCTTAACCCTGATCCGATAAAGAAACTAAACTATGAAAGGAAACTTCAATATAAAAATTAACTACACCTAGATACCCATAATATTTTTTGATTACATAATTATCTCCATATCCCTCAATTCCTAAATTAAAATCCCTAATAATTTTCCTCGTGTTCCCATCATTCTCCACCATTTAAAAAGAACTCGTCCTCGAATTGAAAAATGTTTCAGAGCAAGAGCTCTGAGGCATAGAGAAACAAAACATAGTTGTGAAAGTCTTTGAAGCAGAAGTCACAAGGTGAAAAATATTTTGCTGGAAATGTTTGTTGTCAGGGTGCGTGAAACCAGGTAGGTAGGATGAAATAAATATCCAGGTCATGTGCGTCAACTCGAACCCTAATCTTACAATCAAGATTGTCGTCCTATTTGTCTTGAATCTGTTCAACATCCTCAATAGGCTTAATAAAATCTTGCTGGACTGGCTCAACCAAGTCAATTACACAAAAAAGCTGGTTCAACAAGTGCAACCTTCACTTGAATATCTTCATTCTCATTGACTTCACTTGTCACTCTTTAGAGTCTTCTCTATCATCAGTGAGCTTTGAATTATCAAGTTCGAGATAATCGTGCACTGTCACAACATCCAAGGGCTTGCATAAGTCTTTGTATTATGTCAGCAATTGGATTATCTTCTCTCGAACTTGGAGTGAAGCTATTAGGTTGGTCTTCTGTTCTATCACAAGCTCATCGTATATACCATACCTCTCATAACGTTCGTAAGCACGATCATACCCAACAAAACCATGGTAATCATCTTTAGGAGCATAATAATAATTTTTATAATCAACTCTTTCATCATCATAAATATAATCGCCATTACCATTCAAAGCATGGACATCTTGAGAACTCTGCTCATACTCATACTCATATTGGGTCTTTAACTCTTCAAGCCATCTCTCATCACGATAAACCCAATATTGAAGTTCTTCATATTCCTCGCACATACTTCGGGGAAGATAACACCAACCATACTTGATCATTTTGGATTTCAACTCATCCAAGCAAGAATAATTACTTGATAACTGAGCTTATAGGTTTCGAATACGACTCTGAGTATGGTAAGACATGATATTAAAATAGCTCAAACATAATTAATTTTTTTTCTTTTTTCTGTTTTTTTTCACCTTTTTATTTTTTTAATACGGAAAATTAAAAAAAATAAAGAAAAGAAAAACAAAACAAAACCTTGATCGAGATGAGTGGTCGAAAAATTTGGATCTACTGCGGCAAAGCTAAGATGGGTTGTGGTTGACTGCGGCAGGAGGCAGATAGCAAGAAAGAATGTGGCTACAAGCACAACTACTACTGTTCATGGGATACGGGTATTGTTCACCTGTGGATTTTGGTGCGATGATAACAGTGATGGGGGATCGAGGTTTGGGCTCTGATACCACTGGGAGAGATAAAGATAAACTAAACATAAAAGATAAAACTGATCCAAATCATATGGATCGTCCCAAATCACATGGAACCGTAACCAAATCACATGGCGCGAAACAACTACTCAATCATAGAGTGTTAAATTTCAATAATATGTTTTTATTATTCATTCCAACCTGACTACAAATGACATAGTGTTGGACGTTTATCTACCTAAATAAATAAGTAAATAATCGTACTTGTTTTACTTGCAAGTGCACAAGGTCTGTAGTAGTGTAGTGTGCAAGTGAGAGATCATTTCCACAGGGTTTGGTGAATTTCTATCTAGAATTACTTTCACAATATAAAACAAGATAAAGAAAATATGAGTTTGGATTGATAAGGATAAAACAAGAAACAAGAAACAAGATAATGATAAAAGTGTAAGGCTTTGATATCTACCACTAATTATGCTTTAACATAATAAAACAATATGCCAATGCTTTAGTTATACTCTGAATATTTAATGATTGCCAACCTAAGGGATTGGTCCACACCTTAGACTATTGATCTCCCTAAGCAACGAGTTAGGCATGGTGTATACTCTAACTCTTTTCTCTCTTAAGGGATTCAGCATGGGTGTATACTGAGTTGTTCCTTAAGAGAGCATAAGGGTTGTGGAGATCGGCAACCACACGGGACCTAGGGGCTTGGTTCGCTCCCAGTTTCCCATGTTGATTAACCTGAGAATCCGATGTGGATATCTCTTGTAACTAATGTTGAACCCAGGACTCGGTCATCAAAATTGATTCAACTAACTAATCCATACCACATGCATAAGTTGATCATACAAACACATATGAGAAATTTAAATAAACATAGGTATTAATCAAGTTAAACATCATCATATAACCATTGTAAAGGTGCCAATATTGAAATATTAAATAAACATAATTAGGGCTTCAACTAAGCCCTTACTAAAAGTTTAAGTACACATAATAAAAATAAAGGAAAGAAGAAACCCGAGAGAAGAGTCGCCAATTTTCCTCCACAGTTTCCTTCTCCGATCTCCCCGAACAAAAACTAAACTAAAAGGAAGATAAGCTCCTCAAAAAGGGAGATATGTTTTCTGTGTTTTACAAGTCTATTTATAGGGTTCTAAGGACACTTGGAAACCCTAATTTCCAAAATAGGGCCCTGACCTTAATTTCCAAAACAGGTGCTGTCGTTTTACTGTTCACTGCCGTACGTGTGCGCTCGATCGCGAACAGAGTGCGCTCGATCGCAAGGTTGCGCTCGATCGCCCTTCCTGGTGCGCTCGATCGCACTCTAGACAGTATTTGCTCAAGGTTTTCCAGTTTTCTTCCTTTTAAGCTCCAAAAGCTTCCAAAATGCTTCCTTTTCTTCATAGACCTATAAAAACCATGTAAAACACAGAAATGAAGTAAAATAGACTAAAATAACATAAACTAAGGCTTAACAAATGTAAATTAGGGGCTTAAATATGAATATTTAAGCTCCTATCACATAGGGACGCCTTTTATATAGATATCTTAACCCTAGTACGATTAGGAAACTGAATTATGAAAGGAAACTGCAATATAAAAATTAACTACACCTAAATACCCATAATATTTTTTTATTGCACAATATCTACATATATCCCAATTCCTAAATTAAAATACCTAATTTTAATTTTTCTCGTGCTCCCCGTCACCCAGTCAGTGCTGAAGCATAATATCATGCTATGGCCTCCATGACTACTGAACTCACTTGGCTCTCGTTTCCTCTTCGTGACATTGGCATTCCATACCTTCGACCATCTAGACTATTCTGTGATGATCTCAGTGCCCTACACATGACTGTCAATCTTATGTTTCATGCTCGCAACAAACATATCGGAATTGACTACGATTTTGTGAGAGAAAAAGTTGCCCATGGTTCACTTATTACAAAGTTTGTTCATTCTCATCTGCAAGTTACCGATATAGTCACGAAACCACTAGCTCGTGAAGTTCTTACTGCTCTTCATACCAAATTGAGTGTGTGCCACTCACCACACCTTAGTTTGTGGGAGAGTATTAAACAACTCGGTTCTGTAGTCCTTAAACCAACAACAACACTAGAAGATATGGATGCTCCTAGCAGATAGCAGATAAGGACACTCTATCCTAGCTGATAAGGATACTCAATCTCCTAATAGACTTGTATTACCTCATCAGTAGATATTTATCGATCCTTCTGTAATCAGGAAGACTTGTGATTCAGGAGGATCCGAGTCAGATGATGCTGAGTTGTCAGATAACACGTTGTTGGCACTGAGATACCTTGAGTTGGCAGATCAGCGCAAAAATGGCAGGTGGATTACCTAGAATGGTTTACTGCCGTTGATTCTGTTTTAGGCCTTCAAATTTGCAGTTTCCAGTTTTAGGAAACTTTCCATTTGCAATTTCCTTTTGTATTCAAGTCAAAATTGACTGCCGTTGATTCTGCTTTAATACATTCGCTTAATTTTAGTAATTTCCTTAGTTTTCCCCAGGATTATATTTTCGGGGATTTTTTCCTTTTTTGCTTTGATCTTATAAATAATGAGGCCACATACGGAAAAGATAGATTATCATTATTATTGGTATTTGCATAATTTTAAATTAGACCAGAGGTGTTTCTCTGTGTTTTTAGGGTTTTTCTTGTGTTTCTTCCCTGTGAGATATCTGCAGAAACTAGCCTGCAGAATAATCGCTATTCTGCCCGGCGTCAGCTTGTTATCATACAACAGTAATATTCTTTATATATTGAACACAGATCATACACATAAAGTGTGTGAAATTTACTCGATCTTTTTTATATTGTTCTTAAATTTCTTTAGTATATACCTTTAAACATATCTGCTCATGAGTTTCTTTCATCCATAATCGTGAAACTTCATAGAAGTTCAAGCACATTTTGTTGATATTTTGACTACTTTTTTTTTCCTTCTGTTTTAGAAGATCATTGTAATTCAATGGTGAATTTGGGAGGAGAGAAAGTGGAAGGAGCAGAGTATGGAGGTGAATATGAGGATTCAGTGTCGCCATGGTTAATCTTAGACTTCAGAGTACTACGATGATGATGATGATGATGCGTCTTTCATAGATGAGCTTGAAGCTCTTAGAGGAGAAATAGTTGAAGATGAGGAAGAGGATTTCGAAGATGTGGGTGAAGATAGAGGTGGTAGTGATACAGAGGAAAAAAGAAGAGGAAAGCGAGGCACCTCCCGCTCCCAAAAAGGAAAAAAACAGTGCCTTCTACATACACAATGATCGATTTAGACACCGTCTCTTTAATTTGATTTGGAGTGTCCAAATGTTATGAGAGTGTCCCACACAGCTACAACAAGGTAAAGTGAAGAGTCTATATTGTTCATGTATATATATACAATATATATGTTAGTCCCACATTGGTTAGAATGGGAAACATTCCCCTTAGGTTAGGCTATAAATAGGATACCTTCCTTGTAAGCTAATCACAAATTCAATACAATTCTCTTCTATTTGTATTGTCTCACTTCCTCTCTTAAATTCAACTTGGTATAAGAGCCAGATTCTTAGTAGTTATCGGTATATCAAGAGTTGCGTATGCTCTGTGATTGCCACTATTAGTGGATCCTTCACATCAGAAAAACTTCTTGTATATCATCTTCATACCTGTCAGGTCATCACTATAGTTGGAGTCTTATTCTCCATCAACATCATCTCAGCCGCCGCTCCATTGATGTCGCTATAATCAGAGTATTATTCTCCATCGACGTCTCTGGTTCGAGTTTGTCAATTCTTTAAGAAGCAAGCTCATAGTCATCTTCAGCCGCTGCTCCATCGACGTCACTATAATCGAAGTCTTATTCTTCATCGACATCCCCAGTTTGATTTTGTCAATCCTGTAAGAAGCAAGCCCCTGGTCATCTTCAGTGTGATCGTTTCCAAAAACCCAACAGACATTCCCAGCAATACATGTCTCGCAGTACTTTTTCTAGATCTACTGCCACTACTGCTGAAAGTTCATCATCCACTGCTTCCATTGAAACATTTTTTGCCTCTGACATAGAGAAAATTGTCAAACAAGTCCTTACTCATTCTAGTAATCTACCTTCTACTGCTATGTCAACCACTTCAGGTAATTTATCTTGCTTCTTTGACTCTGCATGTTGTAATCACATGACTCTTGATTCCACTCTCTTTTCCACCAAACATCTTGTTAATCGTACTTCGACTATTCAAACTGTTGATGGTTCTCTCATGACCGTGAGTTATATTGGAAAAATTGAAACATTAAACACTTCTCTTCTTGATACTTATTGTATTCCCCAACTCATTCTCAATATTATATTTGTTGGTCAATTATGTGACTTCTGTCTAACTGTCCTTTTTTTGCTTCTGGTTGTTGTGTGCAGGATCCAAAGATAGGACAAAATCTTGGGATAGGCTATAAGGTTGGACGATTCTTTAAGCTCATCAATCTTCATATTCCATCCTATTTCTCCTCATCAGTTCAAACAGCAACCCCAGTCTCATCTACCCTATCTGTCAGTCTCTGGCATTCTCGTCTGGGTTATGCTTCTGTCTGTCATCTTCAATCCTTAGTGTCTAGTGGTTATTTAGGACTTGTTAATAAAGAACAATTTGATTGTCTTCCTTGTCAACTTAGCAAACAATCGGCATTGCCATTTTACAAAATTGATTCTTTTTCTTCTGCACTATTTGACTTAATTCACTCTAATGTTCGAGGCCCGTCTCCCACTGTTATTATGGGAAGCCCTAAATATTTTGTCATTTTTGTTGACAATTACTCCCGTTATACCTGGATATTTCTTATTCATAATCGATCTGAATTACCTCAATTGTACTTTGATTTTGCTACCATGGTCAAAACTTAATTTTCTTGCAATATCAAAGTGTTTTGTGCTGATAATGCTGCTGAATACACAAACTCTAGCGTCCTTAACTTTCTTTGCCAACATGGAACTCTTCCTCATCGTTCATATCCAAGCACCTCTCAATAAAATGGGCGTGCTAAGCGCAAACACTGAGACATTCTCAATACCACCCGTGCTCTTCTCATATCCATTTTATGTCCTGAAAGTTTTTGGGGTGAAGTTACTCTTACAGCTGTTTACACCAAGAACCGTGTACCTTCTCTCATCATTGGGAATCAATCACCCTTTAAGGTATTTGGTTATGCCTGTTTTGTTCTCCTTCAACCTCATGAGCGCACCAAATTGGAACCTAGATCTCGCTTATGTTATTTCTTGGGATCCGCTGTTGAACACAGAGGCTACAGATGTTGGGATCCTTACTCCAAACATCTCTGAATGTCTTGTCATATTGTTTTCTGCGAACACAAGATGTTCGCCTCCATGTCCAAGTTTCACCTATCGCATGACAACACCTCTCTCCTATTCACTGACCTCTCCAATGATCTTTTTCTCGAGACTCTTGAGACAAACTCTTCTTCTGAGTAACATCTCCACCAAAACATCCTATCTCTTTATTAGATATGTCATTACCACCTAACATGTTTATAGACACCTCTATTGAGTTATCCATCTTCCCTTCTTCTAAGCAACTTGTCTCTTCCGATGGATCCACTCTAACACATCCTATCTTTTTATCAGATATCTCATTACCACCTAACATATCTACAGACGCCTCAATTAAGTTATCCACCTTACCCTCTTCTGAGCAACTTGTCTCTTCCGATGAATCCACTCCAATAGCTTCTGATCTCCCTCCTCGATGAAGTAATCGGGTAAAATTTTTTGTTATTAAGCTTTGTGACTTTGTTGTATTTTCTATTATTCTTTCTCACCATGAACCATAATCTTATCGTGAAACTAGTTCTGATCCTCTTTGGCAAAAGACAATGAATGATGAACTACAGGCACTCAAAAACACTCACACATGGGATCTAGTGGACCTACCAAAAGGCAAACATATTTTGGATTCAAGTGGGTTTACAAGATCAAAACTCACTCTGATGGGTCCATTGATCGATACAAGGCTTGCTTGGTAGTTAAAAGGTTTACCCAAGAGTATGGGATCGACTATGAGGAGACTTTTGCCTCAGTTACCAGCCTCACTTCAGTTCACAGCTTAATTGCAGTTACTACCATTCATTATTGGGGATTATTTATGTTAGTATTTGTCCAAGGATTAAACGATTGCAAGAATAGAGTAAAATCAAGCTCGAGGTACAAGTGTGTGCCATACCTTGGAGGTGTGCGCCTCAGTGCACAATCAGGAAAAAATGGAGCAGCACCAGGTCAGAATATGACCCAGCTCTTTCAAGGCCGCGACATCCAGTATGAAGGAGGTTCAGCACCAGTGTGCGCTGCGGTTCAGACTCCCCCAGGCCACGACACTCAGAAAGGTGAGAAAGAGGAGATGTGCAGCCCTGCCTTGAGCCGCAGCTTGAAGGCACACATGGTCCATTTTGTTCAGCCCTTTGTTAAGTGCGTGGATGCATGATCAATATGCACAGGATCACTTAGACTTGATCAAAGGCTATGGTCGATTAGTCCTCAAGATCTAAGGGTGGATATTGACCTTTAAGATTGGTCAAGAAGTTGGTGCACTATATAAAGGGTCACCTAGCTTCAATCTCAACACAATAAGTGAAAGACATAAGATATATAAAACACAAGTGTGTGAGACATGACATGTGAATGAGAGAATTATGTGAGAGTGCAAAGACACAGACATACAAGAGGGACTCATTAGAGATGCTGGTTGTAAAGAGAGAGAGTAGTATAGAGAGGAGTATAGATTAGATAGAGGGCTTTGTAATAGTTCTTATCTTCTTCTTTTCTTATCTTCTTTGTTCATTCAAGAACTTGTGGATTCTTGAAGAGGAGTTGATGTATTGTAAAGAACCATTGATTTAGTACGGAGAGTTCAGAGGAACTCATGGGGACGTAGGCTATTGCCGAACCTCGATAACAATTGCTGTCTTCTTTCTTTGCTTCGTTTGCTGTATCTTTTCTTTATAAGTCATTCTAGACTTGGATGTTTGGAAGACCATCACCTAGGCATCATTGAAGTGGTTTCCTAACAGTGGTATCAAAACTAGAGCAACTAGGTATCGGAGCAAGAACAGGAGGTTAACAAAGTTAAGACTCCAAGAATTAAAGATCAACTTCTTAGGTGATTCAAGAACGGAGTAAAGATCAAGATCAGATCGTGTCCTTGAGGGTGATTCAAGAATGGTATTGAGATCAATCTTTAATCGTCTTCTTGAGATTTAGAAGAAGCTGGAAAGCAATTGTGGGTACTGTATAAATCTGATATCTTTTCTGCAAGATGGCTTCAAATTTCATTGGTAAGAAGTTTGATGGAAAGAGAGACTTTGCTCTTTGGAAGTGGAAGATTAAGGTGGTTCTTGTGCAACAAAAGGTGGACTTGGTGATTGGAGAAGATGATGCTTTTCTAGCAAGTCTCACGGAGGTCCAGTGGAATGAGATGAAGAAGATGGTGTACAACACCATCTTCCTACACATGTCGGATAATGTCACAAGGCAGAGACTCAGAAGATCCAGCTGTCATTTGGAAGAAACTAGATGAGTTATTTCTTGCCAAAACTCTCCCTAATAAGAGGTATCTTCGTAAACGAATCTTTACTTTTAAATTGGATCCTAATAAAGAGTTGCAAGATAATCTTGATGCCAAGATGAGGAGTGCATCAAGTGGAGAAGGGTTGTTCGTTAAAGGAAGGCCAACAATTCAGTATGGCAGTAACATACATGGCTATTACCGGGTCGGAGGTAGAGGAGAAAACCGTGGGAGAGTGCACAGCAACATACATGGCTACTACCAGGACAGAGGTAGAGGAGAAAGCCATGGGAGAGAGCACAGTAGCATACATGGCTACTACCAGGACAGAGGTAGAGGAGAAAGCCATGAGAGATGCTTCTACTGCCATAAGGAGGGTCATTTCATGAAAGATTGCAAGGAGAAGATGAGGGATGAGGGATGAGGGAAGAAACCATACCAAGAATGGAAAGGCTTCGATTGCCAAAGGAGAACAGTAATATGATGATGTTCTTATTTTGTGCTCAAGTGTGAGCAAGGGGCAAGAAGGCAGCGGAAAATGGATCTTGGATACCAGGTGCACTCATCACATGTGCCCTCATAAGGATTGGTTCTAGAAATTCAAGGAAATCAAGGATGGAAAGGTTTTCTTGGGGAATGATACTTCTTACCAAGTGAGGGGCATAAGAGACATCCAGTTGAGTACGTTTGATGGAATGACAAGGCTACTACGGAATGTGGGGTATCTTCCGGATGTGAAGAGGAATTTGATCTCATTGGGGCAGCTAAATTCCATAGGATACACATACAAAGCAGAGGGAGGAAAGATCAAGGTGACCAAGGGATCTTTAATAGTGATCAAAGCAGCAATGAAGGATGGACTCTATGAGATGATCGGAGACACGGAGATAAAGGATCAAGCAACAAGCTTGATGGTTGAGATAGATAAGGCAGCCCTTTGGCACACTAGCTTGGGACACATGAGTAAAGAGGGCCTGCAAGTTCTCAGTAAGGATGGCCTACTTGGTGGTGACAAAGTAGAGAAACTTGATTTCTGTGAGTGTTGCATTCTTGGGAAGCAACACCAGAGTGCATAAGTCTAAGAGGATTCTTGACTACATTCATTCGGACCTTTGAGGACTAGCAAGAACACCAACACAAGGAGGTAACTTTTATTTTCGGTATTTAATTGATGATTATTCAAGAAAGGTTTGGGTTTATTTGCTTAAAAATAGAACAAATGCTTTGAATAAATTTATGGTGTGAAAAAAGCTGGTAGAGACTCAAAGGGGCAGGGTAGTTAAGGGATTAAGAACCGATAATGCATTCTTTGAGGAAGAACAGCTCTTGGAAATTGGTGCACATTCTGAAAAAATAGAGATTTGTGGATTGTAAGTGCACTTACATGATCAAAGAAGTGAACCCTCCAGGGGATAAAGTTTGGAATAAGGCTAGGCTGGTGGCAAAGGAGTTCACGAAAAGAGAAGGCACAGATTTCATAGAAACCTTCTCACCTAGATACAAGGTGGAGGAAGTGGTGAGTATCCTCGTCTATGCGGATGAGATGCTGTTGGTTGAGAACAGCAGGGACATAATGGAAAGGTTTACATCTCAACTTAGTGAGGAGTTCGAGATGAAGGATCTTAGCCTTACACAAAAGATCCTTGAGATGAGAAGAATTCGAGAAAGGGAGAGAAACGAGTTGATGGTTTCTCGGTCTTCTGGTAGATAAAAGATGTTGTACAAGTTTTCTATGGAAGATAATAAACCAGTGAAGATTCCCCTTGCTGGTCATTTCAAGTTCTTCGGCAAACAATGTCCTGGAATGGATGAGGAGAAGAAGGAAATGGATATGGTTCCTTACTCTAGTGCAGGTAGATCAGTCATGTCCATGATAGTGAGCACTAGACCCGACATTTCTCAGGAAATGGATGTTCTCAGCAGATTTGTAAGTAATCCCAGAAAGGAGATTTGGCTTGGGATGAAGTGGTTGTTAAGGTACGTGAAAGCTCAGTGGCAGCCGGTGGTAGCACTCTTAACAACCGAGGCTGAGTACATAGCGGCTACGGAAGCCATCAAGGAGGCTATATTATGCAAAGGGTTGTTGGAAGAGTGAAAGGTCCTAAAAGAGCAGGTGGTGGTGTATTCGGATAGCTGAAGTGCGTGGCACTTGTGTAGGAATCTAGTGTTCCATAAGGGGACAAAGCACATGGATGTTTGGTATCATTTCATTCGGAAAAATATTACGGAATGACGCATTTGTGTGGACAAGGTAGCCACGGAGGAAAGTCCTGCAGATTTAGGTACTAAAATTCTACCTCTGAGAAGGTCCAATCATTGCCTTGGACTTCTTAAGATTGGAGTTGGTTGAATGATGACTCAAGATGAGTTTGGATCCTGAGTTCTCTGCACAATAGGTTTGGGTTTAATCGCTTAGACAAAGGTAGAGATTGTTGGTATTTGTCCAAAGATTAAACTCGAGGTACAAGTGTGCGCTAATAAGACAAAAAGATAGCAACACCAGGTCAGGCCGTGACCCAGCTCTTTCCAAGCCGCGGTGCCCAGCATGGAGGAGGTTCAGCACCAATGTGCGCCGTGACTCAGACTCCCCCAGGCTGCGGCGCCCAGAAAGGTGAGAAAGAGGAAATGTGCAGCCCTGCCTTGAGCCGCGGCTTGAAGGCACACATGGGCTGGTTTTTAGCCTCTTTTGTTAAGTGCGTGGATGCATGATCAAAATGCACAGGATCACTTAGACTTGATCAAAGGCGATGGTTGATTAGTCCTCAAGATCTAAGGGTGGAGATTAACTTCAAGATAGGTTCAAGAAGTGGTGCACTATATAAAGGGTCACCTAGATTCAATCTCAACACAACAAGGAATCACATTGTGATACAAGACACAAGTGTGTGTGTGACAGAACATGTGAATGAGAGAATTGTGTGAGGAGTGCAAAGACACAAAACATAAGAGGGACTCATTGTAGAGAGGCTGGAGGTTTAGGAAGAGAAAGGGGCATAGACTAGATAAAGGGCTTTATAATAGTTCTTATCTTTTCTTTCTTCTATTCTTTGTTTCTTCAAGAACTTGTGGATTCTTGAAGAGGGTTACTGTATTCTAAAAAGAACCATTGATTTAGTGCAGAGGGCTCGGAGGAGCTCACAGGGACGTAAGCTATTGCTGAACCTCGATAACAATTGTTGTCTCCTTTCTTTGCTTCGTTTGCTGTATCTTTTCTTGACAAGTCATTCTAGACTTGGGTGTTTGGAAGACCATCACCTGGGCATCATTGAGGTGGTTTCCCAACAATTTCAGATGGATGTGAAAAATTCTTTTCTTAATGGTGAACTCACCAAAGAAGTTTATATATGCCCTCCTTCTGGTTCTTATCATCTTCCGCATCAAGTCTGCAAATTTCGTCGGGCTCTCTATGGTCTCAAGCAAGCTTCTCGGGCTTGGTTTGCCAAGTTCAACACCATTGTTGGAGATTTTGGATTCACTCCCAGCTCACATGATTATGGTCTTTTCATATGGAAAATAGACCAGGGTACTATCATTATTCTCCTCTATGTTGATGACATGATCATTTGGAATTTCGGATCTCAAGACTTATCTCAGCCAACTTATCGAGATGAAATATCTTAAGATCACTTCCAACTCCGAGGGATATTATTTTTCTCAACCAAAGTATGCTTCTGACCTTCTTACTCAAGCGGGACTCACAAATAGTAAGACATGTACCACTTATCTTGAGCTCAACTCTAAACTCACCGTTCTGGATGGTACACCTTTGGAAGACTCTACCTTGTTTCGCCAGTTGGTTGGTAGTCTTGTTTATCTTACGGTTACTCGCCTTGACATCTCTTTTGATGTCCATATTGTCAGTTAATTTCTCTATGCTCCTCGCACACCTCATTATGCCGTAGTTCTTCGCATTCTCAGGTACATCAAGGGGACCCTATTTAATGGTCTCCATTTCTCGGCTCACTCTTCACTTGAGCTTCATACCTACTCAGATGCAAATTGGGCAGGTGATCCCACTGATCGTAGATTCACCACTGGTTATTGCTTCTTTCTTGGTGATTCTCTTATTTCTTGGGAAAGCAAGAAGCAAACAGTAGTCGCTCGATCCAGCACAGAAGCTGAGTATCGAGCCCTTGCTGATACAACTCAAGAAATTCTTTGGCTTCATTGGTTACTTGAAGACATGGGCGTCACTCATTCTATTGCCATTATCATCAGCTGTGATAATCAAAGTGCTATTCAAATTGCTCACAATAATGTATCCCATGAACGTACAAAACACATTGAAATTGATTGTCACTTTGTGCATCATCATCTCACCCGTGGGACTATTGGACTATTATCAGTTTCCCATTCAATATAATTCTCTTCTCTTTGTATTGTCTCACTTTCTCTCTTAAATTCAACTTATATAACATAGGCATTTATACAAAGATATAGAATGCACATGCATGTGTTTCTCTTGAAAAATATGTATGAATTTGAAGTTGGGTGATATTTTGATCTCATGGTTTCACAACTCTTTTGATTATCTGCCATGGTATTGGATTTCCGTTCTGTCTCATGCTGAATAATACTTTATGCGTTTAATATGTGATATGAGGTATTGAGTTATGGTGAAGAACAGACTGACAATGAGGATGTGTTGTGTCGAATGAGCTTCAAGAGGAATTTAAATGATCAGTGTAAGTGGGGATCCCAATATTTGTGTGAATCTATTTATTGTAGTTAGCATCTGTTTCTGTTTTGTGTAATGTAAAAAGCTTGGCACTTAAATTTTGAAGAGATCCAAATATTAGTAGGCATATTTATTTCAATTTTCTCATGTAACACAAGATTTTACAAATATATGAGATGTCGAATAGGGTTTTAGCTGCTGAAATTGATCTTTAAGGAAGTTTATTTATTTGGCATTACTTTGAGGCGTAAGTTTCATTACTCATTTACTTGCTCGTTATTTTTTCTTCTTAAAACAAATCTTTTGTGGTAAACATTCTATATTCAGTGATATCTATTGCTTACCTTATTAAATGCGTCTCTGTTTTCTAATCTGTTTTTCTTTTGTTTTCTAATCATATTCTACTGTATTTTCTATCATCTTTGCTTGCTTGATTAATGTGCATCTAACAATCATGTCTATTTTAGGGAGGCTTCTGAATTTAAAGATGAACAAAAAATGGACACACTGGCAAGTTTGAAGATGCTGTAAATGAACAAAAAAAGAATCTCATGCTTCATGCTTATGTTGAAGTTCTGTCTACATGCTGAATTCTTTTTGTTTTTTCCATTTCCTCATACTTTCTCATATGGTGGTGGGAAAATATATCATATTGATACATAGTCTATTGTTTTAAAGATTAAATTGCAATCTTGAAAACACCAGTATAACATTTTTGTAAATATATCTCTAGGCAAGGAGAACTTATGAAGAATATTATCCAGGTCACAGAAAGAATCAAGGCAGAGCTCGTAGTTATCTGAATGCAGAGCAATCAAAAGCACAGGGAAATTTTGGCAGTCAAAACCTTCTATAAAAAACTATAAAAGGAAAAGGGCCTATAAAGTACAAACCCTCACCAAGGAGGACCGGTTTAAATTTACCAACAGAAAAACAGTAAGCTGCCCTTTTTTATATTTAAATTATGTTCACATGCCTCTTATTGTTCACAAATCACAATATATTTAGGTTCCTATTGATTGTGTGCCTGGAAAGGCCCAATGGCTTCAAATACTGATCAAGAAACACTGTTTTCAACTTTGAGAAAGAAAAAAAAACAATCAGTAAATTGACATTTTGGTTTATATTTTTTTTGTTCCTTATTAATTAATTTTTGCATTGACAAGTGGAAAAGCTACTGTCCATCCAGGACATTGTCATTGTTGCTCTGACTGAAAGTAGCTTTAGTTGTATTCACTAAGATATAACTTGTTAGAACTGCGATGAGTGCACTAATAGAAAGATGGCCTATTCTTTTTTTTTTTTCACCTTGATTAAACTGGTCGATAATTTTCTCCTCTAAATAGGCTTTATAGTATGTGGAATTGCAAATGCATTGTGACTATTAAAACTTACTAATGAAGCTGAAAGTAAAGATGCTGACCAGTGTGATCTTGTAGTCTGGATATACTTGTTATCTGTGTATTCCATACTTCTAAATTTTTTTGTGTATGATAGAAACCCTCATCATACTTGGATTACACCCTCACCATCAAATGTATGATAGAAACTCGATTTAAACCTTTTATTTAATTTGTTTACTTGCCTCCTTTCCCCCGTTCCCGAAGCAATCGTTTTTTCCTGTGAAATGTATTTTCATGCTCTCACCTATCTTGTTGAATTACTAAATTTTGAGTGACAGCTTTTATATTGAGATTAGATTATTCAGTTATCGACTTTCTCTGCAGTGACAGTGGAAACAGGCAAACCTACCATTGGTGGTGAGCCTTCAGCAAGAACTGGTAAGTTCTATGCTGTTGTTCTTTTTGTTGTGCGCAAAATAAACTTTGGATTGCTAACATTAGTAATTGTATTTTCAATGATGTTGAAAGATTTTAATTCCAGAGTTTGTGAATGATGAACATGGGCAGCCGCGGATTAAACCTCATAGGCAAGTTGACTCTTTGTTGCATTTGTTCACCTAAGTGCCTGTGCTCTCATGTCTGTTGTTTATGCAGATATTCAAGGATGGACACTAACCAGTTTAACTAAGTAGAGTAGTGATGTTTGAATTGTTAGAATTTAAGAGAGTAAAGAGATGTGAGAATTGAAGAGAGTAAAGAGATTGTACAAATGCTTACTTGAGTTCATATTATTGAGAATACAATTAAGAGTATATATAGGCTGTTAAAGGAAAAAGACATTCCTTAAAACAAGGAAGGAAACATGGTCTAAAGTAAGCCTTAAAACAAGAAAGAAAACATGGCCTAAAGTAAGCCTTAAAACAAGGATGAATATATGAGAAGTGTGGGTGAAGTGGAATAGTTAGTGACCCTAATTAAAGAAAAGAATATGGACTTTGCCATCTATTGACAGCCCCCTCAAATTGATGCAGGTTTATCAATAAGCATCAATTTGCTGCTTAAGAAGCAATGTCGATGGCGAGTGAGCGCTTTGGTGAAGATATCAGCAATTTGTAGGTCAGTGGAAACATGTGGAAGAGTGATAACACAAGCTTCAAATACTTCGCGGATAGAGTGACAGTCGACTTCAATATGCTTCGTGCGCTCATGATAGACAGGATTGGCCGTGATCTGAATAGCACTTGTATTATCAGCATGTAGAGGTGTAGGATCAGTTGCAAAAAAATCTAGCTCAGCAAGCAAACCTCGAAGCCAAATAATTTCGGAACAAGCAAGAGACATCGCCCGATACTCAGATTCTGTAGATGACTTAGAAACTCTGTCTTGCTTCTTACTCTTCCATGAGATCAATGCATCACCTAAGAACACACACCAACCAGTAATGGAGCGATGTGTATCAGCACAACCAGCCCAATCAGTGTCGCTATAAGCAGTAAGTCGAGGAGAATTGCCTGCAGGAAAGAATAAGCCACGGGCAGAAGTTCCCTGAACATAGCGTATGATCCTACGGACAGCAACCAAATGAAGGTGACGAGGGGTCTGAAGAAACTGGCTGACTTGTTGTACTGCAAAGGAAATGTTCGGTCTAGTAATGGTGAGGTAGACAAGACTGCCCACCAACTTTTGGTATAAACTAGGATCAGCAAGTAAATCGCCCTCCTCTTTGCGAAGCTTGACATTCAATTCCATGGGAGTATCAACAGAAGTGGCCTCTTGTAGGCCTGCTGTAGCCACCAGGTCACTAGCATACTTGTGTTGATTGAGTGAAATACCCGATGGACTACGATGCACCTCAAGACCGAGAAAATATGTAAGAGACCCAAGATCTTTCATATGAAAGGACTCGGAGAGATGGGTCTTGAACCGGCGAAGTAAAACAGAATCGGAACCAGTAATCACAATATTATCAACATAAACTAAAAGAACAATAATACCCATGTCTGATTTTCGAAGAAACAAGGAAGTGTCATACTTGCTCTGCTTGAATGAGAATTGTAATAAATTAGTTCGAAATTTATCAAACCAAGCCCTTGGAGCTTGTTTGAGACCATAAAGGGAGCGACGAAGCTTACACACATGTGAGTTTGGAGAAGGAAACAATCCTGGGGGTGGCTTCATATAAATACACTCTTTAAGATCCCCATGAAGAAAATCATTCTTGACATCCATCTGATGTAGTGGCCAATCATTGGAAGCAGCAAGAGCTAGAATCATACGAACAGTGGTCATCTTAGCCACAGGAGCAAAGGTTTCTTCATAATTAACACCATATTCCTGTTTATTTCCAAGTGCAACAAGCCGAGCTTTATAACGATCCAAACTTCCATCAGATCGAACCTTGACGGAGTAAAACCATTTGCAACCCAGGGGGACTATAGTGGAAGGACAAGGCGCAATGTCCCAGGTGTGATTGGCCTCTAAAGCAGCAATTTCTTCCTGCATAGCTTGTCGCCAACAATCATGCTT
This sequence comes from Bretschneidera sinensis, assembly GCA_023935145.1. Classification (NCBI taxonomy): domain Eukaryota; kingdom Viridiplantae; phylum Streptophyta; class Magnoliopsida; order Brassicales; family Akaniaceae; genus Bretschneidera; species Bretschneidera sinensis. Next base: position 27,010,248 of record CM043700.1, on the reverse strand, counting down.
GACAGCATGTGAGTAGCATGTGGGAATATCAAAATTGGACAATGCAGCAGTAAGAGCATAAGCAAACCACCCATACCTATCTGGAGGTAAAGATATTCGAGAAGAGCGACGTACCAAGTGTTCTGAAGGTGCTGCAACTGACTGGAGCATGGTAGGATCAGATATCGGTTGAGCCATCGGAAGAGACTGTGGGCGGGAGCGTCTCGTATATACAATACCTGGTTTAAAGCGAGAGCTGACTTGATGAAGATCTGAAAATTTTTGTTCAAATGAGGGGAGGACCACCGTAGAAGAAGAGGGCTCAGAGGACAGAGGAAAAAAATGTTGATTTTCAAAGAAAATAACATTCTTAGAAATACGTGTACGATGTAAAGTAGGATCATAGCAAACAAATCCCTTTTGACACACATTATATCCTAAGAATGCACATCTAACAGATTGAGCAGATAATTTATGTCGCTCATGGGGAGGTAAATGGACAAAACATACACAACCAAAGATACAGAGATTATCATAACTAGGTTATTTAGCAAAAAAGCGAAAATAGAGAGACTCCATGTGTAAGATTTGGGAAGGTAAACGATTAATCAAGTGAGTAGCAGTTTTCAAAGCCTCGACCCAAAACATTGATGGAACAGATGATTCTAACAAGAGAGTACGTACCACATCAAGAAGATGACGATTTTTGCGTTCGGCTACTCCATTCTGTTGGGGAGTAGCAGGACATGAACGTTGATGAATAATACCTTTAGAAGCCAAGAATTCCTAAAACTCAGTAGACAAATATTCACCACCAGAATCTGTGCGTAATATCTTAATAGTCGCAGAAAATTGATTGTCAACATATACTAAAAATTTAGTGAAAGTACGAAAAACCTCAAATTTAGAGCGAAGAAAATAAACTCAAGTGAATCTGCTATAATCATCAATGAAAGTCACATAATATTTAAATTTTTCATGTGAACTAACGGGAGAAGGTCCCCAAACATCACTATGGATAAGATCAAAGCAGTGAGAAGCTTTGCTAGCATGTAAAGGAAATGGAAGAATTTTGCTTTTACCAAGTTTGCAAGAATCACACTTAAGAGATAAAGAAGAATGTTCTTCATTATCAAGAAAACCATAGTGCAATACATGAGATAAGATCTGAGTATTGGGATGGCCTAAACGACGATGCCACACCATACTCAGATTTGGAACATTATTGCAAGCAAGAGACTTAATAGACGAAACTGGAGAAATTACTGGGATAGATAAAAATAGTGGAAACAAGCGCCCCACTTTAGGTCCCTTCGCGATCAACTCTCTCGTTACCTAGTCCTGTACAACACAACCATCACCAGAAAGTTAACAACACAATTGTTATCAACTAATTGACCAACAGAAATAAGATTCGTGGAAAGTTGAGGAGCAAGAAACACATCAGTGAATTTAGAAGAGGCATCTCCGACAGCAGCAATTGGTAAAGAACTGCCATTGGCAGTCTGAATGGCAGATGGACCAACATAGGGTCGAACATGACACAGAGCGATGGGAGTATTCGTCATGTAATTAGAGGCCCCCGAGTCTACGTACCAGAGTTTGGTAGAATTTTTACCTTGAAACCCCATTTTAGATAATGCTGAAATTAGCATATGTTGCACCATTTCGGGTGTGCAGTAATTCGCTGCAGGAGGTCCAGGAACTGGAGAGGCACTTGAATAAGAGCCAGGAGCTGCGGAGGGTACAATAACAGAAGTCTGAAATGCTTGAGCCTGACGATTCTGTGGGCGGAGACGACATTCTTTGATGATGTGACCCTTCTTCTTACAATAAGAGCAGTATTTCTTGGGACAATTGGCAGCAATATGCCCATATTCCTTACAGCAAAAACGCTGCAAGTTTTTAAAATGCATAGGCGGTCTGCGTCCTTGGGCAGCATAAGCAACAGTTCCTGGACTACCATAAGATTGCTCCAGAGTGGCTTGAGTACTAAGACGTTGTTCTTCACAAAGTAACTCACCAAAACAAACATCAAGAGAAGGAACAGGAGATCTATTCAGCAGAGAGGAGCGAATAGATTCATATTCCGGGCGTAGTTTCATAAGAAATTGATCACGCCATCTAGTCTCGTGGAGTTGCTGAATAGTCGAACGAGTGGCAATAGGAACAGCCGCTGTAACAAGATCAGTATAGTCAGCCCAAAGAATCAGAAAGGCCGAGTAATAGTCTTGGATGGAAAGACTGCCATGTTGAAAGGTAGTAATTGCATGCTCTAACTGAAAGCGATAAGCATCATTATCTTGATGATAAACCTTCTTCAGATAAGTCCACATGGATTGAGCAGAGCGATGAGTACGCAAGTTGGTGACAATGTGTGGCTCCACCGAACCAAGAAGCCAAGACATGATCCGAGCATCAAGCACAATCCAAGAAGGAGAAGACCTAACATCCTTCGATTGGTCTGTATTGGATGTTTGTGCGACATCTGTGCCATCGATATGGCCCCAAAGTTTTTTTCCCTTGAGGAAAATTTCAAACTGAAAAGCCTATGTAGAGTAATTTTTGCCCGTAAATTTGACACACACAGGTGCAGAGTCCATTGTAAATAAGTGCAAAAAAAAAAAATAGCCCGACCAAAAAAAATGCCGAAACCACCCAAAGCAGAAAAAAAAACAAACTGCCAAAGAGATCTGAGAACAAAAAAAACACCGAGAAATCTGAGACCCAAAGCCACAAAACACCTCTCTGAAAATAGAGGATGTTGTGAATGCCGAAACTGCTCAAACCAAAAAAATAGGAGGTGCCGACAACACCAACCCAGAAAGAGAAGACCGAAAAACAACAAAAAAAACTTTCACGTCGGGTTCACCGAGAACAACACAGAACACACCGAAACACAAAACCGAGAAAAATTACAAACGAGAGAAGAACCTAAGCAACTGGCTCTGATACCATATTAGAATTTCAGAGAGTAAAGAGATGTGAGAATTGAAGAGAGTAAAGAGATTGTACAAATGCTTACTTGAGTTCATATTATTGAGAATACAATTAAGAGTATATATAGGTTGTTAAAGGAAAAAGGCATTCCTTAAAACAAGGAAGGAAACATGGTCTAAAGTAAGCCTTAAAACAAGGAAGGAAACATGGCCTAAAGTAAGCCTTAAAACAAAGAAGGAAACATGGCCTAAAGTAAGCCTTAAAACAAGGATGAATATATGGGAAGTGTGGGTGAAGTGGAATAGTTAATGACCCTAATTAAAGAAAAGAATATGGACTTTGCCATCCATTGACATGAATGAGTAGGATAGATTTGATGGTTCTGAGAATTCTACTCTAGCATTTCTAACTGTTATTTCTGATATTCCTAAAATTTTCGTTGCTTGAGCCTTTCATCCCCCTTTCTCAATCTCTACTTCTTAGTACAGTTGCCTCATGCAGTGATATATTTCAAGATATGCTAGGTGAGAGTGTTTGTTCCAAGTTCTTTTATCTGATTGTTGCACCATAAATATCTCTGCTGGATCAATGATCTATTTAAGTTGCATGCTCTATATGAAAATGTTTTCTTAAATCTGATGTACAGAAATTTTGACTGACATAGTTTTTCCTTTTGGCTTCGGGTTTTATTGGTAACTTGTTGCAGAATTCGTTTGGAACATAAGCGAAATTATTTGGCCTTTCATTCGCAGTTTCTGATTATCATTCCACTTAACAATAACCTAGCTAGGTGTCCTCATTCGTTGAAGATGACATCTCATCCTTTTTTCCTTTCTTTCTTTCATGGGTGTGTTTGTGAAAACTCGAGAGAGGAGTATTAATTGAATTCAACATTAATTAAAGAGTTTAATGATTATTTTGAAATTGCTAGCAGGAAAACACTACGCAGTACCAAAATATTGCTATGGCATGGATGCTTGCTGGCCCATAATGAAGGCTTGCATACTTGTAGCTGTTTCATCTAAGAGTTGATTCTCTATTTTTTTTCTCTGGGTTGCCCATTTCTGAAATATTTGAATCCTTTTATATGTAGCCAGTTCCCATGCTTTTAGTAATTAGAATATGGCTTTCAGTGTGACCCTTCAGTTGCATTAACTATCTATTGTCTGTTGATGCAGCCACTACAAACCTTGCCTACTAATATAGTGTGGTTGAGTTGAGCAGAATATTGATTGATAGAGGATTTGAGGAAGAGCATTTTCAGCTTCAGAAGTTGCAATTCCGAGATATACTTAGCTTGTCCAGTAAGGATATGCAAATGGATATGCAACAATGCCCCTTAAGACTTTCTGTTAAATTCCTCTGGTTCTTGCCATTTTTTTAGGTTTTAAAGAAAGAAAGAAAATTCTCCCTTGGCTATTTGCTTATCGACTTGCTATATTCTCATCTCCTCTGGCCTGATCTCAGTCTCTCTCTGTGATATCCACTACAACTTATGACTTGTGTGACAAGTTCGTGTGACAAGTTCATGTGTAAACGGTAACTTTTATTTAACGCTCCCATGTAAGATTACCAGTGATGGATTCAAATCTGGGACTTCCTTTCTAGAGAAGGTGTGTTTAGCAATTAAGCTGTGCCAAAGCCACCCTCATTGCTTGTGAGTATTGAGTACTACTGTTTCCGAAGAAACTGCCAGCGAACTTCTAGTGGCGTTCCAAAGATTTTATGCGTGGGGCCAATTGGTGTTGGATCTTGCAACTATTTGAATATACATGTAACAGCTGCAAAAATAGTTTTGGTAATTAAGACATACTCGTACTTAAGATCTATACTTATAAGATATTATATCCTCTTTTTTTTTTTCATTTCTCGGTATAAATGGTATGAACTTTAGAAGCATGAATATGGCATAATTTATACCCATAAATTAGTGTGGGTGGCAGCTAATCCTGCATATATGGGTATTAATTATAAAACGAAGAGATTATGTCAACCATGTGATGTTGTATGAACTTAGTAATGTTTACTAATAGTGGTTTAAAAAGTAGTTTGTCGGTGGCCGTACTTGACAGTCACTTCGATTTGAAAGCAGCATATGTAATGAAGGTAAGTTCTTGCACAGCATTTTCTTAATTCCTAGTGGCACAAAGTAGACATGTATAAATGCTTGTCTAGCATGCTTCCGATGCGATGGTCTTGATGCGTGTTTACCATGTTCTCCAATTCCAACTACACTGTAAACATGGATTATGTGCTTCCTTAATGGGATTCAATTGAAAACAAAAGAAAAGTTATTGATGCTTCCGGTTTGGTGGATTGAAAGTTTGCA